>JACTOM010000094.1:1605852-1720947 GCA_015832385.1 Elymnias hypermnestra
TCAGGTTCGCGATTCGTAAGGCTATGTCGGTGACTTTGGTTCTGCTACGGATCTCCTCATTTCTGATTTGATCACGTAGAGAAACTCCAAGTATAGCCTCTCCATCGCACGCTGAGTGACTCTGTACTTTAGTATGAGGCCCATAGTCAGCGACCACGTTCTAAAGTTTTAGATTTGTATAAATATTAACAAGACTTAAAAGTTAATTTTCATTTTTAATTTGTTTTAAATTTTTGCAGATTGGTATCGTCTCCTTTGGATCAAGATCTGGCTGTGAACGTGGTCACCCTTCAGGTTTTGCCGACGTCAGACATTTTGCCTCCTGGATCCGCGCACGTCTTTAGATTTAAAATAAATACGATTTTATATAATAATCGTCTTATAACAACTTTGTATATTATTTAAGTGAAAATGTGTAAGAAAATGATCTTGTAGATTATATTGTTAAATAGGAAAATGAGGTAATTAAAATTTATGTCGAAGAGTCAAAAGCACTTGAACTGTTTGATAGTATATAGGCGATAAGCGTTCGGTCCAAACTTTGTATTCCGAAACTGTTTTCTGCCTTTGACAGGGTTATTACAGCGACAATTTAGTGAACTAATCTGTGGAATGGGGATCTTATATTGCTTAGACCAGAAGAAATCTCTTAATACTACTTTATGTAACATGCAACGAAACGATTTCGCTACCATTAGAACATTTGTAACAGTTTTTGACTTTGAAGTGACTAGTTTTCATATATTTGTGATTTACAGTTTATATAACGTTGTGACTAAAATTGATAATGGTATGCTTAGATGGTTTGGGCACGTAGAGAGAATGAATGAAAGGAGACTGATAAAAAGAATTTAGGAGGGAAAAGTTGGAAGGGGAAGACCAAGGCGAACGATCCTGGACCAAATCCAGGATATTTTGAATAAGGGCCAGGTCAAGAGTACTCTAAACCGACGAACTTGTATGAAAGGTTTAATGAGAATGAAAGAAGCGAAGGAGATATGCAAGGATCGTGGCAAGTGGAGGGATGTGGCCTCTGTCTACCCCTATGGGAATGAGGCGTGATGACAATATATTACGCAAAGATAATCGAATCTATTCTATAAAATATAGATTTATATCTATACCGTTTTAAATTTTGTAACCATCCATTTAGATTCCTCATTGGTCTAGTGGTTAGCATGTACGACTACAGATTTGAGGTTCTGTCAATTGAAAAATCAATATTAAGTTTTCTATTAAGATTTTCTCACTATTTGCCCGAAATTGGAAAGTTGGCGGTGTAATTCACCGCCATGCTTCGAAGAGCACGTTAAGCCGTCGTACCTGCGCCTGATCTCTTTCCGGTTGTGTCGGATTCCCGTTACATCGGACTATGAGAGTGAAGGATTAGAGAGTGCACTTGTGTACTATGCCTGCCAATCCGCAGTGGAACAGCGTGGTGGGTCTATTCTTTAAAAACCCCTCGCTCCTCGGAGTGAGGAGGCCTGTGCCTCTCTATCTTGGGCTAGGTCACTCCAGTTTGGAACGACTGTCCTTCTGAGATCGTCTTCTTATTTGACTAGCGGTCTTCCTTGGCTTCTCTTTCCCGTTGGGCTGTTCCACGAGGTTACTCTCGTAGACCATCTCTAGTCTATACATCTCACGACATGGCCATCCCATCTCCATTTTTGTCTTAGTGCATAAGTTAGGGCATCAGTCCCTTTAGTGGTTTGTCTTATCATATTGTCTCTTGTCTCACTTTGTCTACCTTCCTGATGTTGATAGACAAAGTGAGACATAATAAGACAACACAAACCACCATTTATACCAAATATTCGAAACAGGTATGATGAAAAAATTATTGATTTAAATTTACCAAATTTAATGATGTAGAAGGTCACTAAATATCTTCCCCCATACTCCCACATTATCGAAAACACACCGGCAATGGTTTAATATGTTTTTCGATACGTTATTGTTTTTGATCGTAATAAACTGCGAGATTCATTAAACATTGAAGTGTATATGAGTATTTGCTATATTGCAATTACCAGGTGTATAAAATAATTGAGATAAACATTAAATAATGTTTGTTTTACGTTATAGTGTGTGTAGTTTAGACCATCGCTGCCTTCAACGTTTCAGTTGGACTTTTTAAGTTGAATACTTCAAACGAAAGCAATGTAATATCCGGTCTGCAAGCATCCGGAAGTTTAGTTTGGTTTGAAAAAAAAAGGTACAAATATCTAACTGGTTTCAGTTCTAAAATAGAATTTACTTCCATTTCCCCGAGATACATAAGTATTAAGTGTATTCTTGTTTTTTTTTAGTTGCAGTGTTATTTTAAAAAATTCATAACTGTGCTTTTCAGAAGAAATTAGCAAATTTTTGACTTGACACAAAATCATACCTTCTTAGGGGTAAAAATCGGAAAATATCGATCTCAGGAAAATTTTATAGAATCCAAAATTGTAAGAAATTTAATTGCAAACAACTTTGCTTATAACCACTTAGTTGAACCGCGTAAAGTTGAAAATAAACGAATTATTGAGTAAACAAACATCGCTCTTCAATTCAAGACGGCGGACGACGCTACAGGACGAATATCCCGAAAACCGAAAGAAAATTATGTTATCAATTAATACAAATTTGATTGGGCTAAAATTTTGTTTTTTTTTTTATTTTATTGGGGTCATTGCATTAACATATATCTTTGGTGTGTGTGTGAAGTTTGAACCAAATCATTCAAAGTGGGAAAAATCACGTTCAAAGATTCCGTTACATACATACAGGTCCCACTTTTCTAAACAGTCCTCTCGTCGCATGACGTGCCCGAAAAAAGTCAAAATTCGTTGATAACATAAAGATGAGAGCCTAACCTTGATTCCGAGCGCGATAGAATAAATATGTTTGTACGTTTGGCTGTCCAAGAAATTCTTAACATGCGCCTCCAGCACCACATCTCGAACGCATCTATTCTTTGCCTTTCTCTTGCCTTTATGGTCCAAGTTTCAACTCCATACATAAAGATAGAGAAGATTAATACACGGACCAGGCGACTCTTTGTAGTCAGTGAAATACCTCGATTCTTCCAGATCTTGTACAGGCGTGTCATAGCACTCTTGGCCATTGCAATGCGTCTCTTTATCTCTGGCACACAGCTGCCATCACTGCAGATCTGGGATCCGAGGTAGCCATAATTCTGTACGATATCTGCAAAGACTAAGTTTGTTGTATTCACTTTGCCAAATACAAAAGAAGTCTGTAAAAATATCCAAATAGATGATAGTCTAATAAAGATAGTTATGTCTACAGTCTTCTTAGGAATAACCTTAGACTTTGGGCTTCAGTGGGGTCCCCATATACAGCTGCATTGGCTGTTAGAAAAGTAAAAGTCTAAATACACTGAAGTTGAAACTGTAAATGTTATGGGTAAAGGTGGCGGACATTAAAACTGACTTTATATTACAAAAAAGAGCAATACGTGCTATATATCAATTGGGATGTCACGTTTCCTAAAGGGAAAAATTCGAAGAAATATCATTTCTCACAGCACGGTTGTAATATATATTGAATAAAAATTTATATATCCATGATAACATTAATTTATACAGAAAACGGAGAGAAACACACAATTTTAAAACATTAAAACAAACTTGTAATGCCATATTTTAAAGTGAAGAAGATTCAGAATTCATTTGTCGGGTTGAGCATACGAATTTTTAATAAGATACCAGAGTGACTTCTGGGTTTGTCTCCACATAGTTTCAAGAAATATGTTAAAAACGTCCTATTACAAAAGGCATATTATAATGTTGAAGATTATTGGAGCGACAAAGATGTTTGGACTTGATTCCAGTTGCAAATGAAAGCTAAACACATTGTAATGTACAAAAACCATGTTTAAAGGAGTAACTATTGAGTTTCTTTTCGGTTTCTTCTCAGCAGAGATTTAAGACTGCTTTTTGAGCCTACTTCAATTTATATTATTCTGTTATACTTTAAGTGAGGTTATCAAAATTTCAATCAAATTTGGTCTGTAATGTGAATATTTACCTATCGAATACAATTTAAAGATGGTCAAAGTAAGTTCGTGAGGTTAAAGGCAATATACAGACAAGGCAAAGCTGGGAATGTTTCGGTGTTAATGTCAAGTTGTCGAGATACAAGTTAAGGAGCGACTGATGCTCTGCTTAATTGATAAATTGTTTGCGAACTGGGGAAATCTTTGCTCGTGTACTTTGCACCTGATGTTTTATTTAAGTATGGAAGTTTGTGTGTAAATTGGTATATTATGTACTAGCTGAACCGTGACTCCGTCTGCGTGGAATGCTTTTTTGGATAGCAATTTAATTAATTTAGGCAAATTGATAAGAAACATGACCTCCGGAAAACGGAATAAAAGCTGACCTCTACTTGGCAAAAGGAATATTCCTACCAACTTTCAAATCTCTACGCCTTATGTTCCAGGGATATCGTGGTGAGTCAATAGTTAACACCCCCGCAACCCCCTTGCGGGTGGAATTTCGCAAAATCCGTTTTTAGCTGACCTCTACTCGGCAAAAGGAACATTCCTACCAAATTTCAAGTCTCTACGCTTTATGGGTACAGAAATATCGTGACGACACACAAGATACCTGGACATATATATATTAGTCTTGGATCGTAATCAGGCAGAAATTATTAATGTTGTATATAAACAATCATTTTACATTGTGTTTATGTTAGTACACCTTATATTATTATTAAGTCTAATCTACATGATCGATGTATAAGAAGACGTACAAGACGCAAAGTTGTAATGCCATATTTTAGGGTGAAGAAGTTTCAGAAATCATTTGTAACGTTGAGCATATCTATTTTTAACAAGATGACTCAATCGAATTTGAATTTTTCTACACAAAAGTTTAAGAAACATATCAAAAACATTGATTCCAGTTGCAATTCGAAATTAAATATTATTTTATTTACTTTATTGTACCTTAATAGGAATACATTACATTAAACTAAATCGCCCGTGCATCATTCAATAAAATGGAAAATTTATTGTGATGTCGCCAAATAAATATAAAGCTCAGAGTTAGAATCCTACTGTGCTACATCTGGCCAGTTCTTACATATGGATGCGAGGCATGGACCCTGAGAGAGGACACCATAAGACGCCTCGAGGCGTTTGAGGTCTGGTGTTACCACCGCATGCTTCCTATCAGTTGAACGCAAAAAAGATTGAAATAAACTCAAAAGGTTAGCGGCCAACCTTCAAGGAAACTGAAGAGGCACTTTAAGAAGAAGAAGAAGATATTAAACTTAAATAATTAGAAAACAGTATAATAAGTTGGTCTTATCGTTTAATAGCTATTTCTTCCAGACAACCTTGAGTGGAAAAAAGCTTAAAGTACCAAAGAACTATATTTATAAGAGTAACTATTGAATTTCTTGTCGGTTTCATCTCAGCGGAATCAATTTTCCGATACCAGACGTTTCAAACCAGCTATTGAGCCTATTTGATTAAAGAATATTTAGATTTCGGTCTAAATTTAGACTTCGATTTTAAATAAATGTATACACAGCTCGGAAAATGAATTCTGAAGAGTTTGTATATTAACAGGTGTTGTCAGTTTATTTTAGTTTCTCGTAAAGTGCCAAAATAAGTATTTTAATATTCTTAATGATGGCGTAAAACGTATATCAGTATCACAGGCATCACAGCGAGGCTATCATTGGTGTACATAATGTTATCTGGACGCAATCAATCTATGGCTTGATACGTATCATATCATTCATGTAAGCGACTGACGCAAATGTATTATCACAAGTGAATTTCATTTCACTGAATGAATGTTACCGCTATTTCATCTGATAGTTTAGCATACTTTATTTATTACACCTTGTATCGACATATTTCAGAGTGAAGAAGATTCAGAAATATGTGAAAAACATCTTTTTATAAAAGACATATTATTAAATTTAAGATTATTTGAGCGATAATAATGTATGAACATATTCCAGTTGCCAAAGCTTAATGAACAGAAGTAACTACTGAGTTTCTTGCGGGTTTCTTCTTAGTAGAATCAACGGTGGTAGTTTTATTCCCAAAGGATTGAGTACTGGTCATACAAAAGTGCTTTATGTGTCTCCTTGAATAAAGAATATTCTGATTTTGGTAATACATAATCATAAAGCCAATATTTCCAGTGTCCTTAACACAGCAAAATAACCAATATATCTTGTAATAACGCTTTGCCACAAAAAAGTGTCATTATCAAATGTTACAGACACAGCCAAATACATAATATGTATTTTGTTATCTTAAAAATTCATGTTCAAATCGGCAAAAATGACACTGTTACGAAAAAGTGTCATTGTCAAATGTTTAATTCATGGTGGAAACATCATTGGTTCCAATTTTTTTGATTGACCAAAGTGTTGAAGTTACTATTACTGTCGAACGATACCAAGACATAATTCGATGTTTTGATCTGCGGATTTAATACCAATGTTTTCTTTAAAAAAAATGTGAATAAGCCCCAAACGATTCAAGATCTTAAGATCATTATTCGTCACGAAATTGAAGAAATTCAGCTTAAAAGAAGAACCGAAAGTTGCATAACGAATGGCATCACCTTTTAGCAAATATTATGCAAAGGCCAAATAAACTTTTTAAGAAACCTACTTATCTTTTCTGAGAACAAAGTTTTTAGTAATCAAAATGGTAGCGAGACTTTTGCCCCACCCTGTTTGTTATCTATAATTTTGAAATGATCAGACTTCGATGTTTGTCACTTTGATTTCTATTTTCATCTATTTATGTAATATCTATTGACACAAAATTTAATGTACTTCAATCAATTATAGACGACTATCTATTACACTACAAATCTTCAATGTTCGTAACATTTTATGGTATACTTTTAGAGTTTTTATTCATTATACAGTGTATAGCTAGAAAATTGGGTATTCTTTTTGTTTCCGACGCTTCATCATTGATACGGTGGTATTACAAATTTTAATTAAAAGTAATTTAAAATTTCACAAAACCAGGTGCAAGATCAAAAGGATAGTAGAGGGTTGAAAGTTGATATTGCTTTGAGTATCATCGTGCTTAATGAGCGCTTGAGAATCGAGACTTGTGAATACTTGGCATAGCAGACTTGCTCATATAATTTAGCTCTGTAATTATAGCATCCTTATTATTTTTCAATGGAGATCACTTCAAAAGGATGCAGAAATCTTTAAAAGAAAGCAAACTTAAATTGTTATTGTTGCTAAGATTGTTAAACGATGCTGTAGCAATATTTTTTATTACATATATTACTGTAATAAAAGCGAAAGTAACTCTATCTGTCTGTGGCACTTTCAGACTAAAACTACTGAACCGATTTAAATGAAATTTGTTATATAGACAGCCTAGAACCTGAGAAAGGACATATGCTACTTTGGATGCAAAAAAGCTAGACTTTTTTAAAGCTAGCAGCTGGAAACTTAAATATAACATCCAAGATTTCTAAAAGTCTTATTCTCAAGGGTGTAAAATAACATGTAATGAAGTTATTTTTCTAAATTACTGATTGACAAAATACTGTTCAAAGTCCTCGTGAATATAGGTGATATTCTGTTTTATAATAGTGATAAATGATATAAATGATTATCATTTTATCTATTATTTATTTATCTTACGTTTATTTGATAATTTATGACATTTTATAAGTATTATTTGTGCCGAACTATTTGGCCATTTCCGGTTTACAAATGATACACAATATAGTTAATTAGTATATGTTGCAGATATATCGTTAGTCATATTTGTTTCTGAAAGGATGTTTAAAGAAAAATATGTACAGTATTCATAAACTTTGTATATTTTGGGAGCGAAATTAATATTGTTTTTATTGCTGATAGGTTAATGTTTTTCTGTGATCACACTTGATGGTAAGAGATGATACAATTTACGGTGGAATCTATATCTTTGCTTGGCGGTACGTGTTTGCTGGTAGGGTGGTCACTAACCGCGGCCGAAGCCTCCAAATAGTCCAGACTTTAGTATCTCCCCAACTATCCAACTACCACTCTTGTTAGTCGATGAGATCCGAGTTTACCTGACCAAAAGGTGACGGCTCTTAATATACACAAATTACACGTGTACTTGGCGCCTTAAGACGTTTTTACTATAAAAACTAAAACAGTATATATGGAAAATACACGTCAGTGTCACGGCTGTCATTGCAAATCCCAATCTATCATTTATTTGTCTGCATTTCCTATCATAAGTGTTTTATTAGTAACCATGTATGAGTCAGTGTTTATGTTAAAGGTATAACGGTACTGACTCATATTTGTTTATTTATATTTTTGGTGAAGAATAATGCATAACAAGTATGAAAATTAAGTGAAAGCTTTGATAAATAACAGGATTTATAGATCCGAATCATAATACAGACGACAAAAAATATAACATTTAGACATCAACAGGATTCGGTTTATGACTTGATTAAACTGAATTAGAGACTCAAATTGGCTTCGCACGTGTTGTAGAGCTTATTATATATATAGAGCAAGCTTATTATATATATGAGGAATATCCAACAGTTTTGTTAAATCTAGAAGGAGTTTTCAATGGAATCTCCCAGGCGACTTGACTTTATACGGTAATCCAAATGTTTATCGTTATATTTCAACCAATTTACGGATAACTTTGGCAAATTATATATTTAAATCTTCCTCATGAATCAGTCTATCTATATTTGAAAACTTAATGAAAATTCGTTCATTAGTTTTTGAATTACAATGTACAGACGCCGAAGAGGGCTTTGTTTTATAAAGGTTATGTAAGGATGACTTATTCCGAAAGACACCAATAAAATAATAACACAAATAAAATGGGAAATAATAAAACTGATAAACATTAACTTTTTTTACGTAAAATATCGAAACAAACGAATGTAAATAAAGGAGAAATGGATGAATCATATGCTTCAATTTTAGCAGGTGTATTTGTATAAGTATGTTACGTAGTTAGAAAACTCCTTTAACCACTAGCCAAAATAAAATATGAATCACAGTACAGCTGCTTCTTTATCGGTTCTATCTTCATATTAATTCTATTATCTATTTGGTGTGTCATATTCTAAAATACGATAGTATAACGGGTCAAGGACGCAACAAAAGGATTGCATATTGTCGTCTTTGACACGTTTATTTTGCTTTGCGTCATTGTGATTCCCATTTTTGGTGTCATTACCATCACCAGGACCTTCAGAATTACATCCTACCATCTGTCGTGGATATTTTGCGCGTCTACTGCCGTATTTAGATATGATATACCTTTACATGTAAGAAATATTATAAACTCGTGGTCAACTAAAAGTAAAGCACAAATGAATCCTGCCTAGTGGTTAGACGCGTGATCCCTAGTTCAGAGGAGTCACTGGTACATATTCTGGGCAGGCACCACAAACTTGGTCTGCCTCATTGGTCTAGTGGTTAGCATGTTCGACTACAGACATGAGGTCCTGGGTCCGAGTCCCGGGTCGGGCATATTCAAAAATCTATATTGAGTTTTCTATTAAGGTTTTCTCAATATTTGCCCAAAGTTGGGGAGTTGGCGGTGTGATCCACCCCCGTGCCTCGGAGAGCACGTTAAGCCGTCGGTCCTGCGCCTGATCTCTCTCCAATCGTGTCGGATTCCCGTCACATCGGACTATGAGAGTGAAGGAATAGAGAGTGCACTTGTGTACTATGCCTGCCAATCCGCAGTGGAGCAGCGTGGTGGGTCTATGCTCTAAAAACCCTCCTCGGAGTGAGAAGGCCTGTGCCCAGCAGTGGGACGATAATGGGCTGCTACTTACTTACTTTTTTTACCACAAACTTATTCTCTATAAAAACTCACATGGTTGATCGTTCTTTCCAATCCATCATTGTGTTTTTTGGGGAAGGAAAACACTGTCAGGATAGGTGTATATCTGGGGAGCAATTCTTTTTTGGCTGGGAAAAGTTTTTATGCATAAACCTCGACCTATGGGTTAGGATTGTGGAGGACTTGGCGAGGAAAAAGGCCTCACAAAACTGACTTAAGCCAAGCGGAACCCTCTTCATCAAAGAATGAGGTGTTCAACTTTCGGAATCGTTCCTGGTGTCCCATATTTGTTCGACTAAAGATTCATGGAGGCGGGAGGATTTGCATCACTGTAATCTCCCTCTCTTGTTTGTGGGCCTCTTTCAGTAAGATGACCGTTTCACAGAAGAGGGCCACTCCCGCACTTAGTGACACATCGTAGTGGGTCTATGTTCTAAAGAACTGTCTCCTGTTAAACCAGTCAGTCACTGCCTGCTGCTCTTAAAAGACCTGGGTTATGAGTGAAGTTAACAAATGTTATGGTGGTTTGAGTGGGAAAAACTTTTTATGTGGCAATGTTTGCAACCAGATGAGAAGCAACAGCTTTTGGACCTGCATTCGATTCTTGACAAGAAAAATTTAGGTCAAGATATTTTCTAGAGTAATTTCTTCTGGGTTTGCATTGTTTTATTCGTTGCTGCTTACCTGTCTCGTAATGTTACGAGAGGCAAGTATTTGATGCTGTGTTATGATGCTGTGGAGAAACTGTTTCATAGGTATCAACTTATTGTCCATGTTATTAATATCACTGTTTAATTATAAAACAATATCTATGCATTATGCATTTTAATTGGATGGAGAACTAATTATATAACTCTACAACAATTTGCTCATCTGCCCACGCTCCGGTACCAAATGACAATACCGAGTATTGTAATTGACCACGTAATTGTGTACACGGCGAGCAGTTTCCTATTAATTAGAAAATTAATTTGAATAGGATGGGAAATGCAAGCTATAACTCCTATGACAGTGAACACAATATTGCCTATAATTGCTAATACTGTCAATACAATAAATATTCTACAACACGAGTTTGCTTGGACAAAGGGTCGTTTAATCGATTCCTATGTATACACCTAACTGCCTCATTCAGAGATCGCTAATGAGCGATAAGACCGCCCAATTGCACACTAAAAGTACCTTATACTGAGTAATTGTACATCTATTTTTAGCGTGGTGTTCAATAAAGAATATTATCTATCTATCTATTTATCTGGTGGTCAGCTTTTTTGGTTACAGAGAATAAGAAGCTGGGTTTGAGTTTCAGGTGAAAGAATATGAGTGCATCTGTGTTTTACAATATCTCCTTTGTATATGGCCAATATTTAATTGAAATTTGAGAGGAAAGGATTATATTGACGCCATTGCTAACGCAGCGGTGTGAATACTCGCTTTGCTAGCAGAGATCCAATTACCGGTAGGACAAATTTAAGAAAATGTATTTCCCAATTTGTCTGGATTGGGAGGAGGCTTGGGCCGTGGCCAGTTACCACCCTACCAGCAAACACGTACCGCCAAGCAAAGAGAGTTGTGTTCCGGTAAGATGCTCTGTAGAAGCAACGATAATTATTAACCCTCTTAACAGATTAGCACGCCTCCGTCTTAGATTGTAGCATCATCAGGTGTGATCACAGGCAAGCGCTGAACTGTAAGCAATAAAAAAAGTTGTTCCGCTAGAAAATGCCTTTATACTTTTTTTATATTTTAAACCTTTTGTTAGCTAAGTTGACGCGATGGTACGAGTATTTCCTTTGCTAGGAGAGGTCCTGGATTCGATTCTTGAAAGAACAAATTTAGGATTCATAGCTAGTAGTTGACAGGATACATATATTGTAGTTTTGCTTCCGAAATCTAGAGGTACTTGTCGTCTTCAGGATGTTTTCTTTCGTCGAGTGATTCGGCAAAATTTGAACAATACTTAGACATAGTTTTTAAGTTCTTTTTAAACCTTAAGACATCTTGAAATCGTATAAATCTCTTCTTACTTAAATAAATCACTTTGTATTGAGAAAATAATATATATATATACATCGTATGCAGAACTAGACAATAAAAAATGAATGAAAAACAAAGCTTAAAGTATCTCAATTCTTATAATATCACAAATGAGAGTTGAAATAGTGAAGACCACGAGGGACAAAGACAAATGTTCACACCTTGTTTTTGTATTTTGGACTTTATCTTGTGTATATAGAACTCACTTCTCAACAGATATATTAAATAACGGTAGCTTATTGTTGTAATTTGTACGGACAACGTGGATGTTAGTAAGGGATGTGATGAAGATGACGAATAAATCCAAGTTATACACTGAAGTAGTTCCTCCATCCTTTTAATAATAAAATCAGGGTAAATGCTACTAAATTTTTATATTAATTGATTTAATGCGTTATACATGTGTTGTATGATGACTTATACATAAAGAAGTGAAATATAATGTAGCAATTGATCTTTAATTTTAAATACATACATACATAGCATCACGCCTCATTCCCATCATAGGGGTAGGGAGAGACAACATCGTTCCACTTGCTACGATCCTTGCATATCTCCTTCGCTTCTTTCATTCTCATAAAACCTTTCATACAAGTTCGTCGGTTTAGAGTACTCTTGACCTGGCCGTTATTTAAAATGTCCTGGATTTGGTCCTCGAACGTTCGCCTTGGTCTTCCTCTTCCTACTTTCGCATTCACTCTTGACTCATAAATCCTTTTTATCATTCTCCTTTCATTCATTCTCTCTACATGCCCAAACCATCTAAGCATACCTTTCTCAATTATAGTCACTATGTCTTCTTTTATACCACAACGTTCTCTTATCACATTATTTCTTACTCTGTCACTGAGTTTTAATCCACTCATGCTTCTCAACGCTCTCATCTCTACCTTACTTTTGTGATTCTTCTGCCATACCCAACTTTCACTACCATACATAAGTGTTGGCACCAACACTCCAGCATGCACAGCCAGTCTAGCCTTTTGAGACATCATCTGGCTATTCATAAAGGCATGCAGAGCACCATTTACCATATTCCCTGCATTGACTCTCCTTTCAATATCACTTTCAGATGTTCCATCTTTTGTAAATTTAGATCCCAAGTATACAAATTCTTTCACCTCTTCCACTTGTTCCCCATCTATCAAAATATTGCCATTCATCATAGATTCATCTCGTTCAAAAAGCATAACTTTCGTTTTGTTTACATTCACTTTCATTCCTTTCCCTTTCAAAGCTTTATTCATAATATTTAGCATTTAATTTTAAAGCCCGTATATTTTTGTAAATAAGGTATTAGGAGACCGCTTTCGAAAAGGAATGAATATGATAGTAACATTAGTACTATCATCTCCCTACGTTTTCGGGAAACTACTAAATTGGGCGAAAAACCGCTGCACCGTGCTCTTGAACGCACTGGTCAACGCACTTTCACTCAATTTAGTCTTTTCTTGTACACACACACACCCAACAGCCGTGTGCCGACCTTGACCCGAGAGTCAGCTGATTGTATTCAATTGTTGTAGAGTAATGTATTTTTTGTGAAACTTTCGTTTTATTTAGTTGTTAAACTTTTTAAAAATACGTTTTTCCGTGCCATCATAAAATATGTTAATAGTATTATCTCTTTGTTTTCTGAACCGGTTTCTTAATACCTCTTACATGTCGAAATGAAGCTTTTTTTCTTAAAAACCTTCAATTACAACGACGACAAAGCTAACACATAATTTCAGTATACTTTTTCATTATAAAATATGAAATTATATACATAACATGTTCGTAATAAATATTAACTATTCAACGAAAGGAAATTAATCTATGATCTTTATATTTGGAACACATAAAATAAAAGCGAGGATATAAATAAAAATATTATATTTGTTTTGTTTTCAAGTAGGCTTTTGAATTAAGTGTTATATAATATTGTGTATAATTTATACGATAGAGGACTTTATTTGTTATATATAACTGAGAGTGACGACTGAGTACCATTTGATATAAATAAAATAAAGTGTAAAGCGAGCCTTTAATAATGTAAATCTTACTTAATATTATAAATGTGAAAGTAACTCAGTCTGTTGCGCTTTCATGCAAAAACTAAGGAACTGATTTAAATAAAATTTGGTACACAGATAGTCTAAAGCCTGAGAAAGGACACAGCCTACTTTTCAACGTAGAAAATGTAGACGCTCACTGAGAACGAGTTTCTCCATATTCTCTCGGGATCCGGATCCATATGCAAAAAACGAAATCGATATCTCCAAATATATTCACCGGATTGGGTTAAAATTCGGTGTGTATTATCCTCTTGTGACGTAGTCTCTTACTAAGAACGTGTTTTTCCTTATTGCTAAGGGATCTAGAAATAAGGGAAACTTACTGCGAGATCTCCTTTACTGAAAGATGAGGGTGGCGCTGGGAGAAAGTAAGTATTTTGGTGTTGTCAGCGAGTCCCAAACTCCTGGTTGAAGGATTACTCCATCTGGCGTGCCCAAAACGATAAACCAACGCCAAAAAAATCCTATAATAGACAGCAATATGACATAAATTGCAATATTTCTAAGGAAGCATGCCATTTATTGAGCGAGTTCCTTTTGTGACGTAAACTTGCACTAATAATGGGATAACGGAATAACGGAATCAAGAACTACGCGCATAAACAGGTAGTCTCAAATATTTTTTAAGAGGGTGGTTTCAAATTCAAGACTTTCCTAGCAAAGCGAAAGATGTGCTTATTGCACAGATAACGAAACGTTGAGGGTGTTTCATAGCGACTGTAATTCTGCTGATATAAATGAGTAGGTTTATGACTGTACAGGTAGAATTCGCAATAAAGAAAGTATTCGCTGTTTCCGGTTGTTGATTATAGGGAAAGTAAAAGTTTAGTACTGATTGCCTTCGTATAATAAAGATAGAGGACTGTGGAAAGTAGCTTTAGATATATAAAACATATACATTATAGTACAGAAACGCCGAAATATGAATGATTTGTAATGTGATGTCGTACAGATTTTGGTGCGTTTAATTCTCAAACGCTGGCTAAACCTTACTAGATAGATTAAATTAGTGTACTCAGGATTATATATCTTTAAAAAATTAATAAAAAAGCCCGCGACGTTATATATTTATCTATAAAGAATAACCTATGGTAAAAAAATTCATTTTTATATATTACGAAGAAATATGTGCTATTTACCAAGCTGTTTTATTCTTTTATCTAATTGAATACCTTACACATATCATACATGTCATGTTTGTTTGGATATCTTAGATATCATAGATTTAAAACAATATGAAATAAAGTTAGACTTGGAATCAATGACTCGTATGCTTCGATTACGTAATTAAACAACAAGTTGTTTACTCATTTATTTATGATAACTTTCAAACACAAACTATTTTAAAGCCTAAAAATTTAGATATGCAATCCAAAACGCAATAAATATACGAAAGTTTTAAATAAATTAAAGAAAATAAGTTCTAATGAATTTAAAGAATGAAAATAAGTGACGAAGCGAATCAAGCGAATTTTGATAACGCCGCAAAATAAAGTGTCAAATATTTTGATATATAAAGCAAGCGCACATGCGTCGAAAATATGAGGCATGAGCACTAAATTGCGTATTTATTTAATCGGAAAGCAATGTGGCACTTTCGTCACTCAAAATAGCTCTGAAACACACAAAATCATTTTTGTCTGATCTTATTAAATTATCGTATGGCGTAAAGTTACTCGTGTAACTTCGAATGATATGTTAAACGCTTGAAGCCTATGGTCGATTTACTCCAGTTTATTTGTGTAAATGTGTAAAGCTAAGAGTCATTAAGGACCAGGCTAATTAGACCTATTAAGCTAACGAGTGACAATTACACTAGTACATTATTTAATCGGAAGGCAATATGGCACTTTCGTCACTCAAAATAGCGCAGAAACTACAAACTTTCGATACAAGAAAGACTATAACGAGAGTCGCAATTCCAAAAGCCTTTAAAGAAGTTGAGGATAGAAATAAATGGAAGCAGCTGATCCTGGCGGTCACTAAGGTATATCAGACCAGGCACGACCTTCAGCAATGAAGAATACGGAAATGATGACCATGGTCTATACGACAACTTTTCTTTATTCGTTTATAATTAAACGTACATATATATATATATATATATATATATATATAGGNATATATAGCATCACGCCTCATTCCCGTAGGTGGGCAGAGACCACGTCCTTCCACGTGCCACGATCCTTGCTATCTTTCATTCTCATTAAACCTTTCATAAAAGTTCGTCCGTTTAGAGTACTCTTGACCTGGCCCTTACTTAAAATGTCCTGGATTTGGTTCAGGAACGTTCGCCTTGGCTTTCCCCTTCCAACTTTCACTCACTCTTGACTCTTAAATCCTTTTTGTCAGTCTCCCTTCATTCATTTCCTCTACGCATCCAAACCATCTTAGCATACCTTTCTCAATTTTAGTCACTACATCTTTTATACCACAATGTTCTCTAAATCAAACATGATTGACAATTTTGCTTTGGGCAAGTTCACTTCCCTTGTTAATAAAATTGTTGATAGTAATTCATCTTAATTATAGCTTACATTCTTACTATTTTGTACATATAGATTTATTTTACTAATTGATCTCCATCTTGTGTTGCAGCATCCATGACGTGGATTTAATTAGGGTCCGAAACTCACTAATGATGTCTTATTGTTACTCCATTAATCCCAAAAACATGTTCAATCTGTATAACCTGAGGTTACATAGACGTGATTATCGTAGCAATATAATATCAATATGTAGTATATAGTCGTATGTTTTGCTTATTAATCAACTATTTCGCAATATTCCAGCTGACGAAGTGAAAGCAGAGCTTCTTAGCTTTTCATCTTAGTTCTTCAAAGTTTGTTCATTAATATCAATTATATATTATGTATACTGCCTCATTGGTCTAGTGGTTAGCATGTTTGGCCCGCAGACATGAGGTCCTGGGGTCGAGTCCCGGGTCGGGCCAATTCAAAACCAATGTTGAGTTTTCTATTAAGAACTTCTCAATATTTGCCCGAAGTTGGGAAGTTTGCGGTGTGATCCACCCCCGAGCCTCGGAGAACACGTTAAGCCTTCGGTCCTGCGCCTGATTTCTCACCGGTCGTGTCGGGTTACTGTCACATCGGACTATGAGAGTGAAGGAATAGAGAGTGCACTTGTGTACTATGCCTGCCAATCCGCAGTGGAGCAGCGTGGAGGGTCTTTGCTCTAAAAACTCTCGCCCCTCGGAGTGTGGAGGCCTGTGCCCAGCCGTGGGACGTTAAAAGGCCTGCTACTTACTTTACTTATATATTATCTATATTCAAAGAAAAAGTGGTATTCTATTGCGTGTATTATTTAATATCCAACGTTTGCGTATCATTGTGAATGTCAAAGTAAAATCACACCTCTGTAGCTTACACGCTTGCTTTATTTATCCTTCAAAGTTTGTTCGTGATTTTAATATTTAAATAATATATGAGTATAGACAGAGAGTTGTTTCTTTATTAGGTAACTTTTTAGTAACATTCCAAATATCAATGTGAAATCAAAGGTTCGTAGCTTAGGGTTACATAATCGTATAAACTTTGTTTGAGGATCTACAAAGAAAAAAGTGTATACTGTGTTTATTACTCAACTTTTTGGTAATATTTTGAATGAAAATGTTAAATTCAAGCTTCATTAAAGCCTAGGCTTTTAACGTTTTTCGCGAATTTAAATGATAGGTACGATATGTATGAAGAAGAAATTGTATTCTATAATGTTGCTTTATTAGGTAACTTTTTAGTAACATTCCAAACATCAAAATGAAATCAGAGCTTCATAGCTTACGGTTACATTGTGATATAATCTTTGGTCCCGGATCTACGGAGAAAAAAGTCTATTCTGTGTTTATTATCCAACTTTTTAGTAATAATCTGAATGAAAATGTTAAATTCAAGTTTCATGAAAGTTTAGTCCTTTAAAGTTTTTCGCGGATTTAAATGACAAGTACGATATGAATGAAGAAGAAAGTGTATTCTATAATGAGTTGCTTTATTAGATAAATTTTTAGTAACATTCCAAACATCATAATGAAATCAGAGCTTCATAGCTTACGGTTACATTGTTATATAATCTTTGTTCGTGGATCTACGGAGAAAAAAGTGTATTCTGTGTCTGTTATCTAACTTTTTAGTAATATCTGAATGAAAAAGAAAAATTCAAACTTCATTAAAGGCTTTTAAAGTTTTTCGCGGATTTAAATAATAGGTATGAAATCTAAGAAGAAAGTGTATTCTATAATGTCTAAAATATATCTAAGTTATTAAAAGTTTCCAAGACAATGTCTTTTTTATTTATCCTGTTTATATAACAGAAACTAATAGGATTCTGTCCTAACTCAAACTGTTGCACCTATTTTTAATACGGAATTTCGTTTTTTTACACAATATTTTTGGGGCTTGTTTTAAGATGCTTATAACACTAATTGCGAATAATTGAAGCATAAAGCCTGTGGCAATTTTAATGGTAAACCTTTACAATTTCATTAAATTGGGTACCGAAAAGGTATTTTAAGTATTAATCCACAAACCCTTCTACCTGTTACCCACTAATACTAATCAACTGTACTAATCGATTAAGATCGGCTCATTGAACGCCTTCAGCCGTTTTGTTAACCCGTTACAGTTTATGGGCCACTGAAATAGCTTTTATCTAAATACACCTTTAATAAATTCAACATTTATATCAACCCCATTATTACTAGATATATAAAAAAATAACATCACTCTGCGTAAGTAAAACAGTGCTATCCAACGTGGAAATGTCACGTGTGACTTAGATTAATAGATACCTATGTTTTCTAATTTTAAATACAAAATAATTAAGTAATAAGATATGATTAACGATGTTAACTTTAAGATACTGGTATTGGGATAGTTTTTGAAGATTTCCTGCTTTTAAAAGAAAGGATATATGTATGAGGGTAGTCATAAAATACAATTAGAGAGAATAGCGTACAGTCTTTTCTAAATGACCGTCAAACTTCACTTGGAGGAAGACATTAGATGATGATGATGATGATGATAGTTTATGTAATATTTATCGGTCATAACTGCCTCATTGGTCTAGTGGTTAGCATGCTCGACTACAGACGTGAGGTCCTGGGTTCGAGTCCCGAGTCGGGCCAATTCAAAATAGATATTGAGTTTTCTATTAAGATTTTCTCAATATTTGCCCGAAGTTGGGAAGTTGGCGGTGTGATCCACCCCCGTGCCTCGGAGAGCACGTTAAGCCCTCGGTCCTGCGCCTGTTCTCTCTCCGGTCGTGTCGGATTCCTGTCACATCGGACTATGAGAGTGAAGGATTAGAGAGTGCGCTTGTGTACGATGCCTGCCAATCCGCAGTGGAGCAGCTAATAGGTATATGCTCGAAAAACCCTCGCTCCCCGCAGTGAGGAGGCCTATGCCCAGCAGCGGGATGTTAATGGGCTGCTACTTACTTACTTTATCGGTCATGAGGGTTGGGAAGCGTTTTCTATAAGCTGTTAATAGGGAAAGAAGATTGTGGCAGATAACGTACGCTATCTATTGGTGTCGCTTTTTGGGAACGAGCTCTCGTTTTTTATCCAGGATGGCAACGCCAGTGGGATCTAGTCCGTATGAAAAATAGGCAAAATAGAGTATCGGAATACTGAATTGGGTTTACTGAATTCCCCAGGAAAGACAGGTGTCTTTCAACGCAGGGCAACGAGGCCCTGCCTTGAGGTCTATACTCCGCAGAATACTGCGAAGAACCCCACGACATTGCCAGTTTGGAAGGTTGACATTTTGCAGAAAGGGTGTTGTACAAGAAAAGACAGAGTGTGATCGCTGTTCCTCTCACCCTGTGGAGGAGATTGCGTCTCCAGTATTCTTGAAACTTTGAATTGGACTCATGGTGGTAAAGCTGAATGCTTCATTGAACACCTGATCCTAACATTTGTATGAAGAGGGTTCCGCTGGGATTTTTTGGGGGAACTTTGGTGTTTTTGGGAGGTTTGGTTTTTACACAAGTGCACTCTCTATTCCTTCACTCTCATAGTCCGATGTGACGAGAATTCGACACCACCGGAAAGAGATCAGGCGCAGGACCGCTGGCTTAACGTGCTCTCCGAGGCACGGGGGTGGATCACACCGCCAACTTAACAACTTCGGGCAAATATTGAGAAGTTCTTAATAGAAAACTCAACATTGGTTTTCAATTGGCCCGACCCGGGACTCGAATCCAGGACCTCATGTCTGTAGTCGATTATTCTAACCACTAGACCAATAAACCAATTCACACTGGAGCAGCGTGGTGGGTCTATGCTCTAAAAACCCTCGCTCCTCGGAGTTAGGAGGCCAGTGCCCAGCAGTGGGACGTTAATGGGCTGCTACTTACATACTTACTTACTTTGGCGTTTTCATCAAGTGCCAAAATCTTGAGTGCTCTGAAGAATTTTCCGAAAGAAAAAAACAAAGTTTGCATAAACAGCTGAATGCTTCACTGAATATCTGACCTTTAACATTCGGATCAAGAGACTGGCGCTCAGTTCAAGTAAGTACTTTGGTGTTATCAGGGAATCCCAAAATCCCAAACGCCGAAAACATCCTACAATAGGCATAGCAGTATTAGTTAATGCTTTTCGAAATATGATAACTGCAAAAATTTTCAATGCAAGTGTATAATCGGACGCAAACAAAAACACGTGCTCGTTAATTATAAATAAAAACGAAATATGAACCTCATTATGCTCTCGTCGCTATTAAAAAGGGGACTAATTGAAAATAAGTCCTTGTGATCTCGCCATGACAATTAATCTTATATAACAAGAACGATATTCAATCCTGTCGTTTGAGATGAGAAAGCAATTTCTTACTCCATTATAAATCATCTGAAAATTTAATAAACCCTTCGACTGAATAAGGCTCTTTGTTCCGTAAATCAAAACGGGCTAAATATATAGTTGGGCTATTCATTATATCGTATCGATTAAAAGCGGCACGTTATTAGGTAATTTCTTTATTTATTAAAGCCTTATATCCTTTGCAATACATATATTTTCATAACTAATAGAGACTATCATCAAGGAAACCACTTCTAATGTGAATAAACTAAATGGAGTAGTTTAAAAAAGATACCCGATTGAGTTTGTTGTTGTTATTGATATATTTAATTGCTAAAAGAGCTTGACTGTAACCTCGCCTGATGGTGAGCGATGATACAGTCTAAAATGGAAACCTAACCAACTAAAAGTAATATACCTCTCATAGTTTCTACTCAGCATTGTACCAGGTCGCTATTTATTTACATAGCCACACGTCTTTGTTGTTAGAATGATAAGTATCTTGGGCCGAAACCACCTAATAATCATGAATTAGACAAATAAGAAATAGCTTTATACAGCGGTCTTAACCGCGTAGTTCATTATCCCGTCGAGATATGGCCTAAATTCGTTATATGTTGGATCGGATTGCCAGTTTAAACCATTCTCGGATCCATCTGATAACACACAAAAATTCAACAAAATCGGTCCCACCTTTTAGGAGGAACTCAGTGACATGTTACCTGAACGGGTACCTGACTGAGTTTGCAGTGGTTTCGTCACACACACAACAGGACTCAAAGGGAATCTCGTTACCTTAGCATTCTATGCCTTTCACTAACATCAACATCAGGCATGTGATATGATAAGAAATACTACGAATATGAGTATCAGATGTTTCACTTGCATCGTGGTTTCATCAAATGTTATAAACACTAGCAGAAAAAATTAAAGAATATTTAACATTTTAACAATTTTTCAAATGGCTGTATCTTTTGTAAGAATGGTCGCATCAGAGTAAAATAAAAACCGTATTGAAGCTTCTATGTTTCTTATTTTAGGATCTTTAGGACTTTTTCCGATTAACACGTATTTTGCCACTGCCATTTTTTTTTTAATTCCATCGAATGAAACATGACAACGACTCGGTGGTTCGAATTGAAACTTTGTAGGGATTTTAGGGATAAAATGATGTTAAGATGGCGTGGACAACGTTATTCATTTTCCCAATATTCTCAATGAAGCAAGTAATTTTCTAGGAGGGCCCAAAAAGCCCTACTTATAAGGTTTTTTAAAGTCCTGTTAAGCATAAAAAGATTTTTTTCTCAAAAAAAAAAACTATTCTAGGAACTTTTAAAGAATTTATTCTAGTTTAAAAAAAATCCCGTTAATTTTCCTTTCGACCATAAGTTTTGGAGATATGCTGGAACAAAGAGAAAATTATCGTCGTATCGAGACAAAAAAGCAACCCATTTGAAACTGAATAGACAGCCTTTCTAATTCATATAGTGGTTAACTTAGAAAAAAAAAATTCGAGTCTATACACCAAACATAGGATCGAAAATTATTTCGAATTTTTTCTCATCATATTCATTAAGTTTGCAAGATATGTGTTATTCGGAAATTGTTTTTCTGCAAGATCCTAAAATTACAAACTATTTTATAAAAGATATAGCCGTTTCAAGAATCGTTAAATTATTTTTTTGATCCACTACTACATGTACTATAGTATATGGTATGTTTTCTAACTTTCCGGCATATTTTATAAGCCCTATAACTTATGAACGGTGAACGAGTTAACAAAATGGCCGAAACTGATCAGTGAGCTGAAAAGTGATCGATTAACTCTGCTCAGTCGTGTGTTTGTGTAAACGGTGTACAGCAAGGTTGGTTTTCAGCATGGCTGGGCCTGAGCATACATGCTGTCAGTATTCAGGTTTGTGTGGGGCTCGCAATATGGAAAATTAGGTATATTTCGCTTTGGAAAAATGGAACGTATTACACTTCGAAATGTCACCTTTAAGGCCTGCTTTCCTACACCCAACATTATCACTAAACAATGAGAGTGTGAACTAAAACTTGGAATTTAAAATAAGGCAATATTTTTTAAGTAAATTGATTCTTAAATAAAAAACAACTCGGTGTATGCTCAATATCATATAGATATGAAATCTTCTCCAAGAGTCTAATAATACGACATTTTGATAAAGATATTATCAAATTGTCAAAAATTTCTATAATCGTAGATTTTGTCAAGACTACACGTACATACATATTTCGATAATTTAATGAATAATGCAAAACTTCACTGTGTTTTTTGTAAAAACTCCTTCATAGTTTGCTAAATATTTTTTGTGTTGTGCTAAATCAGGAGAATGTTCGTATAAAAAAGAAAAAAAATTAACAAAGGTATTGACAACGCCGGAAATTTTAAGATAACTAAACCACCATAGTAACTTTTCAAATGTAACCTCTTTAGTGCTTTTGACAGTATAAACTTTTTTAATGTAACCTTATGACATTTGTCATAATCATCAGCGATTGACAAATACGCATATATACACTTCTAGCAACCCGGTATGTGCTTCGCTACATATAAAGTTCAAAAATGTGAAAAAAAAAGTTTGTAAGTATGAAAAAAGTTTCAATTCGACATCAAAAACTACAATAACAAAGTGATCCGCCATTTATTGACTTAATTTGTTACAAAAAATGTTATAAATGAAGAACGGCTCTACCGATTTTGTGCAAAACTTCACATAAACCATCTATTAAATAGCCCGAACAAATCCTAGACTAGTCGAACCCGCGAATTCGTCTGCGTGCGTGCGTAATTTAGGCAAATTGTTTTACAAATAAGAAACATACGTATAATACCCCCTTTTGCTGGAAAATTTTGTAAAATCCATTCTTACCTGATCTCTACTCGGCAAAAGGAATATTCCGTAAAACGTAACAAACATACATGCATACAAAAACACGAATGGTTCCTCTTTATAATAGTAGCTTAGCTATGAAAAGTTATAGCTAAGTTGAAGGAATAGAGAGTGCACTTGTGTACTATGCCTGCCAATCCGCAGTGGAGCAACGTGGTGGGTCTATGCTCTAAAAACCCTCTCTTATATGAGCGAGGAGGCCTGTGGCCAGCTGTGGGACGTTAATGGGCTGCTACTTACCTTATGAAAAGTTATAGAAAAATATCAGAAATAATTTTAAATATTAAGGAAGCTTTTCATAAACAATAATAAATGTTAGCCTTTTCAGTTGATGTGAGTCATTTACGATGATTCATTCCATTTGGGTAGACTGAAGTGTTTGTTATCGTGATCGCCTAATAAATGTAAAGTGTGATCATTAGATAACATTGTATATGATTCACACTAATACAAATGTTTTCTTTAAAATTTAATTATTTATAAATACAGGATTTCATTTTTGTAACAATTCGTAAGGAATAGATATTTTTGTCAGAGTTGTTTTAATCAAAAACGTGCATTTCGTAATTAAAAGACGTTTTATTTAAAATTCTTAATTTTAAACAGGGTTATTCGGAATTTGACGTATTCCCGTTGGATATTAGTTATATTAAGACTCTGGCGAGGAACCTTAGTTTCGCTGCATTTGCTGTTAGAACAGTTAGACAATACACTGATGTTAAAACTGCCATAATGGTGTATTTCGCATATTTTCATAGCATTTTCTCTTACAGCATTCTTTTATGGGGTAAGGTGGCGGACATTAAAAATATATCGATTTGACAAATAAATAAAAATTTTAACAAAAAAATAACCGCCTTCAAAATAAACTCTTACAAATATATCAATATAAATAATTGCGTATTCTTTTTTAGAGTTTTTCGTATTCTTATATTCGGAGTCGGAGTCAGGCAAGGTAGGTATCCCGCAGGTCTACTTGGCAGCTCCGGCGCCCACCTTTAGCTTGTATATGTAGGATGGCTAAACCCCGAAAAGCATTACAAAATGAACCATTTTAGTTATCGTGATTCTTAGCTTTTTTTTATAAATAAGTCAGAATTGCGACTTACAAAAGTAGTGGTATTGCGAATAGAAAAGTATCAGTTTAAGGAATGATTTTCGAAATGAAATTACAGCAGTACTAAATATCAATAGCTTTCAATTTGGAATGGTTGTGACTATTTTATTGATTTTGAAATTTGTGCAGCGGTAATAAAGTGCAAATTGACTCTTTGACGTTAGGAACACACCTAAATTGCTTAGACAACAGTGAATACTTATAATTTATTATAAACGTTATATAATAACAAATAAAGGTCAAATTCACTCTACATTTTAGTTAGAAAACGTTTGTATGGGAAACAGAAAAGGGCTGTATTTAGGGTTTTCACCTGCAATTATTCCAACTTTTCTCGCCGTAAAAACCATGCTTCAACGAACATTAAAAAAAAGGATTGTCAAAATTGACCCAGGCGTTGTTGAGTTATGCGCTTACCAACACATTTTGCGATTCATTTTTTTATTATAGATTAGTTTTTTAAATTTGTCCCATCGGACTATGAGAGTGAAGGAATAGAGAGTGCACTTGTGTACCATGCCTATCAACCCGCAGTGGAGCAGCGTCGTGGGTCTTTGGTCTGAAAACCCCCAATATTAGTGGTATTTACATTTGGAAGTGAAAACTTCTTTAGCATCGTTGTGATTTGAAAGTCGATGAAGCGAAAAAGTGACAGACACATAAATTTATAAGATTGAACGTGGGAGAAAATGAGATAGGAAGCATTATATAGTGTTTGTTATGTTCATGGTTCTCTTTGTGCTCTACTTCGTGCCCCACTACGTGATCAACAAGGCAAAGTGGGAGTTAACATTGAATCATTACTAAAACCTATCATTACTAATCTACTTGCCGTAATTTTACATTCGTCTCATTATCTTGAAACCAAAATTTTTGAAGGTTTCGCTTCTACCACATGTAAATTGCACATAAGATTTTTTTCTTAAAATATACAATAAACCATAGATAGCTTGATGTATTCGGAGTCGAAAATTGCATTCTTCGACAATGACAAAGTTCCAATTCTTTAACTTTTTGGTCTAAGTATTTGCTATATAAATTTATAACTATAATATTTATAATAGCAAACATGAAAGTCTAGATTTGTATTATAAAATATGAAACATCTTTATTTGAAACACAGTAACAAAGCATCATAGAAGAATTTAATTAAATGTAAAATTTAATAAAACAGAATCATAAAGCAGTAGCAGTTGGTTGTCTTGAAACAATTTCATAATTAAACACGGCTTGTGCTCATTTCAAAGTTATTGTTTAAGATTATTCTGATTAAAATAATAGAATTTTTGGTTCATAGCTTCTAATTTGTATCAATACTAATTCTTTTGATAAAATTAATTTATAAAATAAAATAGGAAGTAAAATATATACGGTTTAAGTGAAAAAGTATGTGGCTAGTATGAATTTCATCTAACTTATATATAAGCTTATAATAACGTAATATATGGTTGTATCATCTTATAACAGATATATAGTAGCCATAGTTTTCCTGTAATTTCGTATTTTCTTAATATTGAGTTGAGAACGAAGAAAAAGAAATGAAAACAAATATTTTTTGCTGACAGTGGTCGCACAGTGGTGGAAATTCGATCATTAATAATTTAAATTATAAGTTCGAATATTGTTAAGGTTCTATGGTCAAAGACTATACTCAAAAAAAAAAAACAAATTTCGATAATTCTCTTGTAGTTATTTTTATAATAGTTAGGAGAAGGTTCTGATGAAAGAATAAAGTTACGAACATCAGAGATTTTAAGTTAACTTAACCACCATACAAAACTTTGTAATGCAACCGCTTTTGACAATATAAACTTTTTTATTGTAACCTTACGGCATTTGACTTAATTGTCATCATTAGTAAATACATATTTTTTTAAACGTTGGGAAATGTCTTTATGCATGCCAATGAAAGAGTTTCTCCAATTGGGAGTGTGGGACTCGCAGATAACAGAATTCCCACTAAAATCCAGCGGATGCCTCCTCATCCATGAGTGAGATCATTAGAGGTTCGCTATCCACATTCCACTCTAGTGACTTGGATAGCACCGACTATGAGGACCTATCACTCAATAGGATAAAGCATGAAGCGCATACATGCGACTTCTGCCACCAAACATCCTCCAACGGCGATGGAAGGCTACAGCCACTAGCTCCCTTAGCCTCTCATTTGCCTCCTACAGCGAGATGATGGTGTCAAAAGAAGGCAACCGCCCTCCACCCAATTTCACTGGCAAGCATTACCCCAATTATGCCCTCCAGTGAAAGATCTCCTCTAACCAGCGACAACAAGATATGCCGCTGGGTGCTAACGCCGGATACTCTGCCAGGGTATGGTGCGCGGTGTCTACAAGAGCACCACACTCATGACAGGCGGGCATTTCTTCACGGCCAACGACCTGGTGCAAGTACTTGCCTAAGCAACCATGGCCAATCAGCACCTGCATCACATGATAGAAAAGAGATCCGTGCCCCCCGGTGAGCCAATTGTCCAGGTGTGGTCGGAACGCCTCCAACTTGACTATACCGGCAGTAGGAGATCCAAGGTTTTGACTCCATTTCTCGAGCAGAGATCAGAGGCTCTTGTAGTTACTCTGCACTGATAGGCGATTGTAAGGAGTTCCGCCCGCAGCTCCTAAGGGGGGTCGACCACCAAGAGAGTCGAATTACTCTAACCGCTATTACCATCAAATTTCATACTCCTCCATCCGCGCAATTGTCGTAAAAGAGGTATAAAGTTTTCGTTTCACGTAATAATATACAAGGTGTTAGGAGACCGCTTCCGAAATTAAGACGATAGTACTTATTACGCCTTTGATGATGGGGTGGAGAAAAAATCGATCCTGATTTAAAAGGAATATCATATTTTAAAACGTTTTCTTAGCATTATTTAAGCTCCATCATGTTAGTACAACTAAATGATAGAAAAGTTTCATAAAAAATACACTTTTTTACTAAAAAAAACACCAGCAATGAAACACAAAATCAAAAATCATCTGTCCCCTAATGCGTTGTATACACCCGGGACCTTTTGCTTGGGAATTGTGTGCTCGCACTATTATACCTTCAAGGCCAATTTATGAAACAGTAACTAATCTTTCTACGACATAAATAATGATAACAGATCTCTTCCTTCCTGCAGTTCGATAATCCTTTACAGTATCGTGAATTACAATAATGATTGATGTGTATGATTATATATATATTTAAAATATTTTCTATTTGTAAATGTTTAAGTTTCAAATTGTTATGTGACGTCAAACATCCGGCGCTCTGTTATCTGTATTATCTATTACAGAAATAATCAATATTGCCATGGTTTTGTTTATTATCTACAATATCAGGTATTTTAACCCATCCGTTTCATGTAAAGATAATATAAAGATCACGTGTAATATAGGCGTTTATTTAGTACCATGACTTATGTTCGTTTAATCTTTTTTATCTTAGCGCTTGTTTGTGATCACACTAGATGGTATGTCTTGTCTGGTAGGGTGGTAAGATTGAGCATAAGCAATGTGTTTACATTGTTAACGAGTAATTTTTTTTATTTTTCCCAATCGCCCTTTAAGTTATAAAAACAATATTTGTACTTGATGACACGCCTATATCATTAGCTTTAATTGTGTCATAAAGATAAACGATAAAGGGATTAATAAAATTAAAATGAAAATTGTGATGATTCATTCATTAGATAACATTCAAATAAATTTATTTATATTTGTAGGTGGTACTTTTATTTCGTAAACTTGACATTCAGCAAAAAAGCTCCTGGGGAAAGCATGTCCTTCCTGATACAATCACCTATATTTTCATTAATCTGATCAATGTTGTTTGTTTAGGATAATAATTTAAAGATAGCCTATTAACGTTTCTCATCTGGGTAAAGGCTTCGTTATACATAGGATAGAGGGTTTTCATTGCAATGACTGCACCACGTTGCTCCAGAATCGATAACAGTTAAATATCAATTGTTTTTGAAATAAGTCTTTAACAAAATTGATTATGTTACATTTTATTATTTCGGATGAGTCGGCGATTGCCTATAATAATAATAAATTTTTATTCAAGGCAACGTTTGACCCAAATTGTTAGTATACAAATAACTTATAACCATGCTAGTGACAAATAGAATATAATAATAATGAAAATGAAATTACACTAAATTAAATACAATTAAATTAAATCAAATCAAAATTAAAATCAAAATCACGTCTATCAATTAAATTACAAATGTGAAAATACTATAAATATAAAGACGTCTCATTTACTAGCTAAGGGTTGTCCCTAGGCATCATTTTCTCTTGCTCGTCAGATGAACAGACAGCCAATATGTGAATATAGGGCTAGGCATCCCCACACAAATAGTTTTAAGTATGCTTTTATGCGATGCCCTCATTCTCTCCCAAAAAGAGGCAATGCGTGCCCTCATAACAGCATAGAAATCGGGCACTTCCGATTCAGCAAACATGCCAGACGCGCTGCAATATTTGGGCAAACCCATCAAGATGCGAAAACCGTCGTTATACTGCACGCGTATTGCCGTGTAGGATTTTCTGAGAAAATTTGTCCAAAGCTGACAGGTATAAAATCACTATGATCTCATCTGATAATGATGAGTCTAAAATGGAATGACTTGGTATAAAGTGTTTTAGCATTTATGGTCTCTACACAGCATCTCTCACGTAATCTATTTACTGGGAGGCATATCTTTGTAGGTGCGATGTTAGGCCTCCCACCAGAAGAGACTCAGATAAATTGGAGAATGCAATTTACTAAATTTGCCCTTTCAGGGATCGAATACGAGACCTCTGCCAACGAGTACTCGCATCATTAGGTACGCCTTTTAAATATGAATTCTAGGCTCATTTGTAGATTTATTATATCTGTAAGAAGAATACAGTCAATGTCCTCTCTTAGCGCCGCTTGCTCCTGCATCCGTGATTTAGTCGGATGAATCTGGGATAAAACCAAAGAGGAATGAGTAGGTTGAACTTCTTGTGTCTCACTCAAGTAATCATCATTATCATCACTATCGAGTGCCTTCTTCAAAATGAGGTTTGGTTTTCAGTCGGTGGAAAATTGTGAGTAGTTACGACCACTCCACTCCTGTATATTGTCCATCCATTGCCTCCTCGGTTTACCAGGTGTACTTTTTCCAGAGATCTTGCCCTCCAGAATTAACCTTGGGTAATCAAATAGGGATCCCATTTGAGAGTGTCCAAATAAAGCCATTTTTCTCGGTTCGATAGTCGCCATAGACATGGGGATCATTTGAGCTCGTTTGAATGATTAGCATTTCAGATATTCAAGTAAGAATGGAATTCTGCTGGGTTTAAGTAAATATTGCGAGGATTATTCCTCTGCAGTGTCTCAAATTTTATTAATAAAGAATATCATCAAAACTTTTCTACTAAGGTTAACAGCAGGAAGTTGTTTGAGCGGGTAATGTATGTGCCACATTGCCCCTTGACAGGTCGGTCAGCCTGTAACCCGGCCATTTGTAAAGACGACTCGACGACTTTGTAAGCTTAAGGCACTATATCATGTTAGGCTAAATGCTCTGACTTGCAATATCGTTACACTTGTACTACGTTGTTCCCTTGAATTGCTTCTGAACAATATCATAATGAATAACTGCGTTTGGAGTATTTAAGAATTTTGTGTCTCAGTTTTTAGCTATCGAACTATATTTCGTAGGTCTAAAACATATGAAATTATCCGGACCAGCTAGTATTTATATGTCCGTAAAAGACTTTGAGACTATCCAACCAATGTGCTCCAACTTGATTATATTGGAAAGACAATAGTACTAAGTATTAGATCACTAAGCTCCACCACACCATCATCACTACCCTTTGGGCTCTACCTACCCTTTGTACACGATATAATCTCTATAGCTTTAAGATTGCCTGGTAGAAAGCGATAAGATCGCCTAATTGTCCTTTTCGTATTCGTATTCTATTACGTTTGTTTCTGTATTTCTTATTTCTTATTTGTGGTGTACAATAAAGAATATTCTATCTGTTTATCTAAGCTCAGGCACTCATTTATCATGAGATTTACAAAACTGTTTGCTATTAGCTTAAAAGTTGACAAAGTGACTCCTTTCGCATTGAAGAAAGCCACTAAGTACAGATTTCCGAGTGATTTAATCATCAAAATTACAAAATGTCTGAAATGCAACTTGATCCTTATGGGCCATTGATTAGAATGTGCAATTCTTTCAGCAATGTAGCGGTTTCTGACAAAATTGTGTATAATAAAGATATTCAGTTAATGATATCTTATTAGTGTAGGTAAATAAACAATAGGCGTATAATCTGAGATGTAAAGCTTCATTCAAATACCTTTCCATACACTTGCTATGCAATTAACATACATTGCAAGGTTACGTAATCAGTTCACCGCCGAATTTACAATTACACTAATTATATTAAACTGTATCGAATACATTTTAGTAATTGGGGCTAATTATTACCACGCTACATTGCGATTAGTTTCATTTTGATTTTGGCTCATGTTCGACATTTTTACATTTCCCATTTAACGTTTGAAAATTCGTTTCAAATACAAGTCTATTGCATTGTAAGTTTTTGGAAAATTGGTGATAAAATTTGAAAAAGTTAATTTTACAGGAGAGGAGAGAGAGAGACCATTTACATCATTCATGCCGATTTGAAGATAAGTTTATGATACAAGATTATATAGACTGGTCTGGATTCTCTGGAAGAAGAGTCACAACAATTCAAAAAAGATTTACAGGAGAGTTTGTAAATTAAACAATTAGTTTACATCATTCTTGCCGATTTCAAGATGAGTTTATGACACACAATTATATAGACTATTCTGGATTCTTTGGAAAGTCGATTAAAAAATTATATTAATACATTAAAATAAAATAAAAAATAATGAAACACTACTTTTACATGCAACAATGATATTATTAAAATTTGTGCTTCCTCAGAGTATTTTTTCGAGTTGAATAAGAGTTTTAGACAAAATAAAATATAGATTGCTCTGAATTATTTGAAAGATTAGTGACACAATTCAAGAAAGCTAATTTTAAAGGAGAGCTGTTTGTAAATTAAAGGAAATGACAAATTCTACTACTAACTCCTAGTTGTAGTTCCTAGTATAATTTCTATGGTTTTATATTGTTTTTTGTTACAAGAAAATATAGTTTATTCTGGATTTAGCGGTGTCCTTGACAAATATTTGAAAATTTTGGATTGTGTGATTAGTCATCCAAAGCAGCGATATCTAATGAATTTAATTTCGTTCATTTTTCTTGACTTTAATGTCAACAACTGATAAGAGGTCTTCCAACCTTCTGATATTTACAAGGAAACATTATGTCCCCTAAACGATAGCTCCATGGTTTTGAGGAAAACCCTAGTGTGTTTCTATGACACATTTTACGACGTGTAAAAAAGGAATGACTGTGCAATTGTCATTAAGAATTGTCTGATGAAATTAGACGAATTACGTAAACGCAATAAACCCATAAAGTGTTATGTCCTCAAGTAAACCACAGTGCTTTAGCTGAATTCAAAATGACCAGTGTGTGAAAAGGTGGAATAATATCTCATAATATAGAAGATTTGGTATTTGTCAGATATGAAGAAATTGTCTGATTACTACATCGAAAGAAAAAAGCGATAACTGTTCATAAAGTGACTTTCGGTGTTACTCATGTTACATGACGAGTCAGTGTTTAGTGTTATAAATAATAGTAATTTTATCAAAATACTAGATCGATACGGCGTTGATTAGATATATAAGTTATTGAAAACCGGCCGATTGGCAAGTTTTGTCACAGTATGGCTCCATCGTCCAAAGACATGGCTCCGTGTTTGGAATTGCCCTATGAGATCAATGACGTCACACCAGAAGAGGAGAAGATCATCAAAAAATGCTTATTAGGTGCGTTTTTGTGTAGTGTTGTGATATACATTCATATATTAATAGTTTTACAATATAAATATGGTTTTAAGGTGAGTCATTTTTAGATAAGAGATATTTTTACAATTGGATACTTTTAATGAAGTCATGCATAGAAAATTAGTTCTATATAAACACAGAACAGATTTAAAAAGTCTTTAACTTATCTATATTAAATTCTTTCTAATACCTTTTAATTTTGAATGATGAATACGTTAATTTCAAGCTTAGATATTAAAGTCTTCGTTGCTGTTCAGAAAATTGATAATTTAGACTTCAATTTAGCGTAATATTTTGCTCACAAATAAAATATGTTTTCAACTTTCATATTTGATCATTAATGAATTAGAGTGTGGAAAATAAACTATATTTGACAAAAGCCCTGTGAAGGCCTGAAGAATTTATGAATTTAATTTTTAATATATATCATGTATTATAGTAAAAATATTAAAAAAAAACAATAATATTTCGAGGCACATAATTTAGTTATACATTTACGTAAATTTATTTCATCATCCAAAACATATACGGCTTTTTATAACTTAATTATGCTAACTATTACTTATTAGCCTTATTATTTAGTTTATATATATATATATATATATATATATATATATATATATGTAGGTATGTATATATTTTCAGAGTACTCGCTTTGCTAGCAAAGGTCCGTGGTTTGATCTCCGGTTGAGCGAATTTAGGAAATTTCTTTTTGTAATTAGTCTGACTCTGTACTGGGTGGCTAGATACCACTCTATCAGCAAAAACGTACCGCTAATCCAAGAGATTTGTGTTCCGGTACGATGCTGTGGAGGAACCATAAGAGTTTAATTGCCTCTTACCAGACTAGCATGCTTTCTTTTAAAGTGTATATTCATTTACAACAAAAAAAAGGTGCATGCGTACAAAGTACACATGTCAGAAGTTAAACTTCTTCGCCAAACTAATTTTTAAGTCTTATTTCTATTTATACAAATCTAAAACTTTAGATTTCCGAGACTTAGAGGGAGGGAAAAAGGAAGATATGTTAGGAATTTAATGAATTTATTTGTCATTAAAATATTAAAAGTGTGTTAAATTAATACAAATAATTTATTGAAATCCCAAATGATGAATTGTAAATAAAAATGCCACATGTTTTTGGTCAACAAAAGAAATTATTAATTCAATTTCAAATTTATGAAAAATATTTGATAAAAAATACTATATTAAATTATTAAATGACGAGTGACCATTTAAAATGTAACATGTTATTTGTAAATATTAAAAGTACCTAATCTTTAAAAGAATTAGCATAAAACACGCTGCACATCTTCGTGACGCTAATGATGTGTTTATAATAACTATTATCATTTTATGACATAGTCTTGTTATGTATATAATCTAGCTGAAATTGACGACTTTGTCTGCGTGGAATGTATTTTGGGCAGCAATTTCACTAATTTAGGCAAATTGTTTTACAAATGACCTCTACTCGGCAAAAGGAATATTCCTACCAAATTTCAAGCCGTATGGTTCCAGATACATCGTGATGAGTCAATAGATACCTGGATATCTCTTATACAGGATTTTACTAATTGAAGAGCGTCTATAAATTAATCAGTGTCTAATTTTTAGTCCTTAATTTGCATATTTGCCGTCATAATAGCAAGAGTACCCGTTATCGGCCGCTGTAATTATCATGAACATCTGATAATAATCGTTAAGCCTAAATAGAAATCCTTCTACAGTGATTTATATCCTTAACTGAGAGAGGGTACTTATCAACCAACCTAAGTTAAATCTTCCTATTATATATATGTTTATAAAGACAGGTAATAGAATTAAAAACAATTAAACTATGTCATTTAACTGTTGCAATAGTTTACACCTGGAAGAAGTAGAACTTTGGTTTAAATTGTATTAAATTTTACAATGTCAACGGTCCTTTAGTATAACATTTCGATAGTTTTATTCGATATTTTGAGAAGTATGTGTGGATTAAAACTGAGTGACAGAGTGAGAAATGGTATGATAAGAGAACGTTGTGGAAGAAGTAGTGACTAAAATCGAGAAAGGGATACTTAGATGGTTTGGGCATGTAGAGAGAATGAATGAAAGGAGACTGAGAAAAAGGATTTATGAGTCAAAAGTGAATGCGAAAGTTGGAAGGGGAAGATCAAGGCGAACGTTCATGGACCAAATCCAGGACATTTTAAATAAGGGCCAGTATGAAAGGTTTAATGAGAATGAAAGAAGCGAAGGAGATATGCAAGAATCGTGGCAAGTGGAAGGACGTGGTCTCTGCCTACCCCTATGGGAATGAGGCGTGATGCTATGTATGTATATATGTAGTTTTATAACTTTAATGTTTATGTCCTATTTATCACCATAGGTCATTGTTTTTTAAACCATATAACTATTAAAACATAAATTAAAGGACTGCCTCATTGGTCTAGTGGTTAGCATGTTCGACTACAGACATGAGGTCCTGCCAATTCAAAATCGATATTGAAAAGTGGGAAAAAGTGCCTCAGAGAGCACATTAAGCTGTCGGTCCTGCGCCCGATCTCCCTTCGGTGAAGGAATAGAGAGTACACTTGTGTACTATACCTGCCAATTCTTAGTGGTGGGTCTATGCTCTAAAAACCCTCTCCAGTATTAGTATGGAGGCCTGTGCCCAGCTGTGGGACGTTAATGGGCTGCTACTTACTATTAAAACACGATGCTTGAAAACTATACGAAACTTATCCCTCTCTTTCCATTTGCATAAAGTTATATCTCCCTCTCAACTTCCCTTTGCCTCATCCGATCACATTTTTCGTAACGTTATAATGGATTTTAGTTTAGCAAAGAATCAGAATTGATACTATTATCTAACTACAGCCTTTGTAAATAACTGAGAAAGGATATTAAAGGTTACATAATAGAGTAGTTTTTGCATAACAATACAGTCGTCACGTGCGTAGTTTTAGATGTAAATTGTAAACTAGTATTTATTGTTAATACGATACAGTTTAACTTTGCGGAGAGCAATTTGTTCAGTTTATCTTCGTAACTGAAAATAATAAAAGGTGTTGTAAAGATATAGATATCTGATACCATAGTCTGAGCGTGGCCTTGTACTGAATCAATTTATCTTTATTGGGAGGGATGATTGTTTGATTGTTTACATATCTTAGAACTCTTACGTTATTATGTGGAGAAAATATTATGTTAATTCACAAACACATTTCTCTTGTTGAAATTTGCCTTAGAAAAGTGAAATATTCGGAGTAAAGTGAGTTTTAGGATTATTATCATCTGCTCTCCTATTATTGTTTGATAATATATCTTATATTCTTACTAAGTATATTAAATACATAATAACTACGTAATTTAAATAGTATTATTTAATCCCTTTATTGTACTTCATTGGAATATACAGAATGTTTATTATAAAAGTAATATTTGGTACTTAAACTTACAAAGGCAAATTATTGACAAACTCTACGTATTTTTCTAGGGTTTTATAGAAAATACAATATATTGTCAATTATTCAAGACAATAAGGTAAAGATAGATACCGATCTCGTGGCAGTGGAAAGTCTAATAAGTAGGATCATAGACTTTTTTTTGTTAACATAAAAGTACTTCCTTTCAGATTATTAGATACCGCTTACATTCATAATCTAATCAATAGATTTTAGTTTACAATGAATTTATATCTAACTAAAACAATTTTTAATTGGTAACGTATCATTTACGTAGAATGTACGATTTTAGTCGATTAATGCAAAAATTTCTTCTATAACATTAGAAAATATATTTATTTGTAATACTTTATTGTCTCCAAACTTCCCTATACACAACATTTGACACTGGAGTTCGAGTCGGGATACATTACTTTACTTAGATTGAGATTTTTAAATAGTTATATCTTTTGAAGGGAATGTCCGATTTAAATAATTTTAAAGGTATTTCACAGGTATTGAAACGGTCTTAAGGAATAATGCAAAGGTATGTATAATATGGTGTGATTATTGTCGGCACTTTTATTAACTTTTAAAATGCAAAAAGTAGCTGTAGTGGCATAACTATAGTAGTTAAATATATGGTATCATATACTTTTTTATAGATATTTATACGTTCTATAATATTGTAGAACATTTTTTTGTTCTATCTGCAATAGTTTTCGCAGCGAACGCGATAACAGATTTTTTTGTTTCACACCTTGGGTTACATTTATGTATTTTATTAGGGATCCCTATTTTTTTGAGAAAATAATATAACGTATCTTGCTAAGTAAAAATGCATCTTTCTAATAGTGAAAATATTTTAAAATCGGTCCAGTAATTTTTTTGTGAAAACATTACAAACATATATACATAAAAAAACACAAATGTTTACTATTTGTTATATTAGTTTAGATAGTTTGAATCTATGTCTTCAATCACTTTCAATAGTCCTTGAAATATATATTTGCGTATAACTAAAGCCGGATAATATCGGTCAATAAATTTTATATCGTTAATTTTATGCAATGTAATTATATTATATTCGCAATCTCAAGATTATCATTACGATTTATCGGTGCAAGTTTATCGGTGCTCGAGCACTCGGGTTATTATTTAGGCACAAATTCCTTCATTATTGCCCTAAATATCAATGATTTACGATCATCCGTGAACTTGACTGTCAATATAATTTCCAATCTTATCAAAATAATTATGATTTCATGTTTATATTTTGTCATAAGGAAACATTATGTCGAAACGCACTTTGCTAAAAGATTTCTAGGAAACTTTTTTTTTATGGTGATGTGAATGTGCTTTGACTGTAATCTCGTCTGATGGTGATTGACGATAAAGTAGAAAGTAATTTACCTCATTTCTAAACTGCATTCGTGACACGTCTTTGCTGTTAGGATGGTAGCTAGTCCGAAGCATCTCACCAATCAAGCATGAGATAAATTAGAATGCTAAATCTCTGCTACTATTTCTATATGCTAAATATTTCTATTGCAATACGAATCTGTATAGAAACCAGAGATAGATAGATAGAATACTATTTAATATACATGGTACCTATATATTTGTGTTACTAAAAATACATAATTAAGTACAAGAGGCAGTCTTATCGCTACCAAGCGATTACTTCCAGGAAATTTTTGGGCGAATGGAAATCTAAGCGTAAAATCTGTATAACCACTTACCAGGTGAAATCTCAGCGAAGCCTTAATCTGTTAATAAATTTGAAGATTCAAATAGCACATAGACGAAGTTATATGTTTAGACCGAATTCTCATGAGAACTTTGGAGCTCTGTAACAGCGTTTTAAATAAGTGAAATAAAAAAAAAATTGTAGCGAAAAATTTTCCTCAAAAGATCATCTAAAAGATCGGGTTGAGGTATTTTTTTGTAAATGTATACAAAGAAAGTTATAGAGCAAAAAATAAATGTTTATGGAAATTTGTTCACTTTTGTGCTTATAACTTCTTTAATTTTAAATTTAGGGCAAAAAGTAATATAAATAATTTGTAGGGAAAGCGATTTGCTACAAATTATGTCTTAACAACTTTTTTGTACGACGCATAGTTTGCAAGATATCGCTAGAAGGTGTTTGAACCCCTTTTTCGAAGATGGCGGCCTGGCTATAAGAGCGGCAACCCCACAAACCTGGGGTTAAACTTCTATTGGCTACTCACATTGGCCCAAAAAATAAAATTGCATCCTCTAAAAAATGTAAAGATCACGTAACATTTAAATGGGCTACTAATAGTGTCATAACGTAGATGATTAATATAATTTGAGTGACAGATATGGATATTTAAATAATATATTGAATTTTATAATGACACAACACAGAAATGATTAATTACTTCATAATCAGAAATGAATAAATACTAGAATTAAGTACATAATGCATTTATTAGATAAGAAAAGTGCCTGGATTTACGTATTAATGAAGGTCGAATTATTAGTTGTTTTGTAGTTATATAGTTAGAAAGCCAATCTATAAGCAATTCTAGGAGATTTTTGCCCAGTCACCAGCAGCGTTTTGGGTCTAAGGTTTAAAAACGCTCTCTTTTATAAAAGATTCCTCTTTCATAGGTTGTGCCCAACAGTGCGATGTCAATAGGCTATGCTATACCTTATTACGTTATTAGCACATAAGAATAGAACTAGGTAACATTGCTAGAGAAGCAAATACTTTCGCAAACATTGCAACAAAGCTGTTAATCCTTAGAAATCCCTATTATTTCATGTCACCATCCCCAATGCGATGATATTATAGATGATGTTCTTATATATATATTATGACAAGAAAAGCGTAGCAGAGTGTCTTAAGAAAATCATGAATGGAAGATGTTGAAAGTTATTACTATACGTGTAATAAGTAAGGCATAAGTAGACTTAAATAAAGGATATTAATGTTAAACAGTCACGTAAAATAGTTTGTATGCTTGCGTTTGTTAAAAATGTTAAAAATCTACAATGACACGACTTGCTTCTGTGTATTTTCCACATTGATATGTTCTATATCTTACGTTAATGCGGTAACAGACTAACATTCAAAATTTTCTTCTTCATCATCATCTATTGTTTTAGGAAATGCTTTTATATACTTGTGCAGTTTTTCCAAATGTATTACGTTAAAATCCACGATGGTAATATGTTATATTTTGTCAAAATTTTGACCTAGTTATATTATTTAAATTAAAAGTATTTTCTTTTCGATCGAATTCCTTAGGTCATTATCGCATTAAGTTCAGATATCAGAGGCAGAATTTGTCTACCCTCCGTTTTGCTCCTTTTTTTTTTTCATAAAATCCACGTTTCATCGTAGTAAATACGCTTAAATAGATAAATGTGATTCTAAACACGAAAATTACAGTTTAAATAAGATAGTTTTCTTTGTATAATTGTCGATTTTTATAACAAATTTCATATAATAACGTCAACGTTATTTGAGCCTTTTTACCTTCACAATTATAGATCAGTTCAGTCTAAAAAATATAAGAATTTGAAATTCCAAAAGTTACTAAAAAGCTGTCAATGTGCTCTTTAGCCCTTATGCATTTGAATGATATAGTATTTTTTCTTTTTCCAGGATATACGAGACCTTTCGTAAAATGCGGGAAAAAAGGTTACGTGATGCCGGGTGCATTTAGAAAACATGCAGAGGCTATATACAATATGGAAGTCCGTCCTGATGATGTATGGGTCATAACTTTTCCACGATCTGGTAAGCAACTATGTTGAGTTTTTTTTTTTAATTTAGAGGATATTAGGGACTTTTCTCCACAAGACACGTCGGCCCCATCGTAACTTAACTTTAATATAAATCACTGACTGAATACTTCTGACGTTGGACTACTTAGAATGCTCTGCAGTAGGCTAACATCAGAACAATTTAGACCATAGCGGTTTATCAGTGATTGTCTGTTCTGATGCACTCCAAGAGAATATGCAAATAATGCAGTTCGGTGTAGCCGCTTTATTCATCAATAGGCACATTTATTTGAAGGATAATGCCCGGACCGCAACTTGAAAGCTACCTTAACATGGTTTCTACTTAAGTTAGCGTGTCCAAACCAGGGTACTCGCGTAGGTTCGCTCTGCATGGTCTTATACCAGATCCGTTTCGTTCTGGATCTCTCATCAAAATAAGGTTTCCATACACTGCGAATCAAATATTTTATTTTGAGTGAATCTTAGAATAAAAGGATCTGATAAAACCATGTCCGATAGCATCACACAGTTTAGCAAGTCTGTCCAAAACAAAAAGATGTTTTCTAAGTACACAAATTCAACTCCAATTAGGAATTTCCTCCACTCAAAATTGTATTAACTAGCTGCTTTAGTTTGAGTCAAACCCAGGAAATTCCGTAGAAAGATAAGCATTAGTAGATAAAATGATAATACTATACTTAGCAACAAACTGATAAAAATAACACAAGCATTAGATTCATGACAACATCTAGAATAAATAAATATTGATTAAACTTTTCGTTAAAAAGTGTTTTCATATCAAATCAAAAGCTTGTATTATAACAGCTTTATCTTGAATATTTGTTTCAAATGTTATATGTATAAATTGAAATTCGTTTATCAATGTATGTGTTTAACATTATTTGGTTTCGATATCACGGGGATATAGTGAAGTGTTCAAAATTTGTTATGTTAGATAGAGGGTTGATAAAGCAGATCGATTGTGTTGCCGCTATCGTATCGATCGCGGAATATTTTAGTAATTCCATTGGTACTTGTTTAAAAATTCACTTCATTATTTCGTACTGCGATAACGGCTCTATTATATCATTGTCGATAAGTTATACGATGCCCATGACAGTGAAGATTAAATGTAAAGAAGGACCTCTCATATAGTCAAACGTTATCTGTTTTATAAGCACAAATATTACGATAAAAATTAATGTAAAGGTAGTTGTAGAAAAAACGAGTGTGCTTTAGAACACAAGACTAATGTAATACGTAACTCACTCTCTTTTTCTATCTAGACTAACTTATTTCTCCCTCTTGACTTCCATTAGTTTCACCTGATCACATTTTTCGTAACATAAAGAAGTTTTACTTCAAAAGTCTAATAAAATACGCTTCATTTGCATCTTAATTGTAAGATTCAGACATAATGGAAAGTTAAACATGCAAATTTTGTATTGTACATATAGAAAATATCAAAGAAGAGACTAGGGTATTGTTTATTTCGAAAAAGTATGGCATAAGAAAATAAATACACCTTAATTAAAAGCAATATGCAGGTTTTTAAAAGAAATAATGTTTTGCACAGGTATATTGTAAATTTTCGAGCAATAAAGTGGTTTCATATTGTATATTACTAGCGAAATCGTGAAAGATATTCTAAGCACTTTAAATAGTCGAGTAAATCTATTTGTTGCTAAACTCTTTAAATTTCGGATTAGCTTAAAACTTTCTAGATTCAAAGTAAATCTAAAAAATATATAATTAAAACGCCAAGTTGCATTGACTTTATCCTGAATTTTTATATAAAGAAGATAAGTTTGGATTCATATACAATATAATGATAATCGTTTGTTTTTATAGGAACCACATGGACTCAAGAAATGGTGTGGTTGCTGAAGAATGATCTAGACTTCAAAGCAGCTATGAAAAAACCACTTTACGAGCGGTTTCCAATGTTAGAGTACGTATAACATTTCATGGAATTACAAAATAGAAATGAGTTTGCTTTTTCGTTTGAATAGATTATAGCCTATATTTTATTATTTATTACCTGATGATAAATGATAATATGCTCACGCACGACTTGATAAGGACTTGTTGGCACCTCTTTGCTGATAAGTACACGTAGACAAATAGAAAAAATACAGCTTCCCAAATTACGCTTCCGGAATAAAGAATATGCTACGAATCATTTGCTTCTGACAAATTTTGTACAAATTGTCATTCTTTAGACTCTTTATTGGTAGAGTTACTGTTGGTAGATTATTGTCAGCAAAAGTTAATTGGAATGGCTTCAAAAGAGTAATACAATAGGCTCAGAGATTTGCAGAAGGAAGTAGTAGTATCATAATGCTGTTTTCGTTGTTTGAGCGAGGGAACAGAATCCCTAATGGGTTGCGTTAAAAAATGTGGGCAAAATATGATACTTTCGGGGTTTTTGCAAAAGATGGAAAATGTGAAAGTGAATATTGAAAGGAGAGTGAATGCAGGGAATATGGTAAATAGTGCCCTGTGCGCCTTTATGAATAGCCAGATGGTGTCTCAAAGGGCTAGACTGGCTGTGCATGCAGGAGTGTTGGCACAAACACTTATGTATGGTAGTGAAAGTTAGGTACGGCAGATGGTTTGGGCATGTAGAGAGAATAAATGAAAGGAGACTGACAAAAAGGATTTATGAGTTAAGAGTGAATGCGAAAGTTGGAAGGGTAAGACCAAGGCGAACGTTCCTGGATTAAATCCAGGATATTTTAAATAAGGGCCAAGTCAAGAGTACTCTAAACCGACGAACTTGTATGAAAGGTTTAATGAGAATGAAAGAAGCGAAGGAGATATGCAAGGATCGTGGCAAGTGGAAGGATGTTGTATCTACCTACCCATATGGGAATGAGGCGTGATGTTATGTATGTTTAACCTTAGACTCATTTGCCGTTTTATTTTTATTGAAATAATTGTTCTTTTTTCTTATAGGACCACCGCCCAAATTCCGGAAATCGCTTTCGACCTGATAAAGATAAATTTTATGAATCTTGGCTACTTCCAAGGGCTCAATCATGCAGCGAGGGTTCCAAGTTGGAAGTCCATAGATGAAGCACCATCCCCCCGTTTTATCAAGACTCATTTACCACTCTCGTTATTACCACCAAACCTGTTGAATACTGCTAAAGTCATTTACGTAGCAAGAGATCCAAGGGACGTGGCTGTCTCTTATTATTACCTTCATAAGTTAATTGGAAAATCCTTGCTGAGAGCAACGTTTACCAACTTCTGGGATGCCTTTAGGAGAGATTTATGTAAGTTTAAATTATTTTTTAAAATTTTAAGTCTCTTGTATTCCATTAATTCGTATTTTTTAGCTAATTAATTTAAAATTATGTTTACGGGTCTTCTTGTTACAATAGGTTACGGGTTTCTGTGTGATCTGTGATCTTTCCTCTCGTAAGCAATCATTTGGTTAAAGATGTAAGGCGTTTATGATAAAGTCTTAATGGCTTCTGCACATTTTATTTCCTAAATTTGTGATGTAAGAATTGTACAATAACTTCTGCTTCTTCAGCAAGCATTAGTACCTTTATGGCAGCGAAGTCTATATGCATAATATTTCTGGAATTACCAATGGAAACTTAGAGATCAAATGTAGTTCATCCTTTTTGAAAACACTATCTGTCACTGGAATAAACAGACATTTCAATTTTATTTATAAGTATAGTAGTACATATATAATTCTATATTTTCTTCTTTCATGTGCCTATAAAATGTATATATGATTTCAGTGCCTTGGACACCAATCATAGAGCACACAAATGAGGCCTGGGAGTTGAGACACAAAAAGAACTTGCATTTTATATTCTACGAAGATATGCTAAAGGTAAGTGTGCGTCAATAGATAAAATATAATTAATTGTAGATTACAAAGATTAGTCTATAAGAGATAGGATATATGTTCATTTCCGTTGATCTAATCTCTCCCTGTTTTTGGCTGTTTTTTCCTCACTTTCAGAATTATACATGAACAGTTTTTGAAATTATATATCAATATAAATAAGTGGGATAATGTGTAATGGCGTTTATTAAAAAATGTGTTTTTCCACAATCAGGACTTACCTAAAATCATCCGTGGCGTATGCAAGTTCTTGGACAAGGAATATTCAGATGAAAAGCTCAAAGCATTAGCGGATCACCTCAGCTTCAAGAATTTGAAGAAGAACAAGAATGTCAATAACACAACTAACGAAAATGGAGAAATCCAGTTTATAAGAAAAGGTAACGTTGGATTCATTTTCAACTCCCACTTTTAGTTCATTTTACTTAAATATATCTTGTTCAAATTTTCCATCGTTAAGAAAATAGTTTTTTTATTCATTTTCTCAAGATTTCTTTTTTATATAATGAGTTCTAAAAGTTCATGGAATTGATTTTACTTTTTTGTCATCTATTACTTGTTAATTTATTATTTTAATAATATATTCCGTAAAAAATAAATGGTAATAATACCCTTCGTTACGTACACTTTAATAGAAACATCACAAATTATAGTGACAATGTTTACACAAGCAAATGTACAAAAAGGCGGTCTTATCATTGTATTAAATGTAATGTACAAAAGTTTTATAATATAGTTGAAATGTTTAAACTATATGTGATATAAATCTGTCAAAACAGGTTCCTAAACTATATTTGAGAAAAACAATAACAAAATTCCACTTATACAGAGATCCCAAGAGCGTTATTAACAGTGTTGAATTTAAAGGGTTTAATTCACTTAAATTAATTTATTTTTAATTACAGGTGAAGCCGGTGGCTGGCGGACACATTTTGACGCAAAGATGGAAGTCCAGGCTGAAGATTTCCTGAAAACAAGACTGAAAGGTTTAACCTTAAAATATCCTTCATTGACTCATACTGATGGCGAATGCACGTATTTATAAACGCTACTTGACTAAAATACTTAGTTATTTATTTTTTTAAAAGACTGATCTCTTTTGACCTGTGGATCATAAATAATCCCAGTTAACCAAAGAAATGGTAAATAACTAATAACTGTAAGACTAAAATGTTCCTAGAGCAGAAAACATACGTCTTATGTTAATTGATACTCTTATTATCTTGTTTCACGCTCCATTATTTCGAAACTAAGGTCACTAAAAAGGAATTTGTAACATCATTGGCTTAATACGTCACTTTTTATATATTATTCACTAAATATTATTTGGAAAGAAAAATTAAGTCGTAGTTAAACAAAATTTACATAAAAGTTGTCGATTTTTCCGGGTCTTTTATTAGCGAAACGTATACCCACCGGTACAGCCAACGAATCGTGTATACACACTGTTACAGTTAACCAAGCGTATATACACACTGTTAAATTTAACAAAGCGTGTATACCCACTATTACACCTAACGAAGCGTGTATGCACACTGTTACACCTAACAAAGCGTGTATGCATACTGTTACACCTAACAAAGCATGTATGCACATTGTAACACCTAACGAAAATTGTATACACACTGTTACACTTAACGAAGCATGTATACATGCTGTTACAGTTAACGAAGCGTGTATACACACTGTTACATCTTACAAAGCGTATATGCACACTGTTACACCTAACGAAAATTGTATACACACTGTTACACTTAACGAAGCATGTATACACACTGTTACACCTAACAACGCGTGTATACACACTGTTACACCTAACGAAGCGTGTATGCACACTGTTGCACCTAACCAAAATTGTATATACACTGTTACACTTAACGAAGCGTATAGGCACACTATTGCACCTATTGAAGCTTGTATACACATTGTTACTCCTAACAAAGCGTGTATACACACTGTTACACCTAACGAAGCGCGTATTCCCTGTGCTACTCTTTCTAGTGAAGCGCGTCTACCCATTGTTACATTTTTTAATGAAGCAAGTATTCGTGCTATAGGTTGTTAACACAAAATGTTATGCTTTTTGATATAATTCCTTTTATAATGGTTTCGTAGTAAAGGTGCGATATATCCTGTTTTATATTGATACATAATTTATTGCACGAGAAAATGTATGGGATATAAATTGGTTTAGCAGTATAGGAAGATGTGAAATCATGAACATTTTTTAGAATAATCAATGGAAATTGACAAATAACTTGATGTATTAGACTTTTAATAAAGGCATTATTAAGTGGAACGATGATATCCAGCCGTTAATTAACTCGGTTGCTGATTGTATTGTGAATATTCAAGTTGTTTGTCGATAAGTATATCGTAAGATATCATAATTGTTATTTAGTGTTGTGTTATTGTATTTATACGTATAATCAAGTATTTGGTGCAATGAATCTCTGAAAGGTCCATATATCATATTATGGCAGTGACAACACTACGACAGTAAGAGACTACGTTACTCAAACGTGCGTGATTGAGAGTGACGGCTTAGTCTCATTCAATATCCACATAATAAAGTGCAAAGTTCGCGTAAAGAAGTTTTCTTTGTAGAAAGTTTTGAATAACTCTTGATTACTTTAATTCGCTAAAAGAAGAAAAGAAAATTGTTCAAATTAAAACAAAATGTTACCTATATTGTTAAAACAGTTACGTTATTTAATTACACCAAATACTAATGTATGTGTGTTTAATTTTTTGTCAATATTTAAATATTATTCTAATTAACACCTTCTTTTAAAAGATTCAGAGATCTAAATAAAGCATTTAACTGGTTGTTATAATTTTTATAAATTGTGTATTGATAGGCTTCTCTAAACTAAAATTCGTATTATATTTTACAACTAAAATGAAGGACTTTCCTATTATTGCATTTAATTTGAGAATTAAATTATTAAATTACAACTATAGGTTGTATACAGAGCTATTAAACTGCCTCAATTTTATAAAGATTTAAATGACAAATTTAATTTATAGTAATAAATATGTACATAGGTTTAATTTAGGCTGTAAGTGATTTGAAATTGTAAATATATTGTTCACATTTTTTTACACATTTGTTTCATTTCGGTCCAATAAAAACGACTGGTAGGCATACTAGCTGTTTCCCACGGTGAATAGGGTCAATTGGCAACAGTTTTTACATCTCTTATAAGTGAGTTTTATGATCTAAAACTATCTTTGTATTTTTGACTTTTTAATGTGCTTCATGTGGATCAAGTCTATTTTTTGTCATATGTAAAGAAAATAAAATGACATTACGTAAACGTCTTCTATGTTGTTATGTATGGCCTATACTTCCATATGAATGCGAGTCTTGGACGATAAAAGAGGAAACCAGAAAAAGTACAGAAGGTTTGCGACGAATGGATTGTCAGCGAGAACTTTGAAAAGACCGTCAAAAAGAAGAAGGTTGCTTATCTAGGGCATGTTCTGAGACATGACAGGTACAGACTCTTACAACTAATATGCCATCCATCAGGGCAAAGTGGCTGGCAAGAGGCGTATTGGCCGCAAAAAGAAAGAAGAAAGCAATAAAGTCCTGGTTGCGCAATATTAGGGAGTAAACCGGGATCCCGAGTGCCGCTCAACTATTTAGCCTCGTGAGGGACAAAGTTAAATATGGACAACTGACTGCCAATCTCCGTTAGTCGGAGAGGCACATAAATAAGAGAAAGAAGAAGAAAGAAAATATGTTTGTCGTACCCAACAATTTTGAATTTAGCAAATGATATTGTAATGCAGTCACATAGGTAGCAGGCTGTTAGTGTCCCATTGCAGGGCACAGCTCTCATAGATAAAAAAGAGTAGGGAGCTCAAGCCCAACTCTATGTTCTAACTAAAATGGACTACTGCTTTTGGGGTGTGTTTGATGGGATAGCTTTAGAGCCGTGATTGCCTAAGGATTGTTGTTAAGAGCAACAGATTTCTTGGTGAAACTAATGTGCCTAAGGGTCCGTTCACATAGACCGGCTCGGACTGAAGAGCAGATTTCCATCGCGATTGAAATAGAGTTTTGTATAATTGAAATAAAGTTTATCTTTACATTCCACCTCTTTTATTATTGAGAATGCCAGATCAAATGAGGTGAATTGTTAAAATAAACCTTATTTCCACTATCCAACACTCTATTTTAATGCCCATCAAAATCTGCTCTTCTGCCTAATTGTTGCTCAAAATTTATCATTGCGCTTTGCGGTAATAGAAAACGATACGAAGTAACTTGTATATTTTTGAAGCAACCTTAGGTGCACGGGTATGCTCTTAAAACCCCCCTGAGACGAGTGCTCTGCAATCGGATGTCAATAAGTTTCTAGAATATGTTTTCTTTTGTAACTTCTCTATCCTTACCTTGGCTAATACATTATCCGTCGCTCTTGCACTTGATCTCTCACTGATTGTACCTATACTATTATATAGATTTTTTTCTTTATATGTAGTCTATCCGTGCTTTGGAAAATACATTAAGCCATCGGTACTGCGTCTGAACACTCTCTGGTTGCGGCCATATCATTATACAGTATGTTTTCCTTTGCATCTAGTCTATCTGTGCCTTGGTGAGCACATTTAGCCGTCTATCCTGCGCCAGATTATTGGCTGACTGCAAACATATTAGTATATATAATGTTTTCCGTTGCATGTACACAATCTGCACCGTGGGGAGCATATTAAGCCATAGTTATTGCACCTGACCATTCTCTGGTGGCAGCAATTTTATTATAAAGCATGTTTTCCTCTGCATGAAGTCTATCTGTGCCTTGGAGAACACGTTAAGCTATCACTACTGTGTCTGATCACTCTCTGGTTGCAGTCATATTATTATATAACATGTTTTCCTTTTCATATAGTCTATCTGTGACTTGCAGGACACATTAAGCCTCACGACTGCATCTGACAACTCTCCCTCTGGCAGCGTCTGTCGTAGGAGCTATATGATTTTATAGCATGTATATTGGCGACGTCATTAGGCAGTCGTTCTAGAGCCTGATCTGATTCCAGCAGTGGGATGTTAATACGCTGCTATATACCTTGTCACGTAAGGTTTTTTATAGAGTGAAACTTCTTTGCAATAATATTACCATCTAACCATATCACTGGCTACAAATTAATTATACATCGATTTAAGTTCCCAGTAAGTGAAATAGATATCTGTAACTAGTCCATTTATAGTTGGCCAACTTCAATGTTAGACGAACCGTTCGTATATTAAGTTTCCCGTCGGAATCTATATTCAGAACTTGCCTCGTGGATATGTACTTAGAGATTCCTCTTGTTACTGTTTCTTACGTACTGTTGCTTGTATTTATGCAGTAATAGTTATATATAAAAGCCTATGATGGTTCGGTGATGACACTTGTTGATTCTCGTCAGAGAAGTTGCGAGTAGATTTTAAATCTATTATTGTGCATTTCGGTGTAGGAAACCTTCTTTTCAAAACCTGCTATGTCATTCTTGGGTAAATCTAACCCACCAACCCGTAATGAAGCACCTTGTATGCTCTGAAAATCATCTCTTTCATAAATGTGGTAGTTGCTTAGTTTTTTTACTTTTACTTATATAAACCTGATAGATGTAGAGGGGACTTTGTTCAGCTACAAGTCCTGAGGTAGTAGGTTTGAGATCTACGATTAGGATTACGATTCTGGAATAATAAATAAGGATTTTATATTTCAATCTCTATACGTAGGGGTCGTCGATATGCATAAAATGTAAGGCTGTTAATTTGTAATTACAGACAGACATCAATGTTATTTATTTATATAGATTTGCTTACACACTGGAAGTAGCCATGACAAATTACAGCCTATATTAAATGATAAAACACAAGAATTCTAGACAGTGTCTTATTAATTCTTATATGTTGCCAACGTCTGCTCGACTGCTTGCTCCGAAATGTGATAAATCATAACGGCGTTGTAATAACCTGGACTATAAATCAGGGAAGGCTCCACAGGGTTGTGGGGTCGATTTTATTTTACTATAAATCATTACTGAAACTTTGGGACGTCGCACAAATTATCTGTTAATCCTTGTAATTATACTAAATATTACATCTTTTAGGGGCATGCTAATTGCTATGGTTGTATTGTCAAAGAATATACTTCTATAATCATAGATTTCGCAAAGACTACACAGTTAAATTAACAGTGTAGCCTTTTATATTTCTTTTAAATAAAATATATGAATACTAATTTTAAAGGAATGAAAAAATATCTTTTTAATTTTTTTTATTGAAAAAAAATGCTGTCCATTGAATTTGATATAAATACTTTTCGATATTTTAATTAATGATGCAGCAAACAAGATATTATACGATTTTTTTAAAGTCTTTCATCGTTTGCTAAATTCTTTCTGTGTTGTGCTTAATCCAGAAATGGTTCGTATGAAAGAAAACATTTAAAGAGTTACGTAGAACATCATGAGTTTTCGTCCGATTGTCCTTTCAGTCCGATTGTCCTTTCAGCAGCAGCAAACGTTGCTCTAAGCCTAGGTCCGAGCCTCGCAGGAGGCGCCCTTAGAGCAACGTTTCCCCCACGACGCAGCAGGGCCCTTCTACGGGGCCACCCCTCGGCAGAGCTTCTGCGCTCGCCACCCCTCCCGGTTACGCTGTAAAAGCCAGTAGGGCTAACAGCAACTACACACATCGAAAAAAAAAAAAATCATGAGTTTTATATATAATTAACCATCATAAACTACAAGGTAACTTTTCTAATGTTATGTAACCTCCTTAGTGCTTTTGACATTATAAACTCTTTTAATGTAACCTTATGACGTTTGACTTGTCAGCGATTGACAGATACGAATATATACTCCATATGCGTTTGAAATTGATTTATTGTATTTTATATGCGTAACATTAAAGATATATTAGTATTTTGCATTCCTTCTAATAATGTATAAATGTGGACAATGTCATACTCCTTGCAATTTTCATGAAACCGTGTATGAAATTTTTTCTTTACGTATTATATAGATAGATGCTGGAAAATCTTATATTACTTGATTTTATTTCTGTATAAATTTCATTATTAATCACAAATTCCATCCATCATCCATACATTTAATTAGGTATGGCAATATTTCCTTAGCGTCAAAGATTAACGATAATAAATTTGAAATTCCGATCTTCATTATCCCGGATATTTTGAAATAGGTTAGTACAAAGAGTAAACACTAAACAATAGAGCTGTTTTGGCAGGCTTATAACGAAATCCGTAGACCGTTAATTATTACATTAATCAAGCGATAAACGATGGCAGAATATAAAGTGAAAGGTCCTTTCCACTCGGCGCTTTTCACCAATAAAAATGTTATTCGGTTCGCGATTGGATTTTAAAAAAAGACATTTTCCAATCAAAACATTTATTCGCTGAATATGGTATACATATTACATAGTCCTCATATTCTACTTATTTAAGTTTGCAAAATTACAGGTTTTTAAATTAAATTACTACAATTAAATTATATTATTAACATTACATCTAGTGGTTAGCATGTTCGACTACAGACGTGAGGTCCTGGGTCGGGCCAATTCAAAAATCAATATTGAATTTTCTATTAAGATTTTCTCAATATTTTCTCGAAGTTGGGAAGTTGGCGGTGTGATCCACCCCCGTGCCTCGGAGAGCACGTTAAGCCGTCGGTCCTGCGCCCAATCTTTCTCCGGTTGTGTCGGANGGAGGCCTATGCCCAGCAGTGGGACGATAAAGGGCTGCTACTTACTTTTACTTACTATATTACCTCTTATAAAATATAGTTACTCATTGCTAGATTCTCTTTAAATAGTCGTCAACGGAGTAGAAGGTTTTATTGATAAGAAAAGATTTAAAATAATTTTTAAATTTTATACAATTAATTGTTTTTAAAAATTGTGAAGTTTATTCCCTCATATCTTTTGGTAATTCATTAAAAAATTTAAAAGCCATTAAGCCAACACTTTTATTAAAAAAAGAACTTTTATAATCGGGATATCGGATGCTGTTTTCACAGCCTTAGAATAAGAGAGAAGGAAAGCATAAAGCATAGGGGTGTAAGGGTTCTCCGCCGACATTGTCATTAGTGGCATCCATAATTCCATACTGTGGGCTTTGGTGGTTAATGTTGGTGCCATCAAACACTTTACTAATTAACTCAGTTCATAATCTTCAATCACTTAATGTTCCCGTTATCAATTTACACAATCTGATTAAAAATAATAGCTAGTAACGCGACGGTTTCAAAAGTCGACCGCACCGGCAGGCCGTCAGCCGATAACTGCCGAGAGACTGCCACTTATTGACTCTGCCCCACGCCGATAGACAGATGGCGCCGGCGTTCCACAGACTATTGCACTCCGACATATATATGAACTTGAATAGTAGAAGTAATATTACACACCGCTCACGAATATCGCAGTTTTGTCTTTTCATAGTTTCCAAATTCTTACTTCTTAATATCTTTTCTGTTATTTTGAATATTATTTAATAATTTGTGTAATCCGTAATTGGCCTTTTTAAAAGTATATTAAGTATTATATGTAACAATTTTTTTAAACGCTGTTGGATTAGCACAAAACTTTTTATTGTACACCATAAAAAAACAATAACCAGTTATGAATGCACGAGGCTTATACAAATAAATGTACAAAAGGCGGTCTTATTGCTTGTCAGCGATTTCTTCCAGACAACCTTCAGATAAAGGAAATTGTGCAAAAGTAGCTGGGTAATGCATAAAGAGATCATACATACTAATAATAAATAAAGTACATATATGTCGGAGTGCAAGAGTCTGTGGATCGCTGGTCCGTGTGTAATAGTCTTTGGAACACTGGCGCCATCTTTGTATCGCCGTGGGGGCAGAGTCAATAAGTGGCAGTCCGGCCCGTCTCTCGGCAGTTCTCGAGCGGTGGTCGGCCGGAGTGGTCGACTATTGAAACTGTCGCGTTCCTAGCTATTAGTGTTAATGAGTTTGTGTAAATTGATATCGGGAACATTAAGTGATTGAATATTATAATCCGAGTTAATTAATAAAGTGTTTGATTGCACCAACATTACCCACGAACGCCCACAGAATAAGAAATTAAATAATGGATCCAATTAATAACGATGTCGGCGGAGAACCCTACGCCCCTGTGCTTTATGCTTCTCCGTTTCTCTCCTATTCTCCGACATATATAATGCAACACATTACAAAAATATACATACATATATAAAAACTAACAAAATTGAGTATGAACACATACTTTTATAATAATACTATCTATCACAGTGTGACTTGGGAGAGGTAATGTTCTGTGACATCATGTTTGATTTTTTTTAATGATTTTGCTTGTCTTATGTTTGCTGGAAGTGCATTTCACAATCGGGTTGCTGTAACCGTAAATTCCCAAAGAACTTAGTGTGGTGAGTTGGTATTTTCAGCGTTAACAGTGAAACTGATCGTAGGTCTTTGCTATGGTGCACTCCTAGAAATTCAAATTTCGATTTTAAGTAGAATGGTGTAGTGGGGTCAAATAATATACAGTATAGAAGTGAGAGAATATGTAGATTCCGGCGAAGTCGAATTGGTAACCGAGTTTAGATCGAAATTCGGAAACATGGTCATATTTGCGTAATCCAAATATGAATCTAATTGCAAGATTTTGAAGTCTCTCAAGCTAATTTAGTTGGTCTATAAATACGTAATTTAAGTAATAATAATCCTACATTTGCTGATATAAGTTAATGTAATATAGTTATAGAAGACCAAGGTTTGTAAAATAAAGTAATGCACACATAAACCCCCAGTGGATTTCATTAATCTCTCATTAAGCTTTATAAAAGATTTTTGTTATATTTTAGTATGTGACTGTAAAGCTCTTTGAATCGAAACTGTTACAGACAGCTAAAGCAATTATCCAGTGATAGTATGCCTAGATTAAACATATTATATAAAGTAAAGCTAAATTTCTAGGAACGCTAGCTTTTCTCACGACATCCATGTCTTTCACACAAATATAATGTTCAAATTAAATTGTGTTTAATATGTTAACTGGTTTGTATTTTAATACATATTTCAAACATGTAGTAGATTACACATAATTCATTTAACGGAATAAGCTTTCGTAAATATTTCCAAGATTCCATTTTTTTTTGTTTTATCTCCAATAGTTTGGAAGGGGAAGACCAAGGCGAACGTTCCTGGACCAAATCCAGGACATTTTAAATAAGGGCCAGGTCAAGAGACCGACGAACTTGTATGAAAGTTTTAATGAGAATGTAAGAAGCGAAGGAGATATGCAAGGATCGTGGCAAGTTGAAGGACGTGGTCTCTGCCTACGCCTATGGGAATGAGGCGTGATGTATGTATGTTATTATGTATGTAATGTGTAATTGACGTCTACTTCACGCAAGCTGTGGTCACTTCCACATAAAATTATTTATAACGAAAATGCGACACTCTTACTAAGCAAACTTTTGCTACGAGTGTCTGTATATAATACATGCAGTATTATGTAATATTGTTGAATGAATGCGGGTGCGCGTGATTTCAAAGACGATATGTAAATGATATGATTCAGCGGGTTCTTGTCACGAGCTTTCTCATGCTTAGTGGAATGATCCTGCCATAGAAACATTGTAAAACTCAAGGAAAGAACTATAAACGATTTTTTATTACATTTTCATATTAGCGCCTTGACAAATAATTATAGCAATTACTGATTTCAAAGATAATGTGTAAAATGCGTACAGGCGCAGCATAAACAAATTACAATTTTTTTGTTAAAAAAAAAAATATATTTATGGCTCATAAAGGATCGCATCAAAGGTCGCGGATAATGGCTGCCTAGAAACCCACCGCGGTTCATTGTTAAAATACAAAGAGCTGAAAATTAAGATAAAACCGACACAAATGTAGTCAAGGTATTCAGAGTACCATTTGATTCCCGCCTCCCTTTTGTTATGCGTAAATATATTACAACATCTTGGGCTTAATGAATGGGTATTATTTTATAAGGCATGTTTGACATAAATAACACTTCTCTTTCGGGGTTAGATTAATATTTACTTTTATGACATTATATGAGAAAAGTCCAAGATATATAATTAAACTAAAAAGATGTACCTATAAAAGTGCAAAAAAGTAAGTAGCATCCTATTTATGTCCCACTGCTGGGCACCGGCTTTCATCCTGATAAGACAGAGGGTTTGTAAAGCATAGACTCACCACGTTGCTCCACTGCGGCTTATGGTGAGGAATGAGCTGTGGTCAACGTTATCTACGTATGGGGTGAGCGGTTGTCTGATCCAAGCATTGAAGTCTCTCTATGAGGGTTCTAGTGCCTGTGTCAGAATAAACGGAGCGTACACGGAGTGGTTTCCTGTCGAAAGAGGTGTTCGACAGGGATGTGTTGCGTCACCATGGCTGTTCAACCTTTTCATGGATAAATGTTTGACAGATTTAAAAGAATGTATGTATGGGTTAAGAATGAATGAATTACTCATCAAATGTTTACTCTACGCTGATGATCAAGTAATACTTGCGTCATCCGCTAACGAGCTTCAGGAGATGCTAAATATTATGAATGAAGCTTTGAAAGGGAAAGGAATGAAAGTGAATGTAAACAAAACGAAAGTTATGCTTTTTGAACGAGATGAATCTATGATGAATGGCAATATTTTGATAGATGGGGAACAAGTGGAAGAGGTGAAAGAATTTGTATACTTGGGATCTAAATTTACAAAAGATGGAACATGTGAAAGTGATATCGAAAGGAGAGTGAATGCAGGGAATATGGTAAATGGTGCTCTGCATGCTTTTATGAATAGCCAGATGGTGTCTCAAAGGGCTAGACTGGCAGTGCATGCTGGAGTGTTGGTGCCAACACTTATGTATGGTAGTGAAAGTTGGGTATGGCAGAAGAATCACAAAAGTAAAATAAATGCGGTAGAGATGAGAGCGTTGAGAAGCATGAGTGGATTAAAACTGAGTGACAGAGTGAGAAATAGTGTGATAAGAGAACGTTGTGGTATAAAAGAAGACGTAGTGACTAAAATTGAGAAAGGTATGCTTAGATGGTTTGGGCATGTAGAGAGAATGAATGAAAGGAGACTGACAAAAAGGATTTATGAGTCAAGAGTGAATGCGAAAGTTGGAAGGGGAAGACCGAGGCGAACGTTCCTGGACCAAATCCAGGACATTTTAAATAACGGCCAGGTCAAGAGTACTCTAAACCGACGAACTTGTATGAAAGGTTTAATGAGATTGAAAGAAGCCAAGGAGATAAGCAAGGATCGTGGCAAGTGGAAGGATGTTTTCTCTGCCTACCCCTATGGGAATGAGGCGTGATGCTATGTATGTATGTATGTAAAATACGTACATATGTAAAGTGTATTTAAACAAATCCTTTTTTTAATTTCTGTACCTTCGTTCAGATTTATCGTCAATGGCTGGACTGATTTTGATGAGGCTTTCATTGGTAAATATCTGATATTATAACGAATTTTTTTAGTGAACTGGAAAGTTCAGATAAAAAGTAATTTCAAACTGATAGTCACCCATTTGGATATGACCATTAAAATTAATATTTATATCATCTTTTGACATATACATAAAAAGAGGGAAAAAGAGAACAGTTTTATCGGTATCAAAAGTAAGTTTTATGATAACCCAAAGCAAACCATAAAAATTATTTATGTACGACATGAAAACATTCATAATTAAAACTTGGGTGGTTAAAGCTGACAAATGACTACAAATGAAGATAGTTTTGGCGTGGATAAGCCGTTATAAAGCTTCAGCCAGCTTTCGGTAATTAATTTAGGTCTTGAAATAAAATTGACTTCCAGGGAATATTAACTAAATACTATATAGCAAAGCTTAATTTAATATAAATGATAATTTTTCCATTACGTGCAGATTTTCAAGACCGAAAATAGAAGGTATACGAGATAGTAAGTAAATAAGTAGCAGCCCATTAACGTCCCACTGCTGGGCACAGGCCTCCTCACTCATATGACAGAGGGTTTTTAGAGCATAGACCCACCACGCTGCTCCACTGCGGTTTGGCAGGCATAGCACACAAGTGCACTCTCTATTCCTTCACTCTCATAGTCCGATGTGACGGGAATCAGACACTACCGGAGAAAGATCAGGCGCAGGACCGACGGCTTAACGTGCTCTCCGAGGCACGGGGGTGGATTACACAGCCACTTCCCAACTTCTAGCAAATATTGAGGAAATCTTAATAGAAAACTTAATACCGATTTCGAATTGGCCCGACCCGGGGCTCGACCCCAGGACCTCATGTCTGTAGTCGAATATGCTAACCACCAGTCAAATAGTAATAAACTTTAACTATTTAAACTAAGTTGTATGACGTTTAGTGAAAGCTTTTTAACTCATGTTAACTACGTTACTTATAAGATTTTCAGTTAATATGCTTTTAACGAAAGACATTCGCGTAAAATATGTTGATTATAAACAAACTAAGTAAAAACCTATAAATCCCATTGATAAGCCATTTCATAGGAGAGAGGGTTTTGAGCTTAGACTAACCACAATGGTCCATTACTGTTACACTGTTACATTATTACAGCCCTACGAGGCTTATATCATAATTTATTTCTATTAAACACGGTGGACGCAGCTTTTTCAATTTTAAATTTATTGCTTCCAACTTTTTGGAGTCATATCTTCATGTTTTCAATAGCACCTTGTTTACCTTGTTATTGTCCAATAACCATATACTGTGCGGTATTTATCACCCTTGTCATCAGGCCCTGTTCGGAAGCATTACCTTGGGTATGTTTGGGAAAATAAACACTTTGCTCTTTTCCAAATACTTCAAAAACAGGTGTTGTAAAATAGGCTTTTTATTTGTAGTCATTGAAAATTAATTTAAGAATATCCAGGACTAAACCTTTTGAAGCTTACTTCATTTAAGTTTTGATAATATTCAGTTGTGTATGTATCTAAATTTACAAAAGATGGAACATGTGAAAGTGAATGGAATGCAGGGAATATGGTAAATGGTGCTCTGCATGCATTTATGAATAGCCAAATGGTGTATCAAAGGGCAAGACTTTGTGCATGGAGGAGTGTTGGTGCCAACACTTATGTATGGTAGTGAAAGTTGGGTATGGCAGAAGAATCACATAAGTAAAATAAATGCGGTAGAGATAAGAGTTGAGAAGTATGAGTGGATTGAAACTGAGTGACAAAGTAAGAAATAGTGTGATAAGATAACGTTGTGGTATAAAAGAAGATGTAGTGACTAAAATTGAGAAAGGTATGCTTAGATGGTTTAGGCACGTAGAGAATGAATGAAAGGAGACTGAAAGGATTTATGAGTAAAGAGTGAATGCGAAAGTTGGAATAAGAAGACCAAGGCGAACGTTTCTGGACCAAATCCAGGACATTTTGAATAAGGGCCAGGTACTCTAAACCGACGAACTTGTATGAAAGGTTTAATGAGAATAGAAGAAGCGAAGGAGATATGCAAGGATCCTGGCAAGTGGAAGGACGTTGTCTCTGCTTACCCCTATGGGAATGAGGCGTGATACTATGTATGTATGTTAGATTATAAAGATTGTTTTTATATATCAAAAATATAAACACGCCTCTTGTAACATCCATCCGCATTAGCGACCTTCAGCGGGACAAATCTATGAATAAATATACTTTTAAACCTATCACTGTTACATATAAACAAGACGGAATGTTATCAGTGAAGTTTGAGTGATAAATAATTAATGGATTATTTTGAAAGACATAATGAGTTTTGAATAAGGATGCCTTACAATGAAATGGATAATTTTAAAAAAAGATAGGAGAGTATACAAAAACATCTTTCTAATTCTTTCTATTAGGCATGGATTATATTGTTTTAAAATTGTAATTGAAATAGATCTATGCGAGACAGAAAAGGTTAAGAATAGAACACGATTGATAAGAAAATTATTGAATGGCTTGCAGGTCGCATATTACGAGAAAATTTTTGGTATTGGTCGATTTCCCACTAATGGTTAGACATACGACGATGTAAGTTCACGTAAAGCCATCAGTCTCAATGCTTTAAGCATTTTGATGCGGCGTTTCACAAGGGAGTATTTTGGGCACTATACTCTTTCTTGCATATATTTAGAACTACCGTTGCTATTTTTAACATATAAGTTAATGCTAATAATACTCCTGTAATTATTTTGTTTAAAACTTAACATGAAACTAAACAACACGGAGTTTTTTGAAATCATTATGATATAGTATTTTCCAATGTTACAAAGTTCATTTACAGATATATTATTGGCAAAATTACACTTATACATTTTTAAATTCAATAAAATCTTCATGTAAATATATATTTTTTTAGTCATAATAACATAATTGAAGACATATCATTACATAATTAGATAACACACTAAATTCGCCTTAGCAACAAAATTACTTGCCACAATTAAAATATTCTCGTAATCTGTGACATTTGAATCGCAAATATAAGCGTAAAGATAAATACACACGGCTGTTGTTATCGCAATTATTATCTTTGCAGGCTTGTTTGTTTTCTTGAATTAACGCGTTTGTTATAAATTTTTAGAACTTCAAACCTATAATTTTTTTTAATTTTGATCAAAGCGTTTGAATATATCCTTGTGAATATTGTGCGTAATTATTAAAAGTAATTTTGAGTACATTGTAGACATTGGATCTTACACCAGGTATTATTTTTAGATTAGAGCAATTCATTGACTGCGACGTTTTTATATCGCTAAAGAAATCTTTCAAATTATGGTAGAATTTTTCAGTAAAATTTCTTTTAATAAAGTTTTTGGACTTATTTAGTTATATATTAAGAACGTCCTTAAATGAGTTATTTTTTATTTTATATTTTAATAATTATCACGATTTTATGTTCAACTACTCTCTAGACCTACTCTGTGGTCGGGGATACGGTCAGATAGATGTTGATAAAAAAAAAACAAGTATTGATAATCAAAACTGCCATATATTTTCTTTCACAATAACAAAACATATCTCCTGTAACCAATACATTGAAAACAAACTGTTCAGAAACAACATTAGCTTCTTATTTTTCTGACCAAATCCCCAACCACAGAGTAGTCCACCTTTTTTCCCATAGAGTACTTGTACTAAAAATCGTGGTAATTAAAAATATGTAAAATTGTTATTAATTCTAGTAGACAAAATAAAAAAAACACCACTCATTTAAGGGTAACACCTATACCTTTGTATAACCAACTACCAGAAGACTTCTAGAGATGCCACTTAATAAATTCAAATTCTCAAAAGAAATTTAATTGATGACTTCCTATAATTTCAAAGATTACTTAGACGATAAAAATCACGAAGTAATTTATTTTATATAAATAATTTTGTGATTCTTAAGATTTTTTACCAACATATTGTGCTTCCATGTACGCGTGATTTCTTAAGCAGGTTTAAAAGCCATATATCGATGAGGATCTCGGGTTTCCTTAAGAGAAAAATTCAAAGAAGCATCAATTCTCACAGTACCGTCACAATGTAAATATATATAAACAATTTATTATGTATCCGTGATAATATTCACTGATACAGTAAAAAGTGAAATACACCATTTTATTATAAGAAAAAAAGACAAACTTGTAATTCCATATTTTAGAGCAGTAACAGTTATATACGTATTTTTAATTAGGCATCAGTTTTAGATAGGCCTCCACATAATTATAAGAAAATATGTCAAAAACATCCTTTTACAAAAGGCATATTATAATGAGGAATATTATTTAAGCGATAGAATTTTTTGGACTTGATTCCAGTCACATACAGAAGCAATATATAACATACTAAACTATCCTTAAAAGAGTAACCATTGAGTTTCTTGCCGGTTTCTTTTCAGCGGATTCAAATTTCTGAACCGTTGGTATCTACCAGCGGTTCAGAAATTTGAATGTTAAATTGTTGAATGTAAATGTGAAATGTTAATTGAATAAAGAATATCTTGACTTTGATGTTTGATTACTACTTAAAACCTTATTATTTATAGAGATTGGTTACAGTTATTTTTTACGAAACCTATCAATTGTTAGCGATCATGATTATTTTATTTGTGGTTTGCTATTAAATTACTATAATTGTTTATTATGCTGAGGTCTTTATAATTATATCAGCGAAACGTTTACATACACAACATCTGGTTTAACACAGTCCGGAAATTATCCGTGTTTAAACACGACGACTGTGATTGGTGGGCTTAATTATTTTTGAGTGGGGCATTTGGTATAAGAGGGGTAGCACAGGGGGATGAAGCAATATTCGCCTAGTGACAGTTCTTAGTTTGTATCAATGATAGCATTGTGTTTTAAGTCATTCAAAGTATGTAATATAATAATGAATAATATGAGGATGGTTTTACTTAACCTGCAAATTGGTGAGCTTTAAAACAACGAAATTGTGCGGTAAAATAAGTCGTGTATATCTCGCTTTATACGTAAACTCGTCAAAGAACTTGTTTACATCGGCATTCAGTCGTTGTGCGCGCGCGCCAGCAACGAACGTGTTATTTTGATATCCAAAATGGCGGCGCGAACAATCACCCGGTGTTTCACTATCACAACTAGAAATTACAGCTCAAAATCTGACAAAAATATAGCTTTCCTTGGCCTTGGGAACATGGGAGGTTATATGGCTGCCAATCTGGTTAAAAAGGTATCTTTACTACATCATTATACGAAAAACATGATAAATTATTCCGAATATTTACGTGCCGCTGTAGTATTTACGTTAATAGACACTCAAGGTTATTTGATTTTTGCTTTATTGCTAATAGAATATATTATTGTTGTTTTAATTATAACGTAAACTAGCTTTGGCATACTACTTGCACCAAACTCACTGGATAATAGTGGAAGTTAGTATATCGTAGTATGCAATTTAAATAAAGCTTTATTTCAACTAGAAATAGGGTATAATTTTTTATTATTGGTTCAAAATTTCTACACCTCACGTTTATTCTTTTTTTAATTTATCACTTTAATGGAAAATATAAAGTTTAAAGATCAGACAACTTTGACGTTTATGCTATATGCTCTAAATATTGTTTAAGACATATTGGATTTCGACCACAGATTAATAATGATAAGAATAAAAATTTGTAACAAATATTTGTAGTAAAATTAAATCTGAAATGAAGAATTTCATTACGAAAAACATAATAAATTATTCCGAATATTTACGTGCCGCTGTAGTATTTACGTTAATAGACACTTAAGGTTATTTGATTTTTGCTTTATTGCTAATAGAATATATTATTGTTGTTTTAATTATAACGTAAACTAGCTTTGGCATACTACTTGCACCAAACTCACTGGATAATAGTGGAAGTTAGTATATCGTGGTATGCAATTTAAATAAAGCTTTATTTCAACTAGAAATAGGGTATAATTCTTTTATTATTGGTTCAAAATTTCTACACCTGACGTTTATTCTTTTTTTAATTTATCACTAATGGAAAAGATAAAGTTTAAAGATCAGACAACTTTGACGTTTATACTCTATGCTCGAAATATTGTTTATGACATATTGGATTTCGACCACAGATTAATAATGATAAGAATAAAAATTTGTAACAAATATTTGTAGTTAAAATTAAATCTGAAATGAAGAATTTCATTCATATTAAATAAAAAACAAAGTTATGTGAAATGTAATCAACGGGTACATAATGTGGCAATCTGTTTTAATTATAAAGTAAACTTTGCCATACTGTTTGCACCAAGTGGACTGGGTTTACATATCATTGTGGAGGTCAGTATATAGTAATATTCCTTGTTAAAAACAGGGTTTAATTCTTCATAGAAACTAAATCCAAATTATAGAAAAAGCGAGATCTTCTTAAACTCATTTGGAATATGTACAGTGTTCATTTAAAATCTATCGTTGAAATGACGTTTATTGTTTTATTATTTTAATTCGTCACAGATATTCTAAAATAACAAAGCCACTTGTTATTGTTTCGTAAATGCCCTTGTTATTTTATTATATATTTTAAAGTAAAGATTTTGTATTTGATAGATATTTCATATATGATACTTCACAGATAAGTCGTGATCACTTATTCATTTATCTAAGTGGAAATATCGACAAATTATATATAATTGCCACTGCGATATGTGCGCGTTTATAACATTTTATATATATTATAAAGCAAACGTTTAGTGGACGACTTATCTCTACCATAGATTATTAATAACTAGTAAATTCTTCTTATAAAGACAATAAGGCTATTTCTATGATATCGAAACAGATGAAAAACTTGCTGAATTTTCTATCTGTAAATTGTATAGAGGCCCCCAAAGTTAATAAAACGAATTCATATAGTCTTTATAGTAATCTACATTGCAAAATATTCAAATAACAACTTGGTCTTTATGATTATATAAGAATATTAAATACGCCTGTTGTTTTAGTGACACGTTGTATGAGTACACATGATAAGGGAATTAATGAAAACGATAACAAGTTAGTTTTGATCTCATTTTATATCAGAAATATTACGTATGTATTTATTGATTTGCGCCACTCTATAGCTTTGACGTATTTTGCCCCATTATTTCAAATGGATATATTGATAGTTACGAGTTTGTAACGTCATAGGTTGAGTAATACTAAAGTAAACCAACACATTTTTATATTGCTGATAGGTCACTTGATCCCAACTTGGTATGAGGTAATTTATCTCTTATGGTTTCTACATAGCGTCGTAACAGAAAGCACATTTTTTCCTTGGTGGCATATCTTTAGTACCGATGTCTATTATGACCAGCTCAGAGTCTGAGTCTGAATTGGATGGAAGCTTTGGAGAGCAATCGAATCCAGAACCTCTGCTGGCGAAGGGAGTACAACGATAATATTGTGCCAATGAGGCCTTCAAAGTGTCATCCGTGTAGTTCCAGATAGGAATATAGTGGAATCTGTTACCCACGTTACCAGGGACGCCCCTGTTTATTTCCAAGTCCGATGTCCCAAGCCCAAATTTATGTACAAGGTCAACGTTGTTCGGACTCGCAAGAAACTCTCTTGCAGCAGCATTACCAATAGGACTAGCTTTTATTACCCTTTAAAGGGAGAAGCACTGTCGTGTTTTAGCTGGTAAAAGTCCAGCATAAGCCGCAGTGCCTTTTATGAAGCTAGTCCTCAAATGAATTAGTGGCGAAGCACATCTGGAGATCGCCCCCTCTCTCTTGGTTACGCTGTTAAAGTCAGCCAAAGATACATAGATCAAGAAAATGACCGACTATATCATCAGGTGTGATATAGTGGTCATCATCACGTTATCATCAATCAAATTGCTAACCTGTCAGCAATAAACTAAAGAGAATTGTGGTTTAAACCCTCTCACCTTTTTTGCTTTTTTAATGAAACCGGTTTGAGGCACATTGGTTGGATAGTTTCAAAGCCTATTGTGGGTATATATAGCTTCATATATAAACTACAAACCGATGTATAACCTTTGGTTAACTGGTTATTTAAGCTTAACATATAAATTTAATCTTCTATAGTAATACATCGACAGTAGTAAACTTTATTATTTATGATAAGAATAATACTAAAATAAACGAGTGGAATTAAAAATGTGTTTATCATAATTACTAATCTTATAAAAACAAAGCAATCACTATATTTTTTTATCAATCAAGGATTTATTATATTTATGTTTGTATAATATATATCTTTAAATCACAGAATGTCGCTTATTTATACAGATGTGTATTATGTCTCGGAAACTAAGTTTCAAATTTGTATAAATATAAAAAGACTGAAAAATTAGTATGTTAAAGAAGTTTCACTTCTGACATGTATACTTTGTACGCACGCATTGGTATCTTAAAAGCATGATAACAGAACAGAAGTGTGAACTGCGTTGCAGTCTTCAACACCCTCACTTATATAATATACAGAATGTTCCTAAGACTAAGTAAAAGGTTTTTATTTTTGGAAGATTTGTATATAGGATTGTGTGTGTGCATATATGTGTACACAGAAGAAGTTGCTATCACAAGCTAATACAAAGGATAACGGGGCAATGAACTAATATACCAGGTGAAGCAAATACATCAATTTAATAGGTTTATTAAATTTACAATTACAAGAGATTACGAAGAACATTACAATACTACAGGAATGATTTATAATCAACAAGTTATTTAGTTTAATTGAAGTTACCCACGATGAAGTCGCATTGGTACTGTTGTTAACGCTTACTTGCACTACTTTCACTGATACTAGCAGTGTATTCACGAATGAACTGTGTCCCAGTTTATTTTACATGCGTTTATATACCACTAAATCCCCCATTATGTTCTGTAGGTTGTCACGCAACTCAATCAATGCAGCCAATCTAAATCTTTATGGTAGTTTCAATGTTGCAAGTGACAATCCTGGTGTTGCCAGTAGCAGTACGGCCAACCTTTAGCCGGTAATCTTAGTGTTGTCAGTTACACGAAGTTAGAAGACAACAGGGAATGTTTATAAAAGTCGGCGCCAGTGGCCATAAGCAGAGGCAATCAATACACCAAATTACTTTTATAAACTCATTTATAAACTCAATAATTATATTTAAAATAACTTTCTCAATATTCACTATTTCTCAATAACACACAATTATTTAATCACTTATCACAATAGAATGTCTCACAAGAGAATGCTCTATAAGAATCTTCTACCGAATACACTATCAGAATTATCACATCAAATGAGGATCAGCCTATTTATTGCACTAAGCTTGCACTTGCTACATCCGGTATAATTGCAATATTCTACAATATAAACATCTGGTATAATGACATTTAGTATCATGACTAACTTAAAAAAGTACCTTGTTTACAATATAAGAATCACGACATCTGGTATAATGAGATTTAGTATCATGCCTAACTATTTAATTAAACAGTTACAATAACCCCGCCGACATATACTTATTTGCATACAGATATGTTGCATTATATATTTTATTTACACCTAAGTGTGAACTAATTACACACACGAAAGACGAAGACAAGGACAGAATACAACGTGACAAATGATAACAGGGATTGTATTTATCTCCTATATTTATCGTTATCTATTGACACACAAATTGTAGGGGGTAAGACATACATACATACATAGCATCACGCCTCATTTCTATAGGGGTAGGCAGAGACAACGTCCTTCTTCTTGCCACGAGCCTTCTTTCATTGTCATTAAACCTTCCATACAAGTTAGTAGGTTTCCTCTTGACTTGGCCATATTTATAATGTCCTGGATTTGGTCCAGGAACGTTCGCCTTCCAACTTTCGTTGTTAGTCTCCTTTTATTCATTCTCTCTACATGCCCAAACCATCTAAGCATACCTTTCTCAGTTTTAGTCACTACATCTTCTTTTATAACACAACCTTCTCTTATCACATCATTTCCTACCCTGTCACTCAGTTTTAATCCACATAATCCACATAGTAGAGGCTAATGCTAAGTCAAATTAGAAATAATAGGCTAAACAATTGTTTTTTGAATAATTTTATAACATGGCAACCTCGCGTTAATTTTGTATTTAAGGTAGTTTACTCGTTTCGATAGGATAAATTGAAATTATTTATGCAAGAAGTACCATTTCTATTTAAGGTGTTCTTTAATTTCTTAGTTAAAACACAAATTTCTCGTTTTACATATATGGTTTCCTGTATACGACATCGATAATAATTGAAGGTAATCAAAAGGATTTCATAGAGCTTATCGTTCATGTAGTAGTAGCGAAAACGACGACAGCTCATAGCAATGTGACTTAATGAATATTATTTATTGTACATATCAAAGCAAATCAAATCAAATCAAAATATCTTTATTCAAGTAGACATATTACACACTCTGATTCTAATTTACGTCTGATGATGGTATTCAAGAACGGCTTAAAATCTAAAGTTACGAGGGTTCCTTCGCGCCCTGATCCGAGAAGAACCCACAACAAACCCAGTCGGGTATTTTTTTTTGTTACCATCATCATTACAATATCATATTAAGTTACTATATTTTAATTAAAATTAGAGCAATTCGTTCACTCCCAGGCTTTTCTATCCTCTAAGTACTCTTGCAACTTATAATACAATTTTTCTATCAACTTTCTTTTAAAAAAGACTTTGAATTTATTAATTGACATCTTTAGAACGTCTTGTGGGAGTTTATTATAGAAACGTATACAGTTACCCTTAAATGAGTTGTTAACCTTATGCAGTCTACTAGAATTTATAACAAGTTTGTTTTGGTTTCGTAAATTATATGATGTACATTCACTCTTTTTATGAAAAGAGTCAATGTTTTTATGTACATACAACAAGTTTTCTAATATATATACGCAGTGAACTGTCATTATATCAACTGAACTATCAACTGTCAATAATCATACTAAGATACAGTCGAGTTGCAATCATTTGGAATTCAAAAACTTCGAAGTATCAAGATATTCAATGATAAAAAACATGTAAGCAAAAGTCTCACAGCATGAACACTTATATACATACTGACGACAAGGAACAAATTTGGGTAGCATAAAAAAGGGTTACAGTGAGCCAACCTTTAAAGATAGGCATATGCTGTCCTTAACTTTTGTTTAGGACATTAAAAAGGAAATAATTCTGTCATATATAATTTTTGCGAATCTTTAATCGTTTACCCAGCGTACGCAACGAAAGCTCTCAAAAGGATAAAACCCGATTTTGAAACATTCTTCATTGGAACACCATTTCTTTTAATCTTAGTGTGGTGATGTATAACTTAGAGCTTTCCTTGATAAATGACCTATCTAACACTAAAAGAATTTCTCAAATCGGATCAGTAGTTTCTGAGATATGAGCGTTCAAGGAAATAAACTCTTCAGCGTTATAAATTAATAAAGATATAGATTTGACCCTCTAAATCAGTGCCTTAAGTATACAACTTACTTACTCTCTTCTATAATAATAATATTGTAGAGAACCCTAAACCTTTGAATCGTTTAAAGCTACTTTTAACCGTATTTAAAATTAAAATTCGTTCAATTAATGCAAAGATTATGGTAAATTATGCAGATGGGCGCTTTCACGTAAACGTTTAAGGTTTAATCGCTATTAAAAACACATAAAATTTTGTTATTGTATTAAAAGCTTTTAAAACTATTTTTACTTGATAAAATACCATCGAAAGTTATTATGGCTTGGTGGTTAAACAAGTGTAACCTTGGAAAGAATCGGTAAAGGAATCTATGTATCACAAGTTCTATTTATTAAAATATCTAAACAAGAAAATTGGGGTGCCTCTTTGTAATTTCCAATTAACAGCGTTTTGCCAAAGGCATGTCTATGAAACTATCTTTTATTAATATTTTCATCTGTCTGTCTATCTAGATGTATATTCAGGTTTGTCCCTGAAACTAGTGTAACGATTCTGACTGGACTTTCAGATAACTCATGTTATAATTCAGGCTACTTTTATATTAGAAAAAGGCATACAAATTTACGCGGACAGATTTAACATTACAGATTGAGGATTTCCTATATTTCTACGTGATCGGTTACTATCAGCAAAAATAACATATTTCTCTCATGGTACACTCTAAAACCTTCGCAAAATGCAAAAACTACTTAACCGATTCAAATGAAATTTGGTACTCAGATAGTTTAGATCCTGAGAAAGACGTTAAAAAAACAAAAAGAAGAATCTTCTATTTTGTAGCAGCAAATGTAGACCGAGTTATTATTATTTATTATAATATTATTAATGTATTTATTTTAATTTTATCATTGGTGTTATCATATCTTTTACTTCTCTATCTACTAATTTATCATTTTTAATTTTTAATTATTATTATTGACTACGTTTAGTTTATCATGCCGAGTGAATCAGAATGAAAAATTATGTTGTGGTCTCTTTTTATTAAGATTGGATTAATTTTAGTATACATTTAGTGTTAATTTTTTTTCTATTAGTTGTCACTTTCTTGTATTGTATTTTTTAACTTTTAACACGTTGTGGCGTCACCGGAGTTACAGCTGAAAATCAGCGTCACGAACCTTTTCCAGGTGGTGTTACAGACAGTAACGATGCAAAGCTAAATTAAGAATACTGTTTGTAACACCATTACAGAATAAATGTTTCTTTCTTTCTTTCTAATTTTTAATGCGAAGTATCGTCATTTCAGAGCTAGGAGCTTGAAATTTATTTTAGGCTGTTGAATCGATATAAATAAATATGATATTTAAAGTTTGTAAAAGTTTTACTCTTCTATATGTGCCTCTCTAACTAGCGAAGTTATCCATATTTAACTTTGTTCTTCGCGAGGCTAAATAGTTGAACGGCACTCATAATCCCGGTCCACTCCCTGATATTCCGCAACCAGGTCTTCCTCTTGCCTCTTGTCAGCCACTATGCCCATCATTATTGATTGTAAGAGTCTGTATCTGTCATGTCTCTGAACATACCCCAAGTGCACAACTTTCTTCACAAAATAATAGATCTTGCTAATATTATAAATGTGAAATTAACTCGTGTCTGTATGTCGCAACTTTACGCCAGAACTCACTTAATCGGTTTTTAATGAAATTTCGTATATAGATAGTCTAGAGCATTGTAAAGGACAAGGCAAATTTTTACGTATGTAACATATGTCTTATTGGTAAAATAATTAAAAATGTTACCCGGTTGGTAAAATAATACCGTTGCGGACTCGGACGAAGTCACGGGCAAAGCTAGTAAGTATTAAATATGATGTATAGAGCATGGAGTATCTAGCGGTTGTCCTAAATAATGTGAACGTCTAGACTTTTGTGGTATTGGGTAGACCTAGGATTAATATTACCAAAGGACGTATTATGTTTGTACAGATTTTTAAATAGAAATGTGGCGGTAAATGGTTCTTAGGACGCCTTGTGGGTTTTATTTTGTGGGCAGTGAATGAGACTGAGCTGTCGCGCTTGGATATGTAACGTTCGTTCGAGTAAAGTCGGCTGTCGTCGACTAAGGAATTGACAGATTTATAGTCATCACTGCTATGTATTTTAATATAATATTGGTAATACATTGACTACCAATAAATTGCTTTCCTAACCTTATTACGTCCAAGGCGACGAATCTCATGAATTCAAACGGCAGCAAATCTCTCATTAGCGCAATTGGACGGTAAATCTCACCACCTCAAGTATCAGAAGGAGATCAGGGCCAAGGTCGTCAAACATTGCTTTACAATCTGTAAGTTGGCCTGTTTCGGGACTTAAACTCAGGATCTCATGATCTGTATTCGAGCTAGCTGACCACGAGACCATTGAGACAGATGACATATTTATAATTACCCATACTGTTAGCTGAGAAGTTTGCTTGCTTAGGAACTACTATTTCGATTTGTAAAATTATTTCAGTGTGAGATTACCCATTTATTGAGAAAAGCTGTGGGTTATATTGTAGAAAACACATGCTGTGACCAATAGGAGCGGTTCACTAATGAAGAATTTGTCAAAATCGGGGTCTTGTTTACTTTTTGAGACTTTCCGCTGCGTGCGCTGCGTAAACGGTTAAAGTGTCGCAAAAATTATATATGACAGAATTGTTCCTCTTTAAAAGCTCTTAAAAAAAGTATTTCACAGCATATGTCTATCTTTTAGTGTTGGCTCACTATAACCTATTTTATGGCAACTGACTTCTTCCTTCACTGTATTTTTTATGAGGTGCAAACGAAGTTGCAAGGATCAGCTAGTATTGTACACATTGTAAAAATAGTTATTTTTCGTAAAATTAATCTCGCTTTACACACAAGAAGCCAAAACTAATTTTTTTCGATATTTTATTTCAGGGTTTCAATGTCCGTGGGTATGATCCTTCTAAGGAAGCATTGACAGCCGCTGCAAAAGATGGTGTTAGTGGTGCAAGCTCAATAGCTGCAGCTGTAGAAGGTGTTGATGCTGTGGTATCCATTTTACCAAGTAACAAAGTAGTTCTTGACGTATATCTCGGCAAAGACGGAGTTGTTAAACATGTAAGTGTTAAACTTTAAAAAGACATGTTTTCCCATAATATTCTCATGCTTATGCTAAATGTGCTTAGGGATCAGTTAAGGGATTGTGTCTATAGCTATGAGATCTCATAAATTTGTGAAGCTTTAAAGAATGTTAGTGAAATAGTTGATTAATCTCTGTAGGAATATTTATGAAAAAAGAACATTGTATGCTTTTATTAACTTGTGAAGGAAGTTAACTGATACACATTCATCTGATGTGAGCCATGGGAGCTGCCATATTGGCCTTGGCTACTTCATCGAGCGCCTTTCACTGACTTTCCACTGCCGGCTTTAATGCAACGTTATTAATATTAATGTAAGATATATATAATGTCTTGGCTTCTTCGCGAATTTTTTCTTAATAAATAATGATTTAAAAGAAGATTTAGGCACATAAGTTATATATATAACTTATGTGCCTAAATCTTCTATGATGTAAACCAAACAAGTAACATGCAAAATATAATTTAAAATAATGCCTCTAAAGAATATATAGTATCCAAAATTGATAACTCTGGTCGATAATTACGGAAGTAAGGGACAATTTTAAATTTGCTGGTTACTATGTGTTGGATTTCCAGCGTCGATATGTCAATATGAAAATGAGATCTTAAAGGTCTTAATACTAGATCATCATGATTCGTTTAAGTAGGATATTCAAAATAATGAAACGACCAGAATATTAGGTCATTATATATGAAATTAGCGCTTTGTAGGGAGGACTATAACGTCAATTTTGCTTTTTTTTTATTAATGTAAATAATTTTATAAGTATGTTATTAACCTAAGTATGCACCGTTATTTTCTATGTAATTTTGCCATCTCATGGGTCTCAATAAAGTTTTTGAAGGCGGTTTCGACTGCCGCATTGGAGTTGAATTTTTTTCCTTGTAAAAAATTGTCCAAATTTCGGACAAAATCGTAATCTGTTGGAGCAAGGTCCAGGGAGTACGGTGGATATCGCAGACATTCCAATTGTAGCTCATCTACCCTTGCGGTTGTTTGTGTGGTCTTGCGTTAACGTGAAGTAGCAGTGGCCTATAGCGATTGACCGATCTCGGTTGTTTAGCAGCTAGTTCTGCCTTTATGGTTTGCAGTTGCTGATAATAGATATCGGCTGTAATCGTTTGGCCAGATTTTAGAAAGCTGTAGTGAACGACACCGTTGCTAGCCCACCAAACACTCACAAGTAACTTTTTCTGAGTCAATCAATTTTTGTTTAGTGCAGGACTTGGCTGGGTCTCCAGGGTTCAGTTATTGCATCAAGTGATACCGATTATCTTATAGTATCCACTTTTCATCACAAGTAATGATTCGCTTTAAAATCCGGTAATTATTGTGTCACGATTGCTTCAAGTGGATTAATACAGTTTTATCTCTTATCCCGTTGCTTGCAGCTGTCTCTCAAGTGCTTTATATTAGATCTACTTCCACAATAGCCTTCAATTCTTCAATTTCTACTTAGGTCCTTGGGCGTCCACTGGGTTGATTCAGATATACGCGACGCCAAAGAAAAAATTAATGAGCAAAAATGCAAATGAATGACTGTTTGTCAAAACTCAAACGTACCTTCTAAATGAGTTTATAAATTTGAATTTGAAATTCTTAACAGTTCTTAGTCTACAGAAAGGAAATCATATGTAAAATCTGCCTAAGCATATGTAAAATAGGTCTCATTTTTCTTATCGTAATAAGAAGTAAGATTATTATTATAAAACACTGTACAGCGACGTTTTCTTCATATGGAGCAACGCTCTCTTAAACTAAAACAGAATTTCAATAGGCCTCTGATGAAAGGATTTTTAAGCACTCCTACTTCGCTAACTTAAGTTGCGAGCAATTTTATGAGACGAGAGGAAGGAATTTATTCGAGCGATGTCTAAAAATGTTTATTTAATTTTTTACTTTATGTTTACATGATACTGCGAATATAAATTTGTTTTTAGATCATTCAAAATATCTAAAGAAGACTGCCTCATTCGAATCGATATTGAGTTTTCTGTTAGGAAATTCTCATTTACACGAAGTTGTGTAGTTAGTGGTGTGATCCACCTCTATGCTTCGGAGAGCACGTTAAGTCGGTCCTGCGCCTGATTTCTCTACGATCGTGTTGGATTACAGACACAACAGACTATTTGAGTGAAGTATAAGTATAAGAGCAGGGTGATGGGTCTATACTCGAAAAACCCACTCTCTATGAGTGAGACCCACTCTCTAGCCCACTGTCCAGCACGAGGGCTGTGCCAAGCAGTGGGATATAAATGGGCTACCTTAACTTTTACCTCTTTTATAAAGAATCAACATAAGGTGTAAAAAGCAGCTCTTTCCTGTCTTTTAAACGTTTTATTTTCTGAGGTTTGCTCGTTTGTATGTATATACGAAATTTTTAAATCAAGTTTTTATTCTTAGTTCAATTAATTTTATATTCTTGACTGGAATGATTTCGCTGTATTTATACATAAAACTTAATACCTCGTGTATTATATTTAAGTCTACGGTTATAGATTAGTTAATGTGCTTAAATTACCTATTTATTTATACTAAACATTTCATTTATCTTTCCAATTCATCATTGTGCTTTTTGGTGAAAGAAAATATCGTGAGGATAACATCTTCGGAATATTTCTGGGGTATGTAGAGCAGCTTGGTGGGCCTACGTTTTAAAACTCTCTCTACTAAGAGTGAAATGGTTTGTGCCCAACAGTGAAACGTTAGTAATCTGCTACTTTCCTTACTTTTTATATAATTGTTTTATAATACATATAATTATTGCTCATTGGAAATTGCAGGCGCCCAAAGGAACGCTTCTCATCGACTCAAGTACAGTGGATCCCAATGTTCCCAAACAAATTTTTCCAGTAGCCATCGAGAATGGTGTTGCATTTATTGATGCACCTGTTTCTGGAGGTAAATATACCATTTAAATCATTAATAATGAATGTGCTTCTTTAATAGAGATCAGCTGTCAGTTATTAAACAGAACTCATAATTATATTCGATTGGCAATCGAATTTTTATTTTATTATACTAGCGTTAATTTGCAATATTGTTCCCATTTCTTATGTTCATTAACGAAATGGTATCAGTGGCTTCGCTAACAGAGACCCCCAAGGGGCAAATCTAAGAAATTATATTTTTGAAGTGAAACTTCTTTAGGCGAGTGGGGTAAAATTTTTTATGGATGAAACGTCAAACGCGATTAGCGTCATGTGGACGTTTTTATGCTAATTCGTTTAAAATTAGGTAGTTTTAAACATCTAACATGTTGCATTTTAATTTGCCACTCGTCATTTTATATACTATTTTTCATAAAATATAAAATAGAAAATTTCATAAACTTNAGGCGCCCAAGGGAACGCTTCTCATCGACTCTAGTACAGTGGATCCCAATGTTCCCAAACAAATTTTTCCAGTAGCCATCGAGAATGGTGTTGCATTTATTGATGCACCTGTTTCTGGAGGTAAATATACCATTTAAATCATTAATAATGAATGTGCTTCTTTAATAGAAATCAGCTGTTGTCAGTTATTAAACAGAACTCATAATTATACTCGATTGGCAAGCGAATTTTCATTTTATTATACTAGCGTTAATTTGCAATATTGTTCCCATTTCTTATGTTCATTGACGAAATGGTACCAGTGGCTTCGCTAGCAGAGACCCCCATGGGGCAAATGTAAGAAATTATATTTTTGAAGTGAAACTTCTTTAGGCGAGTGGGGTAAAATTTTTTATGGATGAAACATCAAACGTGATTAGCGTCATGTGGACGTTTTTATGCTAATTCGTTTAAAATTAGGTAGTTTTAAACATCTAACATGTTGCATTTTAATTTGCCACTCGTCATTTTATATACTATTTTTCATAAAATATAAAATAGAAAATTTCATAAACTTTCTTTTCTACATTTTATATTAAAGTTTCTAATATTGATAAAAAACACGTAGCTTTTATTTACAATTCTTCATTTCAATAAATTATTTGTATTAATTTCGGGCAATGATAATTAAATTCCCAACAAGTCTCGGTAGTTTGACAAAGAAGTTTCACTACTGGCATGTGTACGTCTGAATTGTGATGTTCCGATCGGTTCTAGTAACCACCTTTCAAAGCAAAATATTAAAATTTCGGCACCGTACTATGTACAGATCATTAAGAGATAAATTACATTATTCTAGATTAGTAGAATACATTCTTATACTGAATCGTCACTTACCATCAAGCAATAACATCTCAGCAATAAAAAAATATTAATTGTTACTAATTTTGGTAGGGTAAACCGCTTCGTATCGTACTGCGTTACGGCTCCAGTCTATCTAGCTTCCCTTTCTGTCACGTGGTAGGCTGGCTCCTCCTCTCTCACTCTAAAACAGCGCTAACAGTGCTAGCCGTAGGACAAACTCTTCCCCCCCTCTCTCTACTCAGTCTTTAGTGTGCGATAGACATATACCGTTGACAATGAGTATTTAACCTAAAACTTAATAAATAAAAGATTTTATTAATATTTGACCTTTCTTTACATTATCATATTAATATACATAAAATATAAATAATAAGCTAAGTTTTACTGAAGTTAAATAATTTTAATATTGAACTTAGATTAATTGCTGACCGGTTTTTATCACAAAAATTATTTTGTTGTTTCTAAAGTTACAATGAGATATGCAAAACCGTTGTAGTGTTTGATTATATAAAAATTATGCAACAGCTTATCATCGAGGCCAATGGATAACTTAGTAACCTACGACTTGTTACTAAATGACTTTTATTAATATTTCTACATACATCACGCCTCATTCCCATAGGGGTAGGCAGAGACTGTGGTCTCTTCCTTGTGTCCTTCCACTGGCCACGATCCTTGCATATCTTCTTCGCTCCTTTCATTCTCATTAAACCTTTCATACAAGTTCGTCGGTTTAGAGTACTGTTGACCTGGCCCTTATTTAAAATGTCCTGAATTTGGTCCAGGAACGTTCGTCTTTGTCTTCCCCTTCTAACTTTCGCATTCACTCTTGACTCATAAATCCTTTTTATCAGTCTCCTTTCATTCATTCTCTCTACGTGCCCAAACCATCTAAGCATACCTTTCTCAATTTAGTCACTATATCTTCTTTTATACCACAACGTTCTCTTATCACACTATTTCTAACTTTGTCAAACAGTTTCAATTCACTCATACTTCTCAACGCTGTCATCCTACCACATTTATTGCTCTAAAATCCCTCTCTCTTATGAGTGAGGAAACCTGTGCCTAGCAGTGGGACTTTAATAGGCTGTTACTCATTTTTTTACATTTTATATTGACTTTTTATAACTTTTGTCTTGAGAAAATTTTTATTGTGTCCGATGTTATTCAAATCTCATTCACTTTTAAAAACAAAGCTCGTTTGCATGTTTCTTGTATTACACATGTTTATGATTCAATTGTTATGAGAACTCTTTTAATATATTATAGACTGCCGAGATCGATTTGGGATTTTACTTCACCAGCAAAAATTTTCCCCACTAGTGTTCTGATAAACATATAAATGACTATTTTCCATGTAATACCTTAGACTATATTATCAGTTGAGATAATATTCAAGTACTAATATATAAGTTGAGGTACCATTATTTTATTATAAATTTTAAAAAAATATTTCACACCCAAATATTAATAATATTATGGCTTGCAGTTCATCGTGACAAAAATAAAAATAAAAAAGTACAACATACTATAAATTTGTACAAATACAAAAATGACGAGGAAGAATTATACCCTTAGTTTTATTTAGTAATTTTATTATTATTAGATTTAATTTTGAATGTATTCTAATTTAAAATTTATTTATTATTATTATTAATTTTAATTTAAGTTTTGATTGTTTCTGTATGTTCTATGTACTTGTTTTGTTTTTTTTATGATACTAAACTGTAAACTGGGACAAGTGCCTTTTAATAAAGATAAATAAAAAATAAATAAATAAAAAATAGCTGACCTGACTAACTTCGCCTTCCAGAATTAATAAATAAAAAAGCTGATTCACAATTGAAGAATGATTCAAGTTAAGTAAGAAATGTGGTCAAAACTTAACCGGAATTAAAAGAATTCAAGAAGAAAATATAGACCCATTCCCAATATCACTGTTTACGATGTCAATTAAGTTCTGTAGCTTGGTTACTGAAAATTATGAAATATTATCTTTTAGGTGTTATGGGTGCACAAAACGCTACGCTAGCTTTTATGGTAGGAGGAGTAAAAGAAGATTTCGATAGATCTCTACCCATGTTAAAAGCGATGGGTGCTAAGCAGTTCCACTGTGGAGCAAGCGGTGCCGGGCAAGTAGCCAAGCTTAGCAACAACATGTTAATGGGAATAACCGGGATGGCGACTGCTGAGTGTATGAATATGGGAATTAAGTAAGTTAGAAATACTTATAACACTTATAGCTATATACATTTATACCCAAGGTTGTGTGAATGAAATAGTTACTTAACGATTCATTATAACGCTCATAGCTATATACACTTATACCTAGCGTTGTCTTAATGAAATAGTTACTTAACGATACATTATAAAGCTCATAGTTATATACACTTATACCCAAGATAGTGGGAATGAAATAGTTTTTTAACGATACATTATAAAGCTTATAGTTACATACTTTACACCCAGGGTTGATGAATAAAATAGTTACTTAACCATTCATTATAGAGTAGATAGCTATATACACTTAAACTCAGAGTTGAGTGGATGACATAGTTACTTAGCGATATATTATAACTATATACACTTATACCCAGAGTCGTGTGAATGTAATAGTTACTTAACGATTTATTTTAACGCTCATAGCTATATACACTTATACCTAGCGTTGTCCTAATGAAATAGTTACTTAACGATACATTATAATACTCCTTGCTGTATACACTTCTATCCAGGGTTGAGTGAATGAAATAGTTACTAAACGATACATTATAAAGCTCATAGTTATATACACTTATACCCAAGATTGTGGGAATCATGTAGTTTTTTAACGATACATTATAAAGCTTATAGTTACATACTTTACACCCAGGGTTGATGAATAAAATAGTTACTTAACCATTCATTATAGTGTACATAGCTATATACACTTATACCCAGGGTTGAGTGAATGAAATAGTTACTAAACGATACATTATAAAGCTCATAGTTATATATACTTATACCCAAGATCGTGGGAATTAAATAGTTATTTAACGTACATACATATATATCATAACGCTCATAGCTATTTATCCATGGTTATCTTGATGAAATCGTTACTTACCAATAAGGTGGAATTTGCAGTATTGCTAAATTAAGCTGGAAGCCTGTTTCTGTTACGGTAGTAACTAGCCACGGTGGAAGCTACCAATCAGTTTCGATGCAGACAAATCCGAAAATGCAAATTGTAAAATCTGTCCTGCCGAGAATTGAACTCATAACCTCTGCTAGCGAAGCAAAAAGTTGTTCCGTAGCACCACCGAGACCATCAAAATATCGTCATCTCTTATGTAAACTTAGCTTAGCTGTTCTCGGCGTTGTTACCCGCGTAGTTCATGATCCTGTAAAGATATGGGTAAATTCGTCGTTTATCGGAACAATTGTCAATATGAATCATTCTTGAATCCACTTGAAGATACACAAACAAAAGCGGTCCAGTCGTTTAGAAGGAGATCAGTGATGGACACACACACATAAAAATTATATATATATAAATAACCATTCTCGAATACTAAACTGTTCGTTGAAAAAGAAAAATCTAACTTTATTATATTAGTATGATTAAAAGAGGAATTCATAAGACAAAATTAGCAGGCTTAAGCTTCACTAACTCCGGAGTTTGTAATTTCTCAGAACTGTTGATTTTTTCTCTCAGTTTTCCAATAAGATAAGAAATAAAGTCACGTAGAGATATAATAAAAAGGATCTCCTCTACGGCTGTCTGGCTGTAATGATAAAAATAGAAGCATAAAAGAGATATCATGACAATTAATAGATAAAGAGACACTACATATAAATACGTTTTCATTTTGTAAATATTCCACAGTTTTATATAAATATACATTCAAAAAGGGTTAATTAAAATCTTTTTACTAAAGTAAGTAAGTAAGTAAGTAGCAGCCCTTTAACGTCCCACTGCTGGGCACAGGCCTCCTCACTCCAAGGAGCGAGGGTTTTTAGAGCATAGACCCACCACGCTGCTCCACTGCGGATTGGCAGGCATAGTACACAAGTGCACTCTCTATTCCTTCACTCTCATAGTCCGATGTGACGGGAATCCGACACGACCGGAGAGAGATCAGGCGCAGGACCGACGGCTTAACGTGCTCTCCGAGGCACGGGGGTGGATCACACCGCCAACTTCCCAACTTCGGGCAAATATTGAGAAAATCTTAATAGAAAACTCAATATTGATTTTTGAATTGGCCCGACCCGGGACTCGAACCCAGGACCTCATGTCTGTAGTCGAACATGCTAACCACTAGACCAATGAGGCAGTTTACCAATGAGGCAGTTTTCTCTTTCTTTTTACTACTTTTGTCAAAATATAAGACTTCTGTCTTACTGTTATTCTTTGCAGCGGGTAATTCGAATATAAGAGCATTTTGACTAGAATAAGTAAAAACAAACCGGATTTCCAATTTGAATTATGTGAAAAATTAAAAAGTGAAGTATTTATAAAAATCACAATAAACTAGTTTCAGTTTGATTCGTGTAAAATATATAAACCATGATTGATAAAGTTACAATAAATAACACTCACGGGTTTCTATAAACGTGTTTCAAATTTGAATTCAGAAAAATGCAAGTCAGATGCTTAGAACATCACAGTAAATGTGATTAAAATTAAAATTCAGATCACAATAAAAATTACAATTTTTAAAGTTATTGTAAACGCGTTTCAAATTGGAATTCATTACAAAATAAAAACAACTATAAATAACACTGGTCTGCAAAAAATTTTTTTTTCGCCTTCTTGTTTTCATGCGTGAATTCTTCATATTTTGTGCTCTAAACACGACATACAATTAAGTACCACACGTAGAGTTCCAATATAATATTTATTTAATTAACAAGCAATGTTACATAAACATCAATTATTATAACGAAATGAATAAATATTACAGTCTAAGTTTTACATTGAAAAATCCTGAATTATAGTCACAAAATGAACAAATTATATCGGTCAGCTATCTCATTATATGGTGAGGAAATATGTTATTTTGTAGTTTTTTTCCTTTTCATTGTTTCTATTGGAGTTTCTCGGCGAATTGACTGACAGAAATCAGCGAGCATTGCTGCTGACCATTTCCCATTGTAGCCATTTTTAACCTGCATTATATCCCGATGAAACCTTACACCATGCTTATCTGATATGGCTCCAAGAATTTCAGGAAAGAAAACTAAAAGAGAGTCCAAAAATGAATCTTCAGTGACATATTGCATCCTAAAGCTTTATAAGCAGAAAGAAGCTCTCGAATGATTTGTCGGTAGTTCTCACTTTTTGTATTCCCAAGAAAATTATGATTCCCAAGAAAACTTCCACAAAAGCCATCCAAACTCATTTTTCCTGCTTTGCTCATCTTCAAAACAAAAGCTTCATCTTTCATTAGCTCAAGTATCTGCGGACCTACAAATATTCATAGAAAAAAACCTAGACCTGATGGAAAAAATCGGCCAACGGGGATAGATTCAGAGCATTTGAATCGTCATGTTTATGTCGAAATTTTTTAAAGGAGTATTTCATTGCAGACCAGTGTAATTAAAAAGAATTTCAAAGTCACTGTAATGCTTTTCCAATTAGAATGGAGAATAAAATAAAAATCATAAATTTTAATTTAATGTAAAACAAGTTCAGTACACTATAATGGATCAAATTTATATTTAAAAAATATAAGAGGCACAAATTTAGAAATTTAATAATATTTATAGCCAGGCGAGATATTTAAAATGAAATTTGCAATTTACAAGCGTCTGAGATTCATAACATCTCATTATTGTAGATGTACTCGTCAGTTGAGACGAGACAAGAAATCCAGTCACGTACGAGTACTTTAGACGTTATTGCTTACGGGACTTTAAGTTAATGGAGTGAAAACATATTTTATTTAAGATTAAATTTATGAAAACGTGACGACCCAATGGCTTGTTACGAAAAATTAATTCAGTTACGTAGAAGTACTCTTCTCCTCTCCTCTCTATTTCTCTCTTATGGGTCACGTGTGCACATGTGCCCAGCATTGGGACGTTAATGGATTGAACATACATTACATTACAAAGCATCACGCCTCATTCCCATAGGGGTAGGCAGAGACAACATCCTTCCACTTGCCACGATCCTTGCATATCTCCTTCGCTTCTTTCATTCTCATTAAACCTTTCATACAAGTTCGTCGGTTTAGAGTACTCTTGACCTGGCCGTTATTTAAAATGTCCTGGATTTGGTCCAGGAACGTTCGCCTTGGTCTTCCCCTTCCAACTTTCGCATTCACTCTTGACTCATAAATCCTTTTTGTCAGTCTCCTTTCATTCATTCTCTCTACATGCCCAAACCATCTAAGCATACCTTTCTCAATTTTAGTCACTACGTCTTCTTTTATACCACAACGTTCTCTTATCACACTATTTCTCACTCTGTCACTCAGTTTTAATCCACTCATGCTTCTCAATGCTCTCATGGATTGAAAACACATTTAATTTAAGTTTATGAAATTTATAAGGACGTGATGACAAAACTGTTAGAAGTGTGGATAAATTAATTAATTTATAAGTAGTTTAGTCGTTATTATAAATGCAATATGGACTTAAAGGACCGAAAGCATATTAACGCCCGATCGCTATTTACGTTATTTAATTCGGTTACCTAGAAGTACTCCTCTCCTCTCTGTTCTATGGGTCACGCACACACGTGCAATGGGACGTTAATAGGCTGTTACTTACTTTTACTTTTTACTTTAGGTGTTACTATATAAGCAACATGAAGTTAGTGGACTGAAAACATATTTAATTTAAATTTATGAAATCACTTCTTTCTAAATATTTTTTATATTAGTCTTCATAATATATGCAACATTAAGTTAAAGGACTACAAACATATTTTATTTAAGGTCAATTTTTTGAAAACTTAATCGGCCAATAGCTCTAGGTAGGTAACTTAATTCGGTTACGTAGAATTACTCTCTCCTATGGGTCAGGACGCATGTGCCCAGCAATGAGACATAAATGGGCTGCCACTTACTTTTACTTTTACTTTGGGTGTTCCTACATACGCAACATATTTGAGATTATGAAATTTATAAAGACGTTATGGCTCAATAGTTAGCTATGGTTTAATTCAGTTGCGTTCAAGTTTTTTGGGTGATACTAAATACACAACGTTAAGTTAATGGACTGAAAACATGTTTTATTAAAGTTTATCAAATTTATGAGCCTTACCGTTAGCAACGTAGTTATTATTTATATTGGAACGTCAAGTTGATGGCTCGAATGTATATTTTATTTTAATTTATTAAATTTATAAAAACTGGATGGCTTAATGGCTCCACTAGTGGATTAATTCAGTTACGTGCTAATATCTTGGGTATTATTATATCCTTAAGTGAATAGATGGAAAATGTGGTTATTCAAGTTTATTAAACTTGTGAGCCCCTTCGACATCTCACATTCGCGAAATACTGATTCAGGAACGAATAAAAATGCCAGCAGACTTCTTGCTCAACGCCCCGCCGTCCACTTGTCACCAACGCGGATATTAATGCGATCGACAAATTACCAGCAATAACTTTGAGCCTAAACGGGCCTCTTATATGCCGCAACTACGGTTGGCAAACGTACACTACTGTGACAAGTAAACGGTGTATTATTGATAATAAATTATGTATTCCTATTGGTGCTTTATTTATTTACATTCTTCTACGAAATGGGTAATAAAAGTATACAATAACAAATATTATAAACGATTCTAAATGAAACAAAATAAACTAGGTTGTTCAGCGAAAATGAATAGTAGCGAACAATATTCTTATACGATTCTAATTAGATTATTTATATAGGACTCTAAGTTAAACGAATATAAATTATATTTAGGGAAAAAGTCGCGGACAAAACTTTTAAAGACGTGATGGATGACGACGCAAAAATCATATCTATACTTTCAGTAAAAACCTAATTATAAGGTTGGAAATCTATTTCAAAACACCAGTGTCATTGGAAATGATATTGAAAGTTTAAATATTTTTATTTATTTCAAAATTAGATATTAAATATTTTTTTTATCTTCAACGCGATTGAGAAGGAATTGTCATACAAACTATATATTTTTATGTTCTTTTAGATGAAACACTCAAATTCTTTGTGGTATTTCATTGGGTTATTTTGTACGCGATAGACATTTTAAATTATTACAATTCAGTTCATTTTCACCCCTTACCCGGAAGGAAGCCAGATTATATTCGGGATGACCAGACATCAAAGTAAACGAGTACATTTATATCCGTATCTATATGTAAATGAAAGGGATGGGTTTTATTGAACGCAACATGAACGTTTTAAATTGTTTTAGACAGACATATATATTTTTATTGCAAAGTAACGCTGATTTCGCAAGTTTTTCTTTTTGTTTTTTGATGAATTTTGAGAAATACATGCGAGTTAAAAACCGGACATAGATTATTTTGGCCTCTTGTTATTATGAAAGTTTAGAGAACATATATCATTTACGATACGTCATTAAAAATTAATCATAACTTAAACGTTATGACAATTAAATGGAGATCAATTCTGTATGTTTAAAAGTATACTCAAAAGAAGGCCTCAGCCATTAAATTTAAATATTGTAATTTTTTTGATTTTCAAATAAATTTGGAATCTTTATGATGCCATCTTTACCGTATCATGTAGGTACATATTAAGGTAAATAAGTACACTATTGACGTCCCACAGCTGGGCACTGACCTTTTTACTTATAGATAGAGAGGGTTTGTTACATACGTCGCTTCTTTATGTGCGTTGGTAGGCTTTATATAAAGCACAATTGCATCCAAGGTATACAGGTTTCCTCACGATATTTTCTTTATTAAAAAGCATAATAAGGCATATAAGTTTTACAAAGATACCTTAGTATTGTTTACTCAGGATTCAAATCTTTAAGTCTTAATAACAATTTACTTGTGTAACCATTTGGCCTTCATGCCTTTAGTCCAGAGTAATAATGGTTGATTCTGTCAGACAAATATGTCGTAAGCTAGTGTTTAATAAAGGTCAACAATACTTTGAGCAGTCCTCTGTCATCCCTAATAATCTGTAATTTGTCCAATTCCAGTTTAAATACCTATGGGATTGTATGGCAATGATTTTAGGTAGGTCAAATGCAGGCGCTCAATCAGGTCAGGATATTAATTTGGTTTAGTCTTCATTGATTGTGCTTTGTGATTAAAAGAAATTGCATCTTATTTTCAGTGTTATAAAGACACATGAATTATATTATAATTCAGTATAAGTGTATTATTAATGAAACCTAAATACAAGACCAAATTTATCCTTACTAATATTGTAAATGCGAAAGTAACTCTATCTGTCTATCTTTCACGCAAAAAATACTGAACCGATTTGGCTACCGGTACATACACGTGTTGAAGTGCTTATACGAAAACGCCACCATGTCAGTCCGTATACAGGACCAAAGCACGGCGTCTATCCAACTGCAACGTGGAGTGCGACAGGGAGATGTTATCTCCCCGAAGCTCTTCACTGCGGCGATGGAACACCTGTTTAAGCTTCTGGAGTGGAACGGACTGGGCATCAACATCAACGGCGAGTACATCACTCGTCTACGGTTTGCCGATGACGTAGTCATTATGGCAGAGACTCTTGAAGATCTCAATACAATGTTCGATGATCTCAGCAGAGTTTCTCAACAGGTGGGCCTGAGAATGAACATGGATAACACGAAAATTATGTCTAATACCTATGTGCCGCCTCACCCAGTCATCGTAGAGAACTCAGCTCTCGAAATTGTTGACGAGTACACATACGAGAACATACAGTCCAGCTCGATAGAATCCAACTCGGTTGGGTAGTGTTCGGCAAACTACGCCAGATATTTTCGTCCGATATCTCTCAGTACCTGAAGACCAAAGTCTTCGCACAGTGCGTGTTGCCAGTGATGACTTACGGTTCTGAGACGTGGTCGCTGACTATGGGCCTCATGTAGAAGCTCAGATTCACTCAGCGTGCGATGGAAAGAACTATGCTCAGAGTTTCTCGACATGATCGAATCAGAAATGAAGAGATCCGTAGTAGAACTAGAGTCACCGACATAGTCATACGAATCGCGAACCTGAAGTGGCAATGGTCGGGGCACATAGTCCGACGGGCCGATGGACGTTGGGGCCGAAGGTGCTGCAGTGGCGACCCCGCACCGGACGGCGCAGTGTAGACAGACCCCCCATAAGGTAGACCGATGATATAAAGAGGGTCGCCGGTAGCCGCTGGAGCCAGGCGGCGCAAGATCGGGCCTTGTGGACGTCATAACGTGAGTCCTATGTCCAGCAGTGGACGTCCATCGGATGAAGCGACGTCCACTGAAAATAGGTCATTAAAGTATTTACACGTATGTGTCTCATTTGTAAAATAATTAACCTAAATTATTAAAAATGTTACCCAAAGACATTATTCCAAGCAGACGAACTCGCAGTCCCAGTTACTATACAATATAAACAAAGTCGGGATGGTTACACAAAATTAAGATGTATTTTAATGGTCTCTTATTTGTTGTATTTGTCTACGTCTCGAATAGCAGAATGGTTATTAAAATATCCGAGAAATAATGTTGAAAATAATCAAAAATCATAAATTCAAACTCAAAGTCAAAATATCTTTATTCAAATAGGTCTATTACAGCACTTTTGAATCTTCAAAAATATATGTTTCGTTTCCACACACTAATTCTAATATACGACTGATGACTTCAAATCTAAAGTTACGAGGGTTCCTTCTCGCCCTGTCCTGAGAAGATCCCACAACAAACTCAGTTGGGTATTTTGTATTTTTTTACTATCATCATTAAAATATCATATTAAATATGTATATATATCTCCGAAACTATAGATCCGAATGACTTGAAATTTGACAGACATTAGGCACCATGCACATGTTTCTCCATTTTCCCACGGTATCGAGTTACATAACAAAAAAGTAATCATTTGACTTGAAATTCTATACATATACCTTTTAGGGCGTAGTCTATTCACTAAAAACTAGTTATTCCAAATTCCGTGATCGAGAAACTCTCTAGTAACTCCAAAAGCAAAAATTGTAGTATAAAAGATCAATAAAATCCACATTGATTCCAATTTATCCCTGAAATGCTTTAATCAAAAGAATACGTTCAAATAGGCACATCAAAATGTAAGGTCCCGATCATATTTGTATGCAAATGAAAGGGTAGAGATTTTACCGCTTCAACTTCGAAGGCGCAAATTGTGAAAATTATACATCATTTTTATTACATAATCTAACTTTCCGGAGTTTGAATAACCAGTTTCTATTATATAACTACAAAATGTACAGTATAATATTATAATTACAATACACTACTTTATTATACATAAGTTTATAATCTCGTGGCAAGTCTACTAAGTCAGACTTATTTTCTTAGATTGACATTTTTAAATTCGTTATATCTTTTGAATGGAAGGTCCTACTTTAATAATTTAAAAAGTAGTTTACAGGTATTGAAACAGACTTTAATAAAAAGGATAACGATTTTTATTAACTTTTAAATTGTAAGAAAGTAGTTATAGTGGCATACCTACAGCAGTTGGACATGTGGTATTGTACTATTTGTAGATATTAATACGTTCTATAATATTGTAGAACATTTTTCAATTATATCATTAATAGATCGTTGTGGTGAGAAAGGTATGCTTAGATGGTTTGGGTACGTAGAGAGAATGTATGAAAGGAGACTGACAAAATGGATTCATGAGTCAAGATCGAATCGGAAAGTTGGAAGGGGAAGACCAAGGCGAACGTTTCTGGACCAAATCCAGGATATTTTAAATAAGGGTCAGGTCAAGAGTACTCTAAAGCGACGAACTTGTATGAAAGGTTTAATGAGAATGAAAGAAGCGAAGGAGACATACAAGGACCGTGGCAAGTGGAAGGACGTGGTCTCTGCCTACCCCCATGGGAATGAGGCGTGATGCTATGTTCTTAAGTACTTTAAGAATAAATTGCATGTCGTATTATTAACTCCGACTGCCTCATTGGTCTAGTGGTTAGTATGTTCGACTACAGACATGAGGTCCTGGGTTCGAGTCCAGGGTCGGGCCAATTCAAATATCAATATTGAGTTTTCTATTAAGATTTTCTTAATATTTGCCCGAAGTTGGGAAGTTGGCGGTGTGATCCACCCCCGTGCCTCGGAGAGCACGTTAAGCCGTCGGTCCTGCGCCTGATCTCTCTCCGGTCGTGTCGGATTCCCGTCACATCGGACTATGAGAGTGAAGGAATAGAGAGTGCACTTGTGTACTATGCCTGCCAATCCGCAGTGGAGCAGCGTGGTGGGTCTATGCTCTAAAAACCCTCGCTCCTCGGAGTGAGGAGGCCTGTGCCCAGCAGTGGGACGTTAATGGGCTGCTACTTACTTTTACTTTACTTATTATTAACTTCCCATTGACGAAACTCTTACGACCACTTGTGATTTTAAGCAAACACCGATCTTTATTACAGAATGGGTTTAGATCCTCAAGTCCTGCTTGATGTTCTTAACAATTCATCAGCTCGTTCTTGGTCTACTGAAGTCTACTGCCCGGTGCCTGGACTTGTGTCGACAGCTCCTTCTAGCAGAGACTACGAAAATGGATTCAAGAATGAACTTATGGTTAAGGTATGAATTAGAGAGATTTTTCTGTAGTTTTTAAATTAATTTTATGTAAAAAATTGATATACATGGTTTCTTTTAGGATTTGGAGCTTGCTAGCAGTATGGCACTTGGAATCCGATCCCCAATTCCTCTAGGAGCTGTGGCAACCCAGTTGTACCGCATTGTTCAGTCCCGCGGCTACGGACAGAAGGACTTCTCCTTCGTATATCAGCTCTTAAAGAACGAAATTCAGAAGAACTAGAATAAAGTACGATATATTTCCATCGGTAATTTTTTTGACCCCATGTTTTCCTAAGATATGTAGGTTTCAGACAAATTGCTATTCTTAATTTTATCAAATTTCCAGGCTTCATCATTCCTTTTGAGATTTAGAAAACACCTTTTTTTATTTAAAGAAAATAGTTTGTTTAGTCAGCAAACAACTAACTAATGGCCCATTGCTGAGCACAAAGCTCTTTCCTCATAGAAACGTGGATTTTTAAACCAGCTTCTCTTGGCAAGTGCGGCAATATTGTTTTTTTAAAAATATCTTTATTCTTAGAAATGTATTTCATAACTAACCTTAATAAAGGAACTTGTGTTTACTAAAGTATGTTAGGAAAATTCACGCCAATATTACATGGCGCAGTCGGTAGGATGCTCGAAGGATGGGACTCGAGAAAGTTAAATCTAGAGAATGAATGCAATAAAAAAACAAGTCTTATAACATCCCACTGCAGTTTGTTGCATAGAAAATAGGGTATTTAGAGTATAGATACACCACACTGCTCGAAATCAAGTTGGCGGTTGTTAAAGATATGACAATACTGTGTTAAACAATATTAATTTTTGTCTATGTTACCTGTCACTTTCTATTATCTATGAAGCCTAGATGAACAGTTTGTCTAAGAAACATTAAACATAACTAATTGCAATAAAGGAATTTGTTTCTATAAATGTATTATAATTATAATAATGATGATACGACATGATGATATTACATGGCGCAGTCGGTAAGTGTTTAGTCGTATACATGATCTAAATAGGTTCTTTTGGATGAAGCTTGCGAAAATCTAAACTTGAGGGATAAATACCATAAAAAGTAAGTAGTCATTAGACTTCGACTTGGGACATAACGTCTCACTGCTGAGCACAGGTATCTCTGCTCTTTCCTCACAGGAATGAGGCGTTTTAGAGCAAAGGCGTATGACGCTACACTATTGCGAGTTAATAGGCCACTCACATCCCAAAATTGTTACTGGAATATGTAGGTTTATAATGAACTTTTATTGTCATAGTAATTGGTCCTTTTAATCTTTTCATTCAGCTTCAAAATTGAACGATTCCAAAGTGCTTAAAAGCCATGCGTAAATTTCAGCAAGTGCCATATTATATGTCCAATTAGTAATTTATAGCAGGACGTGGGACGGAGGAAGGGACTTACATATGCGTATTACCGTAAAGTTATTACGTTGATAAATTCTTAAACTTTATTACTATAAACCCAGCCAATTTTATGACTTATTAATTATGGACACAGAACTAGAGGCAAATTCATCTTTTTTACTACAATAATCTTTTTTTGACGTCCTGTTTGGTTCAATGGTGTGAGAACTCCCTTCACCAGGTACAAATGCGAAAGTTGGACCCCTGGTGCCTCACTCATAGATGAAGAAGGTTCTGCTGGGTTTAGTAGGTATTTCAAGGCCTCCTCCTTCGCCGAGTTGCACACTCCTGGGCCATGGGACGAGGTTTGTGCTTAAAAGCATTTCCCAGCGAAAAAAGTTGTATAGCGTTTGACATATCTTGTTGTCGTGGGTTAGAGATCTTTCACTGGAGATGTTGAGTGGAAGGCGGTTGCCTTCTTTTGCGAGACCATCATCTCGTTGAAGTAGGCAAAGGGAGGAAGCGGCTGATGTCCGTCGGAGGAAGCTGTGTGGCGGACATAAACTTTACGTTCCATCCTANTGGCAAGTGGAAGGATGTTGTCTCTGCCTACCCCTATGGGAATGAGGCGTGATGCTATGTATGTATGTATATAACTAGAGGCAAATTCATCTTTTTTACTACAATAATTTTTTTTTGACGTCCTGTTTGGTTCAATGGTGTGAGAACTCCCTTCACCAGGTACAAATGCGAAATTTGGACCCCTGGTGCCTCACTCATAGATGAAGAAGGTTCTGCTGGGTTTAGTAGGTATTTCAAGGCCTCCTCCTTCGCCGAGTTGCACACTCCTGGTCCATGGGACGAGGTTTGTGCTTAAAAGCATTTCCCAGCGAAAAAAGTTGTATAGCGTTTGACATATCTTGTTGTCGTGGGTTAGAGATCTTTCACTGGAGATGTTGAGTGGAAGGCGGTTGCCTTCTTTTGCGAGACCATCATCTCGTTGAAGTAGGCAAAGGGAGGAAGCGGCTGATGTCCGTCGGAGGAAGCTGTGTGGCGGACATAAACTTTACGTTCCATCCTATTGAACTGTAGATCCTAGAAGTCCACGTCTTCTGGTTCACTGGCGTGTAATGCGAAGGGGAACCTCTAGTGATCTCACCAAATGAGGAAGGATCTCCTGAATATTTGTGATTTTAGAAATTCTGAATCTGTGTGTGTGAAGGCATATCCTAGCGAAAATAAAGGCAACTTAGTGTGTGTTCGTATATTATATTATACACTAATACCATTGTAAAGCCGCAGTCGCAGCTAAAATGTAAAATAATAATTACGTACTATAACAGACAGGATAGTTTGCCCCAACATTTTAAAATAACTTCCTCATAAGAAAAGCTATGCCTCAACTGAAACCATCTTATGGCGTAGTCCAATATGTGACTTTATAGCTTATGGTGGAGTTTCTGCAGAAAACTCCACCGTAACTTAACGTTGAAGTAATGAACATCTTATATGTTTATATGTTATCGATAAAAACGGTTTATGGAGGATAATTTTACGTGAAAACGTCATAAGAAAATATTCATGAAGAAAAGCATACTTTTATGAATTGAATTTAAGGCTGCCTCTCTTCTAATCGGATGCATAGGTCAATGAAGTGGAATAGAAATAGATGCGTCACTAGCCGAATGCTTAGGTCGATCGTGCGTCTCTATCGCCTATCCTGGATAGCCTTTCGTGTGTGCAACCGTCATCGTCTAAGACGTTATCAGACTAAAAAAGGAGTCCTTATTTTCTTTAATCATATGATAAGTGGAGATTACTAAAAAAATTTATCGAAAATAGCCTAGTAATTCACTCTTGATGTTGGGAAATAAGGACTTATATATATATATACATTTCATATATTTTTGCTGTCATTTTTGTTTAATTTTAATATATATTGAGGCATAAAATATGAAGAGAATTATGACAATAATCATAAAAAGCTGTCAAATAAATTCGTACAAACATCCACAACAATAAGGCCGTGATTACGATATTTTTTTTAATTTCTCTAGGCTTAGGCAGCGAAATTCCTGTCATATTGAGTTTTTTTTGTGCGAGAAAAAATCGAATAAAGGACAATAGGAGGGACGGTTTGTGTCATAATCATATTTTTCTCGGCACAAAGGAGTTCTTACTTTAATGTGACTGGATAATAAATGAAAGTCAGGCACATGTTGGGTCGGGATTTTATTTTTTAGGTCGTGCGAGTTTACGGTGCTTCAGCTGTTTTAAAAGTCACTCTTTGGGCCCTTTTCAGTGAGGCTTGTAATTGCCGTTTGAAATATTTTATTTTTAAAAGGCGTAATTTGTCATCATATCTTTTTCGACCCTTGGACAATAATCTTTTCGGGTGCCTTTGAAAATTTTTACAAAGACATAAAAATCAATTGGTTTTGTACTATTTATGGAGGTCCAGGGAAGGTTTAAAAGGTCAGTAAGTAAGTAAGTAGCAACCCATTACCGACCCACTGCTGGGCACAGGCCTCTTCACTCGAGGAGGAGCGAGGGTTTTTAGAGCATAGACCCACCACGCTGCTCCACTGCGGATTGGCAGGCATAGTACACAAGTGCTCTCTTTATTGCTTCACTCTCATAGTCCGATGTGACGGGAATCCGACACAACCGGAGAGAGATCAGGCGCAGGACCGACGGCTTGACGTGCTCTCCGAGGCACAACTTCCCAACTTCGGGCAAATATTGAGAAATCTTATTAGAAAATTCAATATTGATTTTTGAATTGGCCCGACCTGAGACTCGAACCCAGGACCTCATGTCTGTAGTCGAACATGTTAACCACTAGACCAATGAGGCAGTTAGCAAAAGGTCAGTATATATTTAAAAAAATTCTTCGAATACAATACAAACATGAATTTAGCTTTTCCTCAGAAACTATCCTTATCTGTTAAACATTTGATTTTCGTCTTGTTGTTTAGTTTCCTAAATTTAAAATACGTTCAGAAATCAAATTAAATTTAAAATAATACTTTGTTTTTGACATTTGACATTGACAATTCTTCAAACTTCCTTCTCCTTTAAATATTGAGTATTTGTTAACCCTTGTATATAGCCCCTATTGTAAATATCTTTGTAAATTTATTAAATCTAATTGTATTAAGTTGTGAATGTTTTTAATAAGTGTTTATCATGTGTTGTATTGTGTTGACCCTAACCCTTAAATTTTTTTAGTGGCGGGGGTAAATATCAACTATTTGTACATTATCAAAATTTTAATGTACAATCACAGTACATTCTCCTACGTGCCTTCTTCAATTAACGTGACACTGGCGAAATTGAGTGTGCCTTGTCACACCTAAACGCCAATTATTAAAAGAAGAATATTTAAGGGACTTTGGTGGAAATCTTTTTTCTTCTTTTGAAACTTGTGATAAGATTAAGTTTTTCTTTTTATTGGGCGGTTGTTAAACAATATAATTCAACTATTTATAGATGATCAAAATTAAACTTGTGATGTTCTTATAAACCGAACATTTTCCTTCGTGTCTTCTCAAACAAACTTGATACTGGCGAGATAATCTGTCTTCAATTGGCACACTTGAATGCCATTCAACAAGGAAGAAGAAGAAACTTTCTGCAATTTAGCATTTCTCTTTTTATTTATTGATTCTGAGGCAGTAAGAAATTTGCCGGGTGAGGCAGCGTGTATAATTAGATAATTAAATGAAGTTGTCACGTATATATCGTGTATACTTTCACGTGCATTATGTAGAAAGCTGTTTTTAGTTTTATAGGTTTGATATAACGTTTAGACATTTTTTTTCGTTACAAATCGAGAGGAGAGGGCGTGTAACGAAAGATTTTCAGCCCAAATAAACGCAGGATGTCTGCAATTATTTTTAAATCCAATCACCATTCAATATTCAGAACGCGTACGCTATCTCACGAAGGAAAATTAAGGGCGTTCGAGTAAAAATCTCCATGTACTTTCTGGGGCTTTTCTTATAAACTGGGAGAAATAATTGGGAAACAAAAGATTAATATGAATAATTTTACTTTTATAATGNTGTTTATCATGTGTTGTATTGTATTGACCCTAACCCTTAATTTTTTTTGTGGTGGGGGTAAATATCAACTGTTTGTACATTATCAAAATTTTGATGTACAATCACAGTATATTCTCCTACGTGACACTGGCGAAATTGAGTGTGCCTTGTCACACCTGAACGCCAATTATTAAAAGAAGAAGAATATTTAAGGGACTTTGGTGGGAATCTTTTTTCTTCTTTTGAAACTTGTAAAAGATTAAGTTGTAAAATGTAAGTTATTTTTCTTTTTATTGGGTGGTTGTTTAACAATATAATTTAACTATTTATAGATGATCAAAATTAAACTTGTGATGTTCTTATAAATCAAACCGTGTCTTCTCCAACAAACTTGATACTGGCAAGATAATTTGTGTTCAATTGGCACACCTGAAACCATTCAACAAAGAAGAAGAAGAAACTTTCTGCAATTACCATTTCTTTTTTTATTTATTGATTCTGAGGCAGTAAGAAATTTGCCGGGTGAGCTAGTGTGTATAATTAGATAATTAAATGTTGATTAAATGAAGTTGTCACGTATATACCGTGTATACTTTCACGTGCATTATGTAGAAAGCTGTTTTTAGTTTTATAGGTTTGATATAACGTTTAGACATTTTTTTTCGTTACAAATCGAGAGGAGAGGGCGTGTAACGAAAGATTTTCAGCCCAAATAAACGCAGGATGTCTGCAATTATTTTTAAATCCAATCACCATTCAATATTCAGAACGCGTACGCTATCTCACGAAGGAAAATTAAGGGCGTTCGAGTAAAAATCTCCATGTACTTTCTGGGGCTTTTCTTATAAACTGGGAGAAATAATTGGGAAACAAAAGATTAATATGAATAATTTTACTTTTATAATGTTCAAGAGTTCTTTGTTACAGCTGTTGAGTTGCTTAATAAAGAATAATTTCACGAAACTTGTGGTAACTTGAGAGAAAATTTAGCTATGATGCTGCTTAAATATTTATGTAGTTTCGATTAAAACTTCGGTACTCTTAAAGTATTTTATCATGCTATATACTTAGGTCTATATACAGACAAACGACTTTGATTTCACTAGTAAGTAAGTAAGTAAGTAGCAGCCCATTAACGTCCCACTGCTGGGCACAGGCCTCCTCCCTCATATGAGAGAGGGTTTTTAGAGCATAGACCCACCACGCTGCTCCACTGCGGATTGGCAGGCATAGTACACAAGTGCACTCTCTATTCCTTCACTCTCATAGTCCGATGTGACGGGAATCCGACACGACCGGAGAGAGATCAGGCGCAGGACCGACGGCTTAACGTACTCTCCGAGGCACGGGGGTGGATCACACCGCCAACTTCCCAACTTCGGGCAAATATTAAGAAAAGAACTGCCTCATTGGTCTAGTGGTTAGCATGTTCGACTACAGACATGAGATCCTGGGTTCGAGTCCCGGGTCGGGCCAATTAAAAAATCAATATTGAGTTTTCTATTAAGATTTTCTCAATATTTGCCCGATTTCACTAAAAGGGTGTGAATTAAGTATTTGTTTATTTAAAACAAATTTAAGTCTTAAAGAGAGAGCGTTAAACTACACCTTTAAGTTTATTTGACTTTAACGGCCTCGCTGGCGCTCTGGTGCGACTATTCGCTAAGCTAGCGAAGGTCCCGGGCTCGATCCCCGATAGGACGAATTTAGGAAATTGTATTTTCTAATTTGTCTGAGTCTGGACTGGTGGGAGGCTTCAGCCGTGGCTAGTTACCACCCTACCAGCAAAAACGTACCGCCAAAACAAAGAGATTTGTGTTCCGGTACGATGCTGTGTAGAAACCGTAAGGGGTATATCGCCTCTTAACAATTTAACGCGCTTAACAGATTAGCGCGCTTCCATCTTAGACTGTATCATCACTTACCATCAGGTGAGATTACAGTCAAACGCTAATCTGTCAGCAATAAAAAAAAAATATTCATAAGAAACTAGCTGTTCCCTGCGTAGTTTTCGATCCCTTGGGATGATCGAAAGCGCGTTTTTAGTGAGGGTTCACGCAGCGAAAGAAATATTTATAGCGATTTTCACGTCAATCAAGCAAATAGTATTGGAGACCTTGAAGTAATTGATCGTTTTTTGGCTTATATACATCGGCACATTAGGAATCTGGGGCTATCTGTTCTTAATTAGAGTCTACGTTGCGAAAGAGATGTGTATGCTGTATTTCCAATCAATATGGCTGATAATTTTGGAAATATTGCAGTTGTTCACGCCGATCCGTGGCCGATCGAAGGAGGTTACCTTCTAAAACTATGTTGCTCTATGCTTATGGAACGGCGCAGGAGGCGCCCTCTAGTGGTAGATGCGCCGCTTCCCAATATCTATCGCGTTAGTACGTCGGAAAGTTTGCAGATGGCTCGAATTCGCCGCTTCTGAGGTACCAATCCTTAGTACCAGATGGCGCGAACAGCAGTAATCATTATTTTTAGGTTATATACATCGACATCTAAGAATCTGGAGAAACTTGCACCTAATAAGAATCTACTTTGCGAAAGGTATATGTACGAGTATGTTTTTCAAGGAATTCGGTTAAATAGCTTTCTAGTTTTTGCGATAATTTTATGAGAATAATTCCTATAAGTATTATTCGAGAGATTCTTAGCACTCCCTGCCCCGCCTTTACCAAAACCGCTGCCAGAGCTATGAATAGCGGGGCTGCCGGGGACTGGGGGCCGTTGCTGCCTTGTCGTCATCATTTGTGGATTTGCTAGTAATCACCACACTTGGCAGGCGGGTTGACGATTGCGTTGCTGACCCTCTCTCACGGATAACGCTGCTGCCCTTTATCGCTCTGTGACATTAAGGTCAGCGAGGAATGGATATACCGCCATTTATTGGTATGAGAGTTGGGTAGGAAAGATTTGGTATGTGGGAGTTTTGGGGAGCATTAGGGTTAGGTATAGGATATTACTGCCGCGGAGATAAAAGTGGAGAGCGGTAGTAACAGCTCGAGGCACCCGGGATCGCTTACCCGCATGCTTAGTTAGTAACCGGACAGATTATCTGACTAAGCATCCTCTGGGACGTCGGGGCCTGAAGGTGCTGGAAGGTGAACACCCTGCACCGGACGACGCAGTATAGGAAGACTCTCCACAAGATGGACCGGCGATATTAGGAGGGTCGCCGGTAGCCGCAAGATCGAGCCTTGTGGGCATCATTTCGAGACACCTATGTCCAGCAGTGGACGCCCTTCGGTTGAAGCGACGAAGTGTTTTTCGTGATTTTACCGATATTTTAATAGTATCTGCGACAATTCCTAAATCATATAAGTAACATTATATATGTATATAGATAACATTTCTAGAAGTTCCCTCAGACTTAATATTTTCTTCGACTGTAGTCTAAGAGGATATTACTACGAATAGCTAAGATGTTACTATATATATCTTGCAACGGGCTGTGAGAATTTATGGTTTTCTGAATGTATTTCTTAAACAATAATGAGAACCTAATAAATGTATTATAAAGGCAGCCAAATCAGGTCACAAAATTTGAGACACTTAAATAGTAATTTATAAATGTATAAACCTTTTTATCCTAAATAAGTATGTCCTGTGCATAATGCTATTAAAATAAGTGAAATAAACCATTTGTATATATAACTAGTTAATTAGACTTCACTGCAAAGTTGGTGACTGGTTTTTTCTCGAATTTTAAGTTCAGTTATTTGACTGAATATTTACAATACTTTTATGAATCTAGCGACTTCGTATTCGTGGGAAAAAGCTTATATTTTCGCGCTGCCCTATTTGTAACCACAGCGCTTGCCAGTCGATAAGATAGAGCTTTGCATACTACAAAGTGTATCGACAAAATTCAAACAGCATTCCCCTCACGAACAGCCATTACTCGCTGACAGTGACTTCCAATTCCTAACATTTTGGCATAAAAAGAAATAAAATTTATAAAATTCAATGAAAAATAAACTTTATCCGCTCAATATACAGTTCAATTTTGAAAATTTATAAAGTTCAGTTGTTACATTTTCAAGCCGCGACAATCTGTCGTAACGTGAAAATTTAAAATTTTGTATTTAAGTGAAATTTTATTGGAAACGCCTGTTTTTATTGGGCGTCTTCCAAAATGTTACAACGGCTTTGAACGTTTTCCATTTGCGGTAATTAATGTAAATCTATAAGCAATCGTTCATTTTTTGGAGTATATATATCTATGAGATGGTCCTGGTAGAGTTTCCCACGTAACTCTCTATCTCGTAGTAGTACACGTACAGAAGAATTATATTTATAAAGACATTACATCTCATGTATATGTTTTACAACTAATATTATATAGGATAAATGTTAATGGAACAATTTAAAATGCGAACATAAAAAGTACACATGTGAGAAGTGGAACTTCTGTGACAAAGTAATTTTTAAGTCTTGTTTATATTTATACAAATGTGAAACTTCAAATTTCCGAGACGTAGAATGAGGTGAAAAATGAAGATATGTTAGGAATTGAAAAGTCATTAAAATATTAAAAGTGTTGAAAATTAATACAAATAATTTATTAAAATCTCAAATGATGAGAAGTGCCACGATTTGTCAAACACATTTTGCCTCGCTGGCGCAATGGTGCGAGTATTCGCTTTGCTAGCGGCGGTTCCGGGTTCGACCCCCGGTAGCACGAATTTAGGAAATTGTATTTACCAATTTGTCTGAATCTGGACTGGTAGGAGGCTTCGGCCGTGGCTAGTTACTACCATACCAGCAAAAACGTAACGCCAAACAAAGAAATTTGTGTTCCGGTACGATACTGTGTAGATACCGTAAGGGTTATATCGTCTCTTAACAATTTAACGCGCTTCCATCTTAGACTGTATCATCACTTACCATCAGGTGAGATCACAATCAAGCGCTAATCTATCAGCAATAAAAAAAAATATGAAAAATAGTACTGTAAGGAGTCTCCAAAAAATTTCACTCCCCCACCCTACGGTCAGCTATATAAGGCGGGCAATCGGAGTCATTGCCCATTTCCGCCTAGGAAAAGGCAGAAGACCCAGACAACCAGATTACACGAAGACGAGGTCCCCGTTATCTGACACACCCCGGCCGCGGCCCCTTGTCGCGGAGCCATGAGCGTCAAGACTAAGCACCTGTCCGATAGTCCTTTTCAGCAGCAGCAAACGTTGCTCTAAGCCTAGGTCCGAGCCTCACAGGAGACGCCCTTAGAGCAACGTTCCCCCACGACGCAGCAGAGCCCTTCTACGGGCCCTCCCCTCGGCGGAGCTTTTGCGTTCTCCACCCCTCTCGGTTACGCTGTTAAAGCCAGTAGGGCTAACAGCAACTACACACTTCGAAAAAAAAAGTCATTGCCCATCTTTGCTCGTTATCGCTCATAGCGTACGGATGTTTGGTGATGATTTGGTGGTATACATTTGTTCGCGACTTTTTGTATATTATTATCGGACTTATTTATTCATATTTGTAAATATAAATAGTTTTATGGTTCGTAGTAATTGTCGTAAGTTAGGCTTATTTTATGTTATAGTTTCTCTTTGTGTATTGTCTCTTTGTGTTAGAATCCCTTTGTTAGTAAGTATATATTGTAATAGGATTATGTTTAATTTAGTTATAGAATTGCAAATAGTTAGGCAATAAAGATAAGAAGGGTACAGAGTGCGGTCCCAGTGAAGTCGTGTGTAACATCTGGCGGCAGCGACCATAGATCTGCGCGGGGCCACCCTACCAGGGATAGAGGTTTGAATAGATAACGGCGCCCGCGCAGTCACCTCGATTCTGCATGGTCACGCTGTCACCATTCGCAGCTAAGACGCCACACACGACAGTCACAGGAAGCACTCTGGCTCTAGTATTGAATATTAGAAGGCGTTTCACTTATAACCATTTTCTACATTTTGACTGAACCGGTATAGTTTATGTGGTGAGCCAGTTCGAAGGGGCTCACAACATTCTTTACTATTTGGTATTCAATTATTTAAAACTTTGCATTAATTGATTTGTATTAATTTGTAAAATTTAACTCATAAAAAGACGGATTTCTTGTCATGTTATATATTTTTTAATTGTTATTTCAATTTTAATGCTTAAACTACATTAGTAAGTTGCAGCATGTTAACGTCCCACTGCTGGGTACAGACCTCCTCACTCATAGGTGGCTTAAAAGGTGATAGTGTCTTTTCTTCTTCTTAACAGTCTTAACAGTCCTGCGTCTAAGTTCTTGATTGTTCTATATGCAATAAAAAATCTACGATTCTCATGTTAGATATGGAGTTTTGAACTGTTTTATGAACTTCGTTATTCGTTGGTTTCAGTTTGCTCTAATTTGATTTGCAATGAGTGCACGGTTAAACTACATCGTGCAAATTTCGATAAAGTTTTAATAGCTTTTCCTAACTGCAATACAAGTTCTAGCGGTCATATCGCAGCGGTTTACTTATATGCATAATATAATACCGAACATAATAAGGGTTGCCAATATACTAACTAAAAGAAATACATAAATAAAAAGTATTTTTAAAACTAAAGATAACTTTTAGGAAAAGGTGTAAAAGAAGACCAAAATTTTCAAAATACATTTTTGTAATGAGGTTAGACTATAAATTATTAGGTGGCAACACTGATAGCTCTAAAATATTGAGAATTATTGAGTATGTATGTTGTCTGCCTCATTGGTCTAGTGGTTAACATGTTAGACTACAGACATTAGGTCCTGGGTTCGAGTCCGGGGTCGGGCCAATTTGAAATCGATATTGAGTTTTCTATTAAGGTCTCAATCTTTTCCCGAAGTTGGGAAGTTGGCGGTTTGATCCACCCCCGTGTCTCAGAGAGCACGTTAAGCCGTCGGTCCTGCGCCTAATCTTTCTCCGGTCGTGTCGGATTTCCGTCACATTTGACTATGAGAGTGAAGGAATAGAGAGTGCACTTGTGTACTATGCTTGCCAATCCGCAGTTGAGCAGCGTGGTTGGTCTATGCTCTAAAAACCCTCTCTAATATGAATGAAGAGGCCCGCGCCCAGCAGTGGGACGTTAATGGGCTGCTACTTATGTTAAGTGTTGGCACTAAAACACATAAAAACATTGTGCTATATACGAAATGCTATGCAATACGTAGGTAACTATAACAAATAGAACAATTGAATGAGCAGTCTTTCGTGCTCCCTTATGATGCCGCTGTTTGAAGAGAAATAGTGCTAAATTGAATAAATTAAAATAGTGAAATAATTATTAGTATAGTGCAAGTTGTGTATATATAAATAGAAGAGGGAATAGAAGGTGTTACTTTATGTGAGTTGCTGTTTTTATAATATGATTTATAACATGTGACGCTTATTGCAACGCACGCGTTTTACATTGCTGTTATTTATTTAACAAAAATAAAGGGCTTGGTGTAGACATTTACATATAAAGATACTCTATAAGTATTTTATGCCAGATTAGCGCTAAATAATTCAAGTTTTACAAACACATATCATTAATGTCAACGATAATAGCGACAATTTGCCTAAAAATGATACATATGCTAAATTATATTATTAAAAGTATAAGCAGAGGAAAAATGTAATTAACTTTTATTATAATTTTTGAGATTTACCAAGTACAAGGTTTTTAGTTATAAAACTCCATATTCCATAAATATATTACAAGCTGTCATGTTCATATTTGTCGGTGTTCCCTGCCACATGAAGTAATATTTAAATCAGTTAGAAAAACTTAAATCAAAAATAACAGACTAACTTTTGCTGGACGGAAATAACTGCTATTTAGTTTTGAAAAGTGTAATACGACTGTAATTGGCCAATCAGCGCGTGACTTTTTCCAAAATGGCGGCGATTTAAGCTTGCTGTTACTACGCATTGTATGATGTGACGCTTGTTGGAACGCACGTGTTTACATTACAGTTTATTATATAAAGTGTGTTGAGACCTGGAATATGCTTTAAACGCAAATATTTGCACTTTATTATGAAGCCTTGAAAGATTAGACGCTTTCTAGCTGGATTTTTTAATATGGAACATTTTCTAATATGATGATACAGTCTAATATTGAAGCGCGCTAATCTGTTAATAAGTTATTTAAGTCTCATAGTTTATACATAGCATTGTACCGGAATACATATCTTTTGCTTGAGGGTACGTCTTTGCTGGTAGGAAGGCAAATAACCACGATAGAAGTTTACCAGTCTCTTAAATTCGCCATACCGGGGATGGAAGCAGGGACTATTATGCCAAAAAGGCCGTCGAAACATAAATTTAATATACAAAACAAATAGTTTACTGCATTAATTAAAATTATATTCACTGTAATCAACTTCCAATAAACGCATGGCACGACAGACAGTTGCGGTGCGAGTGTAATCAACGCACTTAATAAAACATCCGCTAACTATTAATTTGACAAAGCCCCGCTACGTTATTGGGTTCAACGCTGCGTTTACGTTATTACTGGCTTCGGCACGGTAATATATTTGCACGATTTAATTAAAAATTTCCGAGAATAAATTTATTGTTATACGTAATATTTTCTGTGTATAAAACAAATATTCGTGATTTAATTGAAGAGTTAAGAATCTACAAGAAGTGTATGACTGTCATTTATATCTTTAGGTATTAAAAAATGAAGTGTTAACGCTGTCTGTTCGCTTAAGTTTTGTATTCTATTCAATGGGTTTTATGAAGTTTCCACCAATAGATAGAATGTCTCAAGAGGAGAGTTTATTTTTACAATACATATATAAAGGTAAGGGAAGTAGCAGCCCATTAATGTCCCACTGCTGGGCTCAGGTCTCATTACTCATATGAGAGAGGGTTTTTAGAGCATAGAGCGACCTCGCTCCTCCACTGCGGATTGGCAGGCATAATATACAAGTGCATTTTCTATTCCTTCAGTCTTGTAGTCCGAAGCGACGGGAATCCGACACAACCAGAAAAAGATCAGGTATAGGACCAATGACAACGTACTCTCCGAGGCAGGGGGTGGTTCACACCGTCAACTTCGGGCAATTATTTAAAAAATCTTAATGGATGTACGAGTATATAGAGATAATAAAACTCAATATCGATTTTGTATGTGGCCCTACCCGAGACTCGAACCCTAAGCCTAATTAAGCCTAAATTCCTAAATTCTTTTCTAGGGTGAATTTAGGAAATCGCATTTTCTAATTTGTCTAAGTCTGGACAGGTGGGAGCCTTCTGCCATAATGAGTTACCACCTTACCAGTTACAGAGCAGCGTGTTGGGTTAATACTCTTAAACCCTATCCCCTAGGAGGCCGGTGCCCAGCACTGGAAAGTTAATAGGCTGCTTACTTTACCTTTTTTATTCAAGTCCTTTTTGTTCATAAAAAAATTACCTATATCTCTGGTATAATGACAGGATAAACTACATGTTTCACATGTTTGTATACCAAAGTTATAGTCTAGTGAAATGGAATTATAAAATAAAGGCAGCGTCGTGTCCAATAATTTACTGCGGGTTGGTCAAATTAATCGCTTGCGGATGTTTTATTAAGTGCGCTGATTAACACTCGCACCGCAACTGCATCGTGTGGCGTGAACATGGATTTATTAGAAAAGTTATTCTTTTGTATCAAAACATACTAAAAGCCATAATAGTTAGTTTTGACTAACTTTAATAAGAAAAAATATGAATAATAAATATAAATAAAGCTAATTGAGCAGTTGTACTTTAATCCGAGAAAGAGGTCAATCGCCGGATCCAACTCAGTTGGGCAGCGTTCGAAAAGCTACGTAAGATCTTTTTCTCCAATATCCCTCAGTGCCAGAAGACCAAAGTCTTCGAATAGCCCGTGTTGCCAGTGATCACATACGGATTGGAAACGTAGTCACTTACTATGGGCCTCATTCGAAAGCTCAAAGTCATACAGCGTGCGATGGAGACTCCAAGCATAGCCCATGCTCGGAGTTTCTCTACGCTATCAAATCAGAAATGAGGAGATCCGTAGAAGAGTCAAAAGTCACCGACATAACTATGAAATGACTGAAATGGCAACGGGCGGGGAACATAATCAGACGAACCGATGGACGTTAGGGTCCGAAGGTGCTGGAATGGGAACCCCGCACCGGAAGGCACAGTGTAGGCTGACCCCCCCATAAGGTGGACCGACGACATACGAAGGGTCACCAGTAGCCGTTGGAGCCAGGCGGCATAAGATCGGGCACAATGGGTATCATTAGACCTTTATCCAGCAGTGGACGTTCATCGATTGAAATGAGTGAGTGAGAGAGTGAGAAATTACTCGCGTAGGATGGGTTTTACCAGCGATTCTTCTTCTCTTTCAAAAATACTCTTACAATACTCGACGATTGAGCGAATCATTACTTTACCATTTCTTATAACGATTAATCTTGCCTTCTTTAAGTATAGATATTAGTGTTAAATATATTATCTGGCTGCGTTTTATTGGCATCGGTAATTGGCTCGCGCTTTTCAACGAAAATAACCGTCGCCTGCCCCGCTCCGCACAGTAATTTTTGCGTTGAGTGTCCCGCGAGTCGAATGATGTTAAAGTGGCTCTTGGGACTTCAATGTTCACGTAATACTAGCGAATATTATGATTTTTATGTTTGCTGATACCCACATTATACAATGGTATGTTTTGTTTATTAAATTGAAACTCTGGTGTAGCGCTATGATGCGCTAAACTTTGAGATAGTGAAAATAGTAAAGTAGAAAAATTCCGCTTTGTATATATAGGCTTACATCTTAAAAATTATAACTTACTTCAATGGATTTCATTATAATTCACATCACTTATATAATCAAAAACAAAAATAATCGATAATAAAAAAAATAATCTTTACGACTTTCGACGCAAGACACGCAACGTTAGTAACGGTCACTTTGTAACTGATTTATTATTGTTTTTTCTATTGTATGGTGTTATCTCTACGCATATTTTGTTACGACAGTTACCAAGAAGCGAAATAGGTATTGCACATTATCACTTAAAAAGAAAGAGATGCTTTTATTTCTGATAGCCTGAGTTGAAACAGAAGTATCGTATCCTGCTAACAAGTAATAGACACGGACAATCTAAGGGTTGTACACAATACAGTTTCTTGAAATTGATTACGTACGTTTTATTTTCATATAATTTTGTTTTTCATCTTTGTATTAATACAATGTATAAGCAATTATAAAAGCTTGTCTGATGATAAGTGACAAATGCAAGAAAATATTATAATTTCAGTCACGAATTGTAAGGGAAAACTGTGCGCCGTTACTTCACAAGCAAATTTGTGGGGGAAAAAATACACATACGGAATGCTAAACGACTAACATTCATAGAACAAAAGAAATAACAACATTCCATATAAAAGGTGTATTTATTGAACAAGTCATTCTATTCATCTATTTGACGGCCTAGCTGATGCAGTTGTGTGACTATTCGAGTTGCTTTTCTTGTAGAGGCGAATTTAGAAAATGGCATTTTCTTATTTGTCTGGGTCTGAACTGGTGGAGGATATCGGCTGTGGCTGTTTACTATTCTACCAGCAAGGACGTACCGCTAAGTAAAGAATGTTTCGATGGTGTGTAGAAACCATTGAGGTAAAATTGCCCCTTACCACATTAGCGCTCTTCCTCTTAGACTGTATCATAACTTATAATCAGGTGGGACCATTGTCAAGTGATAACCTGTCAGCAATAAAAAAAGGAAATATTTTTGTAAAAAATATAGGCTTCTTGTTACATAATCTGTAAATGCATCTGTATCCAGTAGCTACTCTATGTTGTCACAATGTATTTATTAGAAATCTATAAAATGGCTTCTCTTCTTTTGTATATTGCAAATGTACGAGTAGCTAATTAATTTGTATACTAACTTAACACAACCATAAAGAAGTTGTGTGTTAAGAGATTCATTTGAAATATGCTCACTTTTGCATGCTGTAGATTCTACAGTAGCTGCTCCAAATCTCCTTTTATATATCTTCATCAAATTTCCAATCCATAATAACATACTTTTCTGATAAATTTTAGTTTAAATACATTTATTTAAACATGAAACGTATAACAATCGATCTTAATAAAATAGTTAAGTGTGGCCATACAAATTTTTAAAAATATTAAACGAGCTCAAGAACTTCATGCTAGAAAGATATACTTTTTTTTATATTACTTCTTTTATGTAAATTTGTTGATATTTTTCCTGTCGATATTTTATGGTACACAAGTTTTTGTTTTGAAAAGTTTATTATTACATTTTCAGCTTCTACAATTATATTTTGTGCAAAATTGCGCTTTAAAGTAATCTGACGTAAATAAACTAATGAAAAAATTGATAAACATTCCCACCTTTTATTTTAGACTAGCTTTAACAATATTGGCTTAAAAGAACCCAGGGCCGATAAACAGATTAAGGAAAAAAAAATTGAACAAAGAATATAATTCGTATTTCGAATTTGAATTTAGAAGCAGGTGTTTAAAAATCCAAAACACGTCTAGTACAGAGACAAGAAACCGCGCGTGACTGGAAAGCGCCGCAGTCGAGATTCGAGGCACAATGGGACACTTTTTATTACCTCATCAGTGCCTTGTGTCTTGTAAATCTGAAACTCTCCTTTGGGATATAAGTTTATGCGAATATTTAATTTTTTTCTCTTTCTCCATGCATCGTTTCCACAATGGTGGGCGACGTGACCACTCATTTATATAATTTAAAAACCTTAATCCAAATAAAGGCAAAATCCAAAATAAGGGCGAAAACCACGGTAAATCGTGGGTTTTAGTCACTTATCGGGCTTATTAAGTTAAATTTAGACCGAATTCATTCGGTTTTATCGATAGTTTGACAATTTAACACTGTTTTACTGGTAATTATTCAAAACTACCCAATGTAAACAAAAAAATTAAAAAGTTTGCTCGTTTTTGGGTTAGCGTGGATAAGATTAGGTGTATTTTTGACAAATTCAATTAATTCTGTAAGAAAATTTTCAAAATTCACCAACAAATTCGATAAAATAACCAAGTTTCATGCAAATATAACTGCCTCATTCGTCTAGACGTTAGCATGTTCGACTACAGACATGAGGTCCTGGGTTCGAGTCCCGGGTCGGCCCAATTCAAAAAGCAATATTGACTTTTCTATTAAGATTTTCACAATATTTGCCCGAAGTTGGGAATTTGGCGGCGTGATCCACCCCCGAGCCTCGGAGATCACGTTAAGCCGTCGGTCCTGCGCCTGATCTTTCTCCGGTCATGTCGGATTCCCGTCACATCGGACTATGAGAGTGATTTTTTATTAACTATTAAATAATTAAACATATTTCAAAATGAAACCCGCCGACATACACATGTTTGTTGGTATACATATTATATAGTCCTCATATTCCACCTCTATTCATAGGTTTATATATACACAGGTTTATAAATTAAATTACTACAATCAAATTATATTATTAACGTGAAACTATACATTAAATAATATTACCCCTCATTAAGTATAGTTACTTATGATTAGATTCTCTTTAAACAGTCATCTACGCAGAAACAGATTTAGTCGATAAGAAATGATTTAACAGAATTTTTAAATTCTATACAATTATTAGTTCAAAAATATGAGGCATATTTCCTTCTATCTTTTGGTAATTTTTTAAAAATTTTGAAAGCCATCACGCAAACACTTTTATTAAAAAAATAACTTTTATTTTCGGGACATCGGCATCTGTCTTTACAGCGTTCTCCCTTAAGTCGTTCGAAAAGGTTTTCATTGTTTTATAAAAATTATGCTAGTTAATATATATATAACGACAGCACAGTCAGAATTTGTTAAAGTAAGTAATTCCACATATCGCTCTTTTACATTTTTCTGTGCAACAATACACCTAATTGCAACAATAAACCGTACCTGATTGTGGATGCTGCTGCATAAAAAGCTAACTCAGTCTAGAGGACACATGGTCTGTGTGAGATTTCGAGGTAATAAATTCATCTATTTGCAGGCCTAAAAATTTAGTTTCCCTCGTAACTTCAATTGCTTTATCGAAGTAGTTAATATTAAGGTTATAATTCTTTCTATTTTGTGCGACATGGACTGCATCCGATATGTGGGTTTTGAATATGGTACGGATTTGGTCAGTCCAGCGCATAGGACTCCTACCTCATGGTATTTTTCCCTCAAATTTGCCGGCGATAATAAGTTTTTGTAAGTTATCACCGGATTTACTTGCTATGTGTCCAAAAAACCTCGAGAGTTTTACGTAGGGACGTGGATTAAAATCTCAATTGTTCCATGATATTCAGTAAAGATTGATTTGTCCTATACGTCACCTATACACCACATCTCAAAGGCGTTTATACGTTTTCTGTCTTTTGATTTGTAGGGCCGTGTATATAATGTCTCTGCCCCATAAAAGAATATGGAGATATCAACTGGTGGGGAGGCTTTGGTCGTGGCTTGTTGCTAAGGTGGTAAGATATACAACCATGCAAAGCGGTATGATTTTGTGTAGAAACCATTAGATATACAATTGCATCTTACCAGATTAGCGCGCTTTCATCTTAGATTGTATCATCACTTACTTTGCTAGCAGAGATCCTGAGTTCCACTTCCGTCATTTTAAGAGTCAGATTTAAGAGACTGTATTTTGTAATTTGTCTAGGATTGGGTTTTTGGGAAGACAAAATTAAGAATAAACAATGGTAACCACATTAACTTGTCACATCACTTTATAAATAGTGGAAAAAACCTGTATTCTACTCGGGCGCATCGATCGATGGAGTGGAAGAGAGATAGTTGCATCAGAAACCTCACATTTAGATCGATCGTGCCTCTCTATCGCCTTTTTGACGCTATCGCTTGTACGCTTTATTAAGGCCGAACGTAACAATGCTTTTTATATATGCAGACGATTTATAAGACATTAACACGTCAAAATTCCGTTTGCTGTCCCTAAATAAGACAAAATCCATAAGTAAGTAGTAAAAGTATATGACAATATGTTTTATACCCCTTACATCATTGGTAACCACTGCTCGAAGCCGAAATCCTTATCTCGAAGCCCTACAAATTAAAAGTCAGTAAGCACACCCGCGTCACGTATTAGGCAGGGAGGACAACCAATTTGCGGTCGTCACAAGGAGAAAAATTGAAAGTAAATTGATCCCGTAACTCGAGCGTGTTAGGAGATAGCTTACGAAGAATAGGATAAAAATAACCATAAGTTTAATGTACTTCACGACTTCACGTTCAATTTAAATATATATTTGTAATATGTATTTGTATTTTTGCTCTTAAATCGAGAAGCAGGACCAATGTTAGTTTAATTGCTGTTGTAATAATATTAATATTTATTTATTCGGTGTATTAAAGGCCCATTTGTTAGTTTATACTTAAAACTATGTTAGTAAAAAAATAAAAAAAACAGTTTTACAAAAATTTAAATTTAAAGTAACTATCTCACCGCACCAAAACAGATATAAATTTCTACTGGATTGGCGAGTCTTGTTTTCCCGCTAGCATCTTCAAGATACTGAGAGCTCGAGGGGAGTCTTGCCAGGAGGGATGACGTCGTCTTTCATATGATGGCATAAAAATCACCCATTTTCGCCTGCGCAAACATGCTCGAAGCTGAGCAAAACCGCGCCAAAGCCAACAGTATCCTGAAGCCATTATTATATTGCACCTTTAATGTGTCTACGGACTTCAATGTATAGTAATGTCAGTAGATAACGTGGTTATCTAATTTGTTATATAGAAATATATAATCAAAAGATGAAGAAGATGAAATCATTCTATATCAAAAAAATTGAGAAATTTTATATTAGTCTTATCTCTATGATTTAATCAAGTCAAGTCAAGAGTCAAGACTTAACATTTGTCCTTAATCTTATTTTGTTCCACATGAAAAACTGGCCATTAAAGCGGGGTAGTTTAAAAAAATCCTAGACCTATCTAGAAGGCATTAATCTTTCAATGCTGCATAATGAAGTCCGTGAAACATTTACTTTAAAACAAAAAGTGTAATGTAAACACGTGCGTTCCAACAAGCTCTACATCTTATAATGAGTAACTAACAGCAAGCGTATGCGAGTATAAACCGCCGCCATTTTGGAAAAAGTCACGTGCTGATTGGCCAATTACAGTCGCGTTGCACCTCTCGATACTAAATAACAGTGTTTCCATCCAGAAAAGTTACGACTGTTATTTCTGGTTTGAGTTTTTCTGACTGATTTAAATTTTACTTCATGTGACATGAATCGCCGACAAACATGAACATGACAAATTGGATAAATGTTATAAAATCACAGCTGGACTGTCCGCGGAAATGGTTGTAATATATTTATGGAGTATGGAGTTTTATAATTAAAAAACCTGAACTTGTTATGGTAAATCACAAAAATTGTAAAAAAGTTAACGACATTTTTGCCACTTATTATTCTTTTAATAATAAAATTTAGCATATATTTCATTTTCACATATAGGATCATAAATTGTCGTCATTATTGTATACTTTAATGGTATGTGTTTGCAAAACTTGAAGTATTCAGCGCTATTCTGGCGTAAAATAAATCAAATCAAAAATATCTTTATTCAAGTAGGCATATTACAGCACTTTTGAATCGTCGAATTATATATTTTTTCCACACTCCGACTCTAATATACGTCTGATGATGGTACTCAAGAACGGCTTAGAGTGGCAGCCTCGCACCGGAAAACGCAGCGTCGGCAGACCCTCCACCAGGTGAACCGATGATATCAGGCGGGTCGCTGGCAGCCGCTGGAGACCACGACGACGACGACGACGACGATTAGTTTACTATATTTTAATTCAAATTAGATCAATTCGTCCACTCCCACGCGTTTCTATCGTCTAAGTAATCTTGCAACTTACAATGCGATTTTTCTATCAATTTTACTTATAGAGTCTCTTCTATATATGTAAATTTCAGTCCCAAGTCCTTAATTTTTGTAAGATAAATAACAGCAATATAAAACACGTGCGTTCCAATAAGCGTCACATGTTATAATGAGCAATTAGAACAAGCGTGCGTCGTTACGCTAATACAAACCGCCGCCATTTTGGAAAAAAGTCACGCGCTGATTGGCCAATTAAAGTCGCGTCGCGCCGCTCGGAACGAAATAGCAATTACTTCCATCCAAAAAAGTTAAACTGTAATTTCTGGGTCAGGTTTTTCGAAGGCTGTCGAGAGATTAAAGGGTTGTGCTCGTTAGCGGTAAATTGGCAGACATTTAGATCCTCTCGCCTGTAAGCGTCAGGAATTGTTGAAAAAATATAAAACGTTTTAAATGTTTGTGTAGAAAAGGAACATTATTTATATTTGAAATATTACCGACGAAACGAAATACCGATGTTTTAACAGCGCAAATAAAAGATTCATAGGAACTTTTACGTTACATTACACTAGCTACTAGATGATTTGCGCAACTCCGTCTGCAGGATCGTCCGAACTACACATTTGGTTAGCAAATAAAGTTTATAGTGAGCCAATACGAGATCAAATTAGAAATGAGGAGATCCGTAGGAGAACCAAAGTCACCGACGTAGCCTACCGAATTGCAAAGCTGAAGTGGAAATGGGCAGGGCACATAGTTCGCAGAACCGATGGACTTTGGGGCCCGAAGGTGCTAGAGTGGTGGCCTCGCACCGGAAAACGCAGCGTCGGCAGACCCCCCACCAGGTGGACCGATGATATCAGGCGGGTTGCTGGCAGCCGCTGGATATAAGCGGCGCAAGATCGGGCCCATTGGAATTCATTAAGAGAGACCTTTATCCAGCAGTGGACGTCCATCGGTTGAGACGACGACGATGACGACGAGTGAGCCGACCTTAAGAAATTGACATATGCTGTCATAGACTTTTTTTAGAACTTTTAAAGAGGAACAATTCTGTCACACATAATTTGAAAACTTTAACAATTGACGCAGTGCACGCAGCGGAAATTTTCAAAAGGAGAAAAATCCCAGATTTTGAATCATTTTTCATTGTTGATCGCTCATATTTATGGTAACGTGATGATATATAGCCTATAGTCTTTCCCAATGAATAGGCTATTTAACACTGAGGAAATTTTCCAGGGATATTATCGCGTTCAAGCAAGGAATCTTTTAAATTTAATAATATAAGTATAGATACCATGTTTTGCTGCGACTAAATCGTATATGTTATAAAAAAAGGGTGCAGTAGTAAATATACCATTCAAATCTGCAGATTCAGAGAATAGCTAAAAAATCATGAAATGTAAGCAAAACTATACCTATAAGGTTGCTTATCTGCCTTAAGCGATCCAGTTCCTTCGTAGTTTAATGAGAACTAACAGATAGATAAAAATTTTCAAATACTGTGACATAAAATCTACTAAATAATTGTATTTGTACATCTAGATAACTTTGTAGCAGAGAAAAGAACTAGTGATTGTGGGAGGTTAATTTAAAAGAAATTTCTGTCGTCGTCGTCGTCGTCGCTTCAACCGATGGACGTCCACTGCTGGACATAGGTCTCACGAAATGATGCCCACAAGACCCGATCTTATGCCACCTGGCTCCAGCGGCTACCGGCGATCCTCCTTATATCGTCGGTCCACCTTGTGGGGGGTCTTCCTACACTGCGTCGTCCAGTGCGGGGTCGCCATTCCAGCACTTTCCGACGAAATTTTCCGACGAAATTTCTGTAAAAATATCGAAATGAAAAAATTAATAATTAATTCCAACCCTCTTAGTGAAGTCAAAGCCGTTTGTCTGTACAAAAGTTGAATCCACTTTGGCGAAACTAGAACGGTCTGAAGTTTTGAACCGACTCGAAATTCATAATGGCGACCACTCCTCCAAGCCTCACAGTATTTGTTTTTGTGAAACAAGTCTTGAAACTTTTGTATGTACCAAAAACAGTGACGAACTTATTGTTTCCTACATCGTTCATCATAAATCAAATCAACAAAAAATGTTCATAATATACTGTATAACTTTCGACGGATTCCCTGGCGCAATGGTGTGAGCACTAGCATTTAGGATATTGCATTCTATAATTGGCCTGACTCTGGACTGGTGGAAGGCTTCGGCCGTGGCTACTTACCAGCCTTCCAGAAAAGACGTACAGCCAAATAGATAAGAGATAGCGTTTCAGTGCGAGGCTATGTAAAAACTATTACAGTTAAATTACCTTTCAGTGGTGCAGTGGTCAGCTTGTTCGGCTACAGATATGAAATCGAGTTAAATTTGAGATAGTGAGTTTTATGTTAAGCTTTTCTTAATATTTGCCAGAAGTTGTGCAGTTGGGGGTGTGCTCAACTCCCGCGCCTCGGAGAGCACGTTAAGGTCCTGCAGCTGATCTTTCTCCGGCTGTGACGGATTCCCGTTACATCAGATTAAAGGAGTGTAGGAATAGAGAGTGCACCTGTGTACTACGCTTGCCAACACGCAGTGGAGCAGCGTGGTTCCAGCAGTGGAACGTTAATGTACTGCTACTTACTTCTTATCAGGTTACTTGGCTATTGTATTATTATTGTGATGTGGGTAATCGAACAAGGTTTTCAGAACAATGAAGACATAGCAGCAACGCGTGTTTTATTTCATAGTGACATAGTCATTTGATATCTCGTATAAACCCTTATGGCAGCTATGATACTGACAAATCACAAACTCCTAATATACTACTCCTGATAATGACAATATTGACGTAAAAATAGATTCATTTTAAAATATTGTCAAAGGCATGACTAGAAGGAAGACATAGTTATCAGAAATAAAAACAAAATCAGATTTTGTGAATACATTAATTTCTAAAATCTGATTTCTTTTTACGTTGTAAAGGGAGTAAAAGCGATAATTGAAATAATTATTTAAGGAAATATTGAAGTAAAACTCATTTTATCAATAATGTTTATGTAACTATTACATATAATCATAGTAAATGGAAAAGAAAACTATAGTAACTGATAATAATAAGTAAGTGTTATGTTTATTTATATGTTATTTTTATTTTATCTGATGATGAAATATGTTTCTTGTATTAAACATAAAAATATTTTCCTACAGGATTACGAAAGTAAGAGAGAGAGAGAGAGAATGTGTGGACTGAAATTTTGAAGAAAAACGGTAATCAAGTGTACTTCTACATAAGCAAAAAACTTGTTGAAAGCTATTAAAATATACAATTAAAATATGGGTTAATAAATAATAAAATAATCACTTAATACATAACAGAGAGATTGTGATTTAATCTGACTATGAAAGAAGCTGTACTAACATAAACAAAAAGATATTTAAATTTTGATTTATTACTTGTTTTCTTTATTGAAGTGAAACTTCTCTAGGCGCATGAGGCTAAAACACGTGATCATCACGAAAATGTGCAGCTTTTTTTTTAAGCTTCTGAAGGTTAGGTAGTTTTTATATTTACAAATAACATGTGGCATTTTAACATGCCACTCGTCATTTAATAATTTAATGTACTATTTTTCATAAATTAAAAAACAATACATTTTTATTTACAATGTTAATTGAGATTTCAATCAATTATATTTGCGACACTTTTAATATCTTAGTAAGTAAAAGCCCATTAACGTTCCACTGCTGGGCACAGGACTCCTCGCTCCGAGGAACGAGAGTTTTTAGAGCGTAGACCCACCACGGTGCTCCACTGCGGATTGGCAGGCTTAGCACACAAGTGCACTCTCTATTCCTTCACTCTCATAGTCCGATGTGACGGGAATCCGACACGACCGGAGAGATCAGGTGCAAGACCGACGGCTTAACGTGCTCTCCGTGGCACGGGGCTGCATCACACCGCCAACTTTCCAACTTCGGGCTTAGATTGAGAAAATCTTAATAGAAAACTCAATATTGATTTTTTAATTTGCCCGACCTGGGTCTCGAACCCAGGACCTCATGTCTGTAGTCGAATATGCTAACTACTAGACCATTGCGGCAATTTTTAATAATAATATCATAATGACATTAAATTCCTAACAAATCTTCCATTTTCATTCCCTCTAAGTCTCGGAAATCCAAAGTTTTAGATTTATATAAATATAAACAAGGTTTCACGTCTAACATGTGTACTTTGCACGCACGCACTTTTCATTTTTTATTTCATTACGCTTAATTTGGAGGTAAGTCGATCTTGCACCTACAGCTTCAATTGTTAAATTGTTAATGTTAAAGTTGATGTTTTTCTCTGTTAAATATTGTAAATTGAAATTGCGACGTTTGTATACGGCGTCAGTAAATGGGCTGAAACTATTTCCCACTATATAGTGCATTGTACGGAACTTCGACAGATGTCTTCGTCTGGACTGTTTCTACAGCTTGAAGATTGGACTGTAAAATTGTTGCCTATTTCCATACTCCTATTTTATATATTTAGCTTGATCTTTAATAGATTATATTTTCGATTACATATTCCGATTCTTGTTTGTCCCTTCAACTGCCCGGCCGTATTTTAACGGCCCCCATAATTTGCCCGCTCATTTTAACAGAAATAACCGTCGCTTGCCCCGCCCCGCAATGACAAGTTGAGTTTTGAGTCAAATGCCCCGCGGGCGGAGTTAAATGTTCATGATTACCAAATGTTATGATTTTTATGTTTGCTAATAGTGAACTGCCTCATTGGTCTAGTGGTTAGCATTTCTCAATATTCATTTTTGAATGGTCCCGGGTCGGGCCAATTCAAAAATGAATATTGAGTTTTCTATTAAGACTTTCTCAATATTTGCCCGAAGTTGGGAAGTTGGCGGTGTGATCCACCCCCGTGCATCGGAGAGCACGTTAAACCGTCGGTCCTGCGCCTGATCTCTCTCAGGTCGTGTCGGATTCCCGTCACATCGGACTATGAGAGTGAAGGAATAGAGAGTGCACTTGTGTACTATGCCTGCCAATCCGCAGTGGAGCAGCGTGGTGGGTCTATGCTCTAAAAACCCTCGCTCCTTGGAGTGAGG
>JACTOM010000094.1:1721344-1746049 GCA_015832385.1 Elymnias hypermnestra
TCACATGTTCCATCTTTTGTAAATTTAGATCCCAAGTATACAAATTCTTTCACCTCTTCCACTTGTTCCCCATCTATCAAAATATTGCCATTCATCATAGATTCATCTCGTTCAAAAAGCATAACTTTCGTTTTGTTTACATTCACTTTCATTCCTTTCCCTTTCAAAGCTTCATTCATAATATTTAGCATCTCCTGTAGCTCATTAGCGGATGACGCAAGTATTACTTGATCATCAGCGTAGAGTAAACATTTGATGAGTAATTCATTCATTCTTAACCCATACATACTTTCTTTTAAATCTGTCAAACATTTATCCATGAATAGGTTGAACAGCCATGGTGACGCAACACATCCCTGTCGAACACCTCTTTCGACAGGAAACCACACTATGTTATCCTTTGTTTATTAAATTAAATTAAAGACTTAAGATTGTCTTGTATTTATAGGCTCATATCTATAAAATTAAAACTTATTAATATTTTTATTAACATCACTTATTTATTTATTCACTTTATTGTACACCACCGTTACATACTAAATAGAGTAAAACTTATACTAAGAAGCAGCTTGAGAAAAGGCGGTCTTATCACTTATAGCGATATCTTCCAGACAGCCTTAAGAACAAAGAAAGACAGTAAACGAAAAGGTAGGCGATGTACTTAAAGAAATTTTTAGTATCATATACTACATATAAACGATACTTAAACTAAATATATATTATAAAAATATAAACTAATAAATATATGCACATGTTATACTAATGAAGTCCTCGTATATAATATAATAATTTTGATTAAACATCACTTTTAGTATCAAAAACACAATTAATAACTAATAACCGCTCACAGTTTATAAGAACCCATCAAAAAACGTAACGGTAACATTGTAACTGTTTTTTTTTTCCTATTGTCTCGTGTTATATCTACGCTTCTACGCCTTACCTCAAGAGATATCGTGATGTTAACACCCCTGCAACCCTCCTTGCGGGTGGAACTTTGTAAAATCCATCCTTAGCAGACCTCTACTTGGCAAAAGCAATATTATTACGGAATTTCAAGTTTCTACGCCTTGTGGTTCCAGAAATATCGTGAACACGCCCGTATCTCCTTGTGGATGGAATTTTGTAAATTCCGTTCTTAGCAGACCTCTACTTGGCAAAGTTAATATTCTTACCAAATTTCAAGTCTCTACGCTTTATGGTTCCAGAAATATCGTGAAGAGTCAATAGTCAACACCCCGCATCCCCCTTGCGCGTGAAATTTTGAAAAATCCGTTCTTAGCAGTCCTCAACTTGGCAAAAGGAATATCCCTACCAAATTTCAAGTTCCTAAACCTTATGTAATGAGTTAATAGTTAACACCCCCGTAAACCCCCATTGCGGGTGGAGATTTGTAAAATCCGTTCTTAGCTGACCACTACTTGTCAAAAGGAATAATCCTAATAAATTTCAAGTCTCTACGCCTTATGGTTCTAGAGATATCGTGATGAGTCACTAGTTGTACACCCCCGTAACTCAGCCTGCGGGTGGAATTTCGAAAAATCCGTTCTTAGCTGACCTCTACTCGGCAAAAGGAATATTCCTACCAAATCTTAAGTCTCTACGCTTTATGGTTCCAAAGATGTTGTGATGAATCAATAGATACCTGGAGATGTTATAGTGAACTGTCTTTTTTGCCCTATTGAGTTGTCTGAAAGAGATCGCAATAAGAACGCTTTCTTTTTAGCCACTTCTTAATATACACTGTATGTAATAGTGGTGTACAATAATGGTAATAATTATTAAATTTACCAACCACATTGTCGTTTTCCAAATAAAGACCTTTATAAAAAAGTAATGTGCTTTCCATTACTCAGTTATAGAAATTTAAAACATGCATCTTAATTAGGAAAATTCGTCCGATACCCCTGAGTGCCTGAAGACAAAGCTCTTCGAACAGTGCGTGTTGCCAGTGATGACCTACGGCTCCGAAACGTGGTCGCTGACTATGAGCCTCATACGAAAGCTCCGAGTCAGCGTGTGATGGAGAGGGCTACGCTCGGAGTTTCTCTACGTGATCAAATTAGAAATGAGGAGATCCGTAGCAGAACCAAAGTCAGTCAAAGCCCTACAGATAGTCCGACGGACCGATGGACGTTGGGGTCCGAAGGTGTTGGAGTGGCGCCCCGCACCGGGCGGCACAGTGTAGGGAGACCCCCCACAAGGTGGACCGACGACATCAAGAGGGCCGCCGGTAGCCGCTGGAGCCAGGCGGCGCAAGGTCGGGCCTTGTGAACATCATTACGTAAGACCTATGTCCACCAGTGGACGTCCATCGGTTGAAGCGACGACCACGTTTAATTAGGAAAATACTCACCGAAGCTATACATTCCCAAATTACTTTTAAAACAAAATCCCATTTAAATACAAACAATAGATATAAATTACGGTTACCGAAAACGGGAGCTAAATATGGCAGTAAAACTATACAGGTTGAGGGAGCACTACTATATAACAGCCTACCGAAAGACATTTTCTGAGAGAAATCCTTTATAGCATTTAAGAAAAAACTCAACACATATTGTTGGTGATGCTTGGTAAGCACGCCATTTAAATATCTAAATGTTAAAATAACCTACAAAGTCAAAGTCAAAATATCTTTATTCAAGTAGGCCTATTACAGCTTGGCGGGTGATCCCCCGTGGGAATTGCAGGCGGAAGCACTGGTGGCAACTTACCAGCGCAGGGTTGCCGTAAGGTCTAATATGGCAGAATGTCCGGCTTGGGGACCACAGCGACATCCACTGATGTCCCTCATCGGAGCGGATCTCTCACTGCCAAGTGTAGCGGGCGCCATGCTTGACAGTGAGATAGGATGGAATGCAGTTGCCTCCTTCTGCGAAGCCGTCATTTCTCTGAAGGAGGCAATGGAGCGAGTACGAGAAGCTGCAGCGGTTGCTGCTTCCCTAAGGGGGAGGAGGCTAGGTGGCATTAGGCGTCTTTACGAACGCCTCTTGTCTCCTCCTTGAACATTCTCAGTCGGTTCACCCGGGAGTGTCAGAGTGAATGCGCAAGGGAGCCTCTGACACTCCACATTCAGGGTGAGGAGGGTGTCGCTGGGTTTTAGTGGATATTCTGGCCTTGCCGGTGAGTCCCACACTCCCTGCCTAGTGGCAGGGGTGCGCAAATGAATTTCCCAGGGAGAAAAAAAAGGCCTATTACAGCACTTATGAATCTTCAATTTTTTTTTTTCAAATAATATTCAAATGAATGACTGATGATAACATTAAGGAACGACTTACAATCTAAAGTTACGAGGGTTCCTTCGCGCCCCGATCCGACAAGAGCCCACAACAAACTCAGTCGGGTGTACTTTTTTTTATGTCATCATGATTACAATATATGTTTTAAATTTATTCTATATCAAGATGTATATAGAGCAATTCATTCACTCCCAAGGCTTTTTGTCTTCTAAATACTCCTTCAAATTATAAAATGATTTCTCAATTAGCTTTCTTTTAATGAAAGATTTAAATTTCCCGATAGACATCTTTGTAACTGCTTCTGGGAGTTTGTTATAGAAACGTATACAGTTACCCTTGAATGACTTGTCAATTTTATGTAACCTACTAGAATTTACACCAATTTTATTTTTATTTCTTAAGTTATATGAGGTGAGGACATATAACAAGTTTTCTAACGTGAACGCCGTGAATTTGTTTCTTAGCGACTTTTAAGATGTGCTCTTTACACACATACTTTTATTGTTTATTTTTTAATTTCTCATTAAGTGAATTCTGTATTCTTTTGAGAATAAATGTCCTTAAATCTAAACCTAAATTTACTAAAATAGTGTTAGGTGTTGCGCAGCTGCTTTACGGAGCCGACCGACACGCCGTCCTTAAATGGGTCCCATATTTCCAGATAGACCAAGAGCTGACTTATCTCGAGCTTTATGGCCTAATTTAAATGCGCTATAAATTATGATGAAATGTTTATTTTATTTAAATTCATTTTGTGCTATGCTTACAAAGGACTTATTTCTAAAGATAAAGTCGTTAATATAGCGGAAGATTTTAATCTATTCGTATATTATTGAGGCAACCAAATAAATAATTTTTATAGAGATACACAGTTTTTAAACAAAATCTTACCATATTATGAAGTTTCATCCTAAACTGTAAAATTCATATATAAAAACTTATTAATCATTTGGCAGTTAAAAAGGTGTTTCTGAGAAAATTGAAATCTTTCATTAAAATAAATTTGAAGGAATAATATATATTGTAATGATGATGACATAAAAAAAAACTCGACTGAGTTTGTTGTGGGCTTTTCTCAGATCAGGGCGCGAAGAAACCCTCGTAACTTTATATTGTTAATCGTTTTTTAATGTTATTATCAGTCAGTTAAATATTATATGAAAAAAAAACAATATTTAAAAATATTTTGACTTTGACTTTGTATATGACTGATATAAATGTAAACATCTGACATGAAGCAACTTGTTAAGAAATGATTTGTTTTATATTAATAATTCTATTGCACGCCATTATGTGGTAGGTTAAGTGTTGCACAATCGATCTTGTAATAAAATATATTTGATTTGATTTCATTTGATTTGAACCAAAACAGGTCACAATGTATGAAAGAAGTAATAGTTTTATACAATTATATATACCTTGTTGTGACTTCAAATGGACACAAAGCTTAACATTTCTTTTTAAAAAACGACAATAAAATATCCTTAGGTTTTTAATTATTTTATTAGTATTGAAGTGAAAATGAAACGAAAAATATTTTATTGCTAATAGTCAATAGTCAATAGTCAAATCGATAAATGTTGACCGTTAAAAACATCACTGATTTAAGGATCAGGGCATCTCATTTCATTTACTTAAAACATATGAGTATATAAAAAATGTGTGACATATTTTATAGAACATGAAATAAAACAGTAAAAAACTAAATAAAGACCAATTTTATTGTACTTTAAAAAAGTTATTACGTTATTAGTATTTCTTTACATATAGATGTTTATTACGTATGCGTAGGAGTGATATACGTTTTTTTTTTCGCTGGGAAATGCTTTATGCCCACCGGATGAAGTCAAAACTTGCATCCGGGAGTGTGGGACTCGCTGGTCCTACCAGGATACCCACTAAAACCCAGCAGAACTCTCTTCATCCAGGTGTTGGAGTCCAGATATCCGCTAACGCATTCAGCTCTGGCGCCCCGGATGAATCCTACTTAATATAAACTCCCTTTGCCTGTTTAGTGCCGCCTTCTGCAGGATGACAGCCTTGCAGAAGGACGTCACTGATCTCTATCCTGACTCATCGTCAATCATAGCGCCCACAATGCTGGTGAGTGAAAGGTCACTCCCAATCAGCGATGTCAAGATGTGATGCTGGTGTCTCCAACCCTGACAATTTGCTACTGTGTGGAGGAGTAATATAAGCTTAGGAAGCTTATTATATTTAAAAAAATAACAGTACTATATTCGACAACGATACTGAAATTTTTTATAATAATAAGGTTTAAAAGTTTATGCTAAAAATAAGACTAAATATTATTAAAGTAGTTGACGTCTAAACTCTTTACGAGATCACTAACAAACTTATACATTTTCCAACCCACAATACTCCAAGGTTCACTAGTAGTAACTGAATTTTTTTCTTATAATCTTAGGTACAGTTTACTTTTCGTGAAAATATTCTTAGCGGTTCTGCCTGAAATGATTCTTTTTTAATGTCCAGTAATCTACGGAACTACTGGATCAATTTCGCCAAAATTATCACTAGCAGCTTCTCTCGCAAAAGGAGGCAAAGCGAGGTAAGGATGATACTCTCCCTCTTTCTCGAAGGCCTGGTGGTAAGCTCAGGTACACGCTACACCATTCCCCTCAGTAAACCTTAGATTTTCATGTGTGATTTCAATGGAACCCACTAGTGGTCTCATCTAATGGTGAGGATACGCTATGTTTTAGTGGGTATTCTGGTTACTTTCGCGAGACCCACACTCTCGATTGGAGGAACTTCGCCGTCTTCTGACATTCCCCAGCGAAAAAAAAACCAATATTATCACTAACGAATAGCTGAATTAACACAGGTATCTTTTTCTCCTAAAATTTTATAGGGACAGGAAATTTAGTAAAATAATAATGTAGTTGTGTTAGCTAGCCAGATGTAACATTATTTGCATATTTCTTGTGACCAACTCTTAAACTAGGTTAAACTCTCAGAAATCTGTATTATACACACGTCGCAGACACTCTCAGTAAACTGTTTAGTACCACAACTTTCGATTGGCTGCAGATTAGGATTGTTCTCGATTGAGTTAATGCAAGTTCCAAGTTCTGGTTGGAAACGCTATACCTGTCAATTCATCATTATACTTGATGGCTTGTATCTTATAGTATCCTTTTCAAATTTTGACGACCTCACTGTCGCAATGGCGTGAGAACTACCTGCGTTATCATGGATACTGGTTTCCGTAACCGGTAGCATACATTTATGAAAAAGCATCTGAGTCTGGACAAGTGAGACGCTTCAGCCATGGGTAGTTACCATCCTAACTGCAAAGACATGCCGCCAAATAAATAAAATGCCTTTCTATTCTTATATGTTCCTATTTTTCAAGCTACATCTTTGTTGATTAAAACACTTGATGTTAATACACTTTTTTCAAATATGAAGTAGAAAATAGGTAAGTGGCAGCCTATTAACGTCCCACAGCTGGGCACAGGCTTCCTCACTCATAGGAGTGAGGGTTATAAGAGCACAGATCCACCACGCTACTCCATTACGGCTGGTAGCTGAAATATGGAATCGTTAATTAAATATATTTGAGTAAAATTCTACAGAGCTATCTGTTGAAAGCACACGTTAAAGATTAAGTTAAGGACTTTCATTTGTATCAATATTAATTCTAGACCATAACCGTTTTAAAAGTCTAGTTAAATATCTTTCTCTTTTATAATAAAGTTGCATAAATGTTACCACGATTAAACGTACACGTTACATTCGACAAAGCTCAAATAAATTTGTGCCGCACAAAACTAAAGCAGTTTTGTGCGGCTAAAGGAAGACGCACATGTTTGATTTTTGCATAAAAAACCTAATACTATATCCATTTTTATTTAGTTACCGAGTCGTATTTTATATAATATTTTATAATAGATTTTATTTGCTTGTTACAGTATAAAGGAAGTAAAGCTTTTTCATCCGATATTGTATCAAATTTTAAATTATAAGTTTGTCTTAAGTTCGTGTTATAAATAACGTATTTTGTTGTGTATTTTTCTATGTAAAGTGTGGTTGAGTAAATTAAAAACTTTGGAAATACTCACACATATTGTGAACCCTTTTCTGGTCCACAACTGATCTTTGATTGCTGGTTCACTAATATATAAACAAAAATAAAAGAAAACTCGTTCACTGAAAAATTTCAAAACGAAAAATAAACAAGTACTTGATATAAATAATTTTTCCGCCAAAGCGGCTTATACCCCTATTTGTGTATATATCAAACACGGCTGACAAACGTTCGGTACGCAATGAGTTAACGTTCCTTGGGTTTTGATTTATTAATATATTATTGGCAATATCTTTCTAGATATGATCGAATAAAATTTTATACAAAATCTCATAAGAGTCTATAATAAAATAAACGAAAACTATCATGTACGAATGATACAAAAAGATCTATATATATTAAGTCAAAGTTAAAGATTCTATTTTAATTTCATGGCGTATAATTTTAATTGAGTATATAGTATTTGAAAATATTGAGTTTTACATAAATTGTATTGTGCGCTTGGCTTATTTTGTATATTGCTAGTCGCATTTAGATTATTCCAGTATACGAACGGCTATGTAATTAATGCGTTGAGTTTGCGGCCCGGATTGTGTCATAAATTATGTTATTAGTGTAATGATTCCCCATACGTTTGGCTTACGTTTTGTTTTGGTGATCAGTGTATTCCTTTTGTCTTATACCCATTTATATTCCCAGATTGGGGATGTATAAATGTCTTGATAGATTAACTTGGATTTGTAAAGCGTACAACCGAGATAAGAAACTTATTATAGCACTTTTTTCTTGTCAGGGATTCAACTATCTGAGGTCTTTTTCGCATAGAACATGGAATATATGAAATACAGGACAAAACCACAGACAGATAAACAGATTTAAAATAAAGTATCTATGGGTTAAGAACGAATAAATTACTCATCAAATGTTTACTCTACGCTGATGATCAAGTAATACTTGCATCATCTGCTAATGAGCTACAGGAAATGGTAAATAGAATTAATGAAGCTTTGAAAAGGAAAGGATGGAAAGTAAATATAAACATCACGAAAGTAGTGCTTTTTGATAGAGATGAATTTATGAGGAAATATAATAAGTGGAAGATGTGAAAGAATTTGTATATTTGGAATCTAAATTTACAAGAGATGGAATATGTGAAAGTGATATTACAAGGAGAATGAATGCAGGTAATATAGTAAATGGTTCTCTGCACGCCTTTATGAATAGCCGGATGGTGCCTCAAAGGACCAGACTGGCTGTGCTTGGAGGATTGTTGATGCCAATACTTGTGCGTGGTAGTGAAAGTTGGGTATGGCAGAAGAAGTATAAAAGTGAAATAAATGCAGTAGAAAAGAGAGCGTTGAGAAGTATCAGTGGATTGAAACTGAGTGACAAAGTAAGAAATGGTGTGATAAATAAACGTTGTATAACAGAAGATGAAGTGACTAGAATTGAGAAAGGTAGGCTTTGGGCCCGTAGAGAGAATAAATGAACGGAGACTGACAAAAAGAATTCATGAGGCAAGAGCGAACGGGAAAGTTGGAAGGGGAAGAACAAGGCAAACGTTCCTGGACCAAATCCAGGACAATTTAAATGTGGGTCAGGTCAAGAGTACTCTAAACCGATGAACTTGTGTCAAAGGTTTAGGGAAGAGCAAGGGAGATATGCCAGGATTGTGGAAAGTCTCTGCCTACCTCTATGGGAATGAGGCGTGATGCTATGTACGAGTATGTATGTAAGGACAAACCCCTCCCCCGTAGGTAAAAAAAGGTAAATTTTGCCTAATTTTTTTTACAGTGGTGGATTGTCATCAAACCTGGTTCTAATTTAGCCATAAACAACATATTTTTATCGTTAAAAAAGGTGTTCCAGACAGTAATATTAACGAATCTCCCAATCCCGTGGAAATATGGGGCAATCCGTTGTTTTTCAATCTAAACCATTGTAGAATCAATCTGAACCCACAATAAAGTATAAATATTGACATAAAAATATAAAATGGGGTGTGGCTGTGTCGTCCCACTTCTGGGCACAGGCCTCTCCGTCCACGGAAGAGAGGATTTTAGAACAGAAATGGAACATACTGCTGCGGGTTGACAGGCTACAAATAACCCAGAACTACTCCCGAATTATGCAGGTTTCCTCACGATGTTTTCCTTTAAAGGAAAGCACAATGATGAATTAAAGACAAGAATCAAGCACGAAAGTTAGATTCATGATAAAAATAAAATTAACGATAACTGCCACTAGGCCATCATTGATTTTTAATAACAATTTGTTTTTTTTTTCAAAGATCGTGTTAGAATTTAGTTGCTTCGACTATTTTAAGCGTAAATCTGGAGAGATAACCAATTTGCCGTCAACACGTGGGGGAAAAATTGAAAATAAATTGATCCGGTAACTCGAGCGTGTCGAGTAATGGCTTAGAAGGAGGATTACGTAGGTATGCCGCGATCCAAATATACGCCGTCCTGAGATTTAGGTAGATAAATACTTTCTTGCGAACAAAATAATTGTTAGAAAACACACTGTTCTATAGTAGACGGAACTGAAAGAAATCTAATCTAGTGTAAAACAATTAGAGGTGGGTAGCAGTCTATTAACGTCCCCCTGCTGGGTACAGACCTTTTTTTCGCTGGGAAATGCTTTTAGATACGAACCCCGACTATAGGTTATGAGTGTGGGACTCCAGGAAGGAGATCTCACACTACCCACTAAAACCCAGCGCAACTCTCTTTATCCATAGATGAGGCACCAGGTGTTCAACTTTCGCATTCGTCCCTGGTACCTCAAATGAGTCCAACTGAGGCGGGAGGAGGCGCGCAAGCATGCGCCTTCTAGTATCCTGCCTCCTTCGACGTATTCTTCCTTTCTCGCTCATGGGTGTCCGTTGAGTCAATAGCTGCACCATACTTTTGGCAAGCGGATACTCCTCCCGGCCAATTCGATGCAGGATTTTTCCAAAGCATCCATGTCAGAACCTACACCAATCTGAGGGGGGCTACTGGGGACCCGAAGTTCTCTTTCCATACTTGGACCATAGCCTGGTCTGACAGAGATCTGATCCTCCAGACCTCGTCGGCATCAGCCCACAGGCTCTGCATCTTCGCCGCTACCCTGTATCGGTAGATGACCGCAAGAACCTCCGCTCACAACTTCCACCATAGGGGGTTTTTAGGGCAAAGACACACTACGCTGCTCTAATACGAGTTTGCAGGTATAGTATACAAGTGTATGCGTTAATAAGTGCACTCTCTATTCTTTCACTCTCATAGTTCGATGTGACGGCAATCTGACATGTCCGGAGAGAGATCAAGCGCGGGACCGATGGCTTAACGTGCACGCCGAGGCACGGGGTGCACCGCCAACTACACAATTTCGGACTAATATTGAGAGTTTCTTAACAGAAAACTCAAATCCAGGAGCTAATATCCGCAGCAAAACAAGCTGAACACTAGTGAGGCAGTGGTGTAAAGCAATATTTTCTGTAAATTGCCATACTTTATTTGGTCTGATATGAATTGACAGACAGTTTTAACGATCTCTAAAAAGATTTAACAACACAACTTTCCACGTCCCTTGTTTAAGTTGGGAACTGTTAACGACTTAACTTCCGCAGATGTATTAGTTTCACATCTTTACTGTCCGATTTAGATTAAAGGTCTTTATGATAAAAACTGTTTCTCCACGGTGTGATCCGCCTAGTTCCTGATCCCGTGGGTATGTGGGTAACTTCGTAGTCGTACTGCGACTTCTATTTGATGCTTATGTAACTTTGCCACACCACACGCCCGTCGTATGCTGCCATTTGAAACGAAACGGATGATCCGCCAGTCTGTACCTCCGCTTTTTAAATCTCGTATATCTCCTAACATATCTATTTAAATGAAATGCTGTTAATAGCAATTTTGATCTACATAAAATATGCCACATATCCAATGTATCTATGTGGATAGCGAATAATAAAGTATCCTATAAAACAGCTTGGTAAATAATTTATATTTTATATAATGTACAAAAGATAAAACTGGTTGCTGTGGGTTATCCTTTAGAGATACATATATACTATCATAAACTTTTTATCGATATTTTAAGATAAACAATTATGTTGTACATTAATTTGATATATCTCGTAATGTTAAGCCAGCGTTTGTGCTTTAAGCACACAATGATATGTTTGTCACGACATCAAATCAAATCAAATCAAAATATCTTTATTCAAGTAGGCATATTACAGCACTTTTGAATCGTCAAATTATATATTTTTTCCACACTCTGATTCTAATATACGCCTGATGATGGTACTCAAGAACGGCTTAAAATCTAAAGTTACGAGGGTTCCTTCGCGCCCTGATCCGAGAAGAACCCACAACAAACTCAGTCGGGTATTTTTTTTGTTACCGTCATCATTACAATATCATATTATGTTACTATATTTTAATTAAAATTAGAGCAATTCGTTCACTCCCAGGCGTTTCTATCGTCTAGGTAATCTTGCAACTTATAATACGATTTTTCTATCAACTTTCTTTTAACAAAGACTTTGAATTTATTAATTGACATCTTTAGAACGTCTTGTGGGAGTTTATTATAGAAACGTATACAGTTACCCTTAAATGAGTTGTTAATCTTATGCAGCCTACTAGAATTTATAACAAGTTTGTTTTGGTTTCGTAAGTTATATGATGTACATTCACTCTTTTTATTAAAAGAGTCAATGTTTTTATGTACATACAACAAGTTTTCTAATATATATACGCAGTGAACTGTCATTATGTTAACTGCCTTGAATTTGTTTCTTAGCGACTCTCTTGGACCCATATTGTAAATCGCACGAACGGCCCTTTTCTGCAGCACAAATATTGCATCTATATCAGCAGCATTACCCCAAAGTAGAATACCGTATGACATAATGCTGTGAAAATAGCTTCAAATCATCATTTAACAAATCTATGATTTAAATCCATTGAATAGTTTAAAAGATCTACGCTAACAAACAGCTGAAGCAACTACATTTTATAGTAGGTTAAAGCTTTAACATGAAATTGAAAATAAATATTGAACTGAGTGTAACAGGATTTGCTAATAAAATACAAAATTAAAACTAACTGCTTTTATCGAAACACGTTTGCAAATAATGAATTCAAGAAACATTCTGTTAGTACATTTGCTTATTCGGGCGATAAAGTTTTATGTCAGTGAACTCAATTTTCTTAGAAATTGAGACTAAGGAAAATCTATTTCTTTGAAATTGTGACAAAGGACACAAATGGAATCCGTACAAATTGAATATTTCAAACAAATAACATCTGTGTCAAAGAGATTTATTCAAACAAAGTATTTGAAAGTTGTATTATATTGAACATGATGACAAATGTTACAGTAATTATGCTTACTTCTATTGTAAAATCTTTATTAATATAAATTCTAAAGTAATTATGGCTTAAAGTAAAATATCAGTAAGTAGCAGCGAAATAACGACCCACTGCTGGACACAGGGCTCCTGAGTCATTGGAGACAAGGTTTTTTCATGCATAGTACACAAGTATATATGCTAAAAGAGTGCACTCTCTATTCCTTCACTCTCTTCTCCTCTTTAGTAAGATATATATTCATTGTAAAGTAAAATCTGTATATTTATTAGATTATGAATGTAAGTGTGTATTAAACAATCTGATAGGAAGTAATAAAAACTGAATGAAATAAAACTTTTATGTTAACAACTGCGAGGATATTACTAGTATATTATTATTATTGATGTATTATATATATAATTGCCTCATTGGTCTAGTGGTTAGCATGTTCTACAGCCATGAGGTCCTAGGTTCGAGTCCCCGGTCGGGCCAATTTAAAAATCGATATTGAGTTTTCGATTAAGATTTTCTCAATATTTGCCCGAAGTTGGGAAGTTAGCGGTGTGCTGCACCTCCGTGCCTCGGAGAGCACCCTAAGCCGTCGGTCCAGCGCCTTATCTCTCTCTGGTTGTGTCGGATTCCCACCACAACCGAGTAATGTCCTAAAGCTGGCCACAAGCCTTCTTAAATCATAGCAGGGAGGCTTTTTAGATCAACGACCTACCACGCGTCTCCACTACGAATTGGCAGGGTAAGGTAATTACTAGCTTATTTCCACTTTTGGACACAGATATCCTTATACGAATGAATAGGTGTGAGTGATTTGTGATTATACTACGGTTTTTGGAGCATGGAACTCACATGCAAGTTTAATCAAGATATTTTCCTTCACCGAAAAGCACTATGATGATTTTAAAACAACAACTAGGTACATAAGTCTTATAATAACGTGGTGTTCAAGATTTGAATTTGTGACTATAACAATCCTTTGGATCATAACAGCTACTCTAAAATCAAAATCTATAATAATGTTTTATCTGCCTCATTGGTCTAGTGGTTAGTATGTTCCTGGTCCTGGGTTCGAGTCCCGAGTCGGGCCATTTAAAAAATCGATATTGTGGTTTCTAGTAAAATTTTCTTAATATTTGCCCGAAGTTGGGAAGTTAGCGGTGTGCCGCACCTCCGTGCCTCGGAGAGCACGCTAAGCCATCGATCCAGCGCCTTATCTCTCTCCGGTTGTGTCGGATTCCCACCATCTATGAGACTATGAGAGTGAAGGAATAGAGAGTGCATTTGTGTACTATGCCAGCCAATCCGAAGTGGAGCTGCGTGGTGGTTCTATGCTCTAAAAACCCTCTCACATATGAGTGTGGAGGTCTGTGCCCAGCAGGACTTTAACGTGCTGCTACTTACCTTTTTTCATATCTATAAGTGTTATTTATATATCATTTTAACATATTTTTTACGTGGAAGTAATTCAATTACTATATTGTCCCAGTAAAGGTAGTTTCATATATAAATGATACATAATCTCGTACTTTCGAAGCCATTGCTCTGACAAGGTTGTTTTACGAGATCAATCTGTTCTCAATTTTTTCCCCTATGCGACGACGGCAAATTGCGTGTCTTCCCCAATTTACATGTGAAATGCTCGACTTTTAATTCCAAAGGACTGAAGATTATTTGATCTTTATAGAATTTATTTTCGATTACATATCCCGATTCTTGTTTATGTTACGCTTTAACTGGGAAAATGTGATAAGACGATAAATAGTAAATTGTAAATTGTATCTACATACGTGTTATCCCTTAAATTATCCCTGTCAACTACTAGTTGTCATGTTACGATAGTTCTGTCTTAACTCGGGCGTCTTAAACAGAAGCACCTCTTTCTATTTAAGTCATAGTTTGTATTATCCATTTCGCTTCTCGGTAACTGTCCTAACAAAATATGCGTAGACATGACACCAGACAATAGAAAAAACAAAAAATTAGTTACAAAGTGGCCGTTACTTACGGTGCGTGTATCGCGTCGAAGGTTGTTAATTTTTTTGTGTTATTTTATAAACTGTGAGTATTTATTAGTGATTATTTGTGCTGTTTATAATATAAGTTATGTGAATAACAATAAAAAACCTCGAGATAAGTTTTCATTTTTAAGATACAAGACGGACTTTTTTCACTATCTCAAAGTTTAGCGCAACATGACGCTACACCAGAGTCTTAATTTAATAAACAAAAGTTAACATTGTATAGTTTAACTATTAGCAAACATAAAAATCATAACAATTGTTAGTCTTTCACGAACATTTAAGTTCCAAGAGTCACTTTAGCGTCATTCGACCTGCGGGGCAATCCTCGCAAGATCGAGACAAAAAAAAAACGCGATCGGACAATCTAAGGGATAAGTCGCAAAATTGCCTCCGTTAAATCAGGTGTAATTTCAGTCAAGCGCTAACCTGTCAGCAATAAATAAAGTCATCGCCAATTGCATTTTTAGAGAAGTTGTGAGCTAATAGTACCAATTCAATGGTTTAAGTAAAGTATAGGACCTTCTAAATGTATATTTGGCTCATGGCGTACGCAGTCCCAATACTTCTAAGCCATTGCACTGACACGCTCGACTTACAAGATCAATTTATTTTCAATTTTTCCCCCACGTGTTGACGGCAAATTGGTTGTCTACCCTTACTTATGCACGACGCCGGCGAGATTTCTGACTTACAACCGTAAGCCATCGGATTTGCAATGCATTTGAATAACTATTGGAGAAATGAAATGATGCATCATTTGAATTGTTTTCAATATAATAGCACATCGACGGTACCTACGAACAAGGATTAAAGTATAAAATCCTTATTTCGTTAGACAGTGTTTCAATAATAAATTATTTAATACTGTATTACAAAATTAGGATATTATGTATGTAATTAAATAAAATCATGCCTCATTCCCCTAGGAGTAAGCAGAGACCACGTCCTTCCACTTGCCACGGTTTTTGCATATCTCCATCACTTCTTTCATTCTCATTAAACCTTTCATACAAGTGCGTCAGTTTAGAGAACATTTCACATTTAAAATGTCCTGGATTTGATTCAGGAACGTTCGTCTTAGTCTTCGCCTTCCAACTTTCCCATTTACTCTTGATTCATATATCCTATTAGTCAGTCTCCTTTAATTCATTCTCTCTACGAGCTCAAACCATTTAAGCATACCTTTCTCAATTTTAGTCACTATACCTTCTTTTATATCACAACATACTTAAGTGTTAGCACCAACATTCCGCCATGCACATGCAATCTAAGCATGTGTTGTTTTTTTTTTGTCCGAATACTTGTAGAGGTATCACTACATATTTATATTTATACACTTTCATATTGATAAATAGTTTATTATATTNCTTATAATAAACGGACCTTAAAAAGGTCCCTTAGCCTACATGTGGCAACCATCGCTCAGCCGTCCGTAACACATACCTTTCTCAATTTTAGCCACTATATCTTCTTTTATATCACAACATACATAAGTGTTAGCACCAAAACTCCGCCATGTACATTTTTACAATCATCATTACAATTTAAGCATATGTTGCTTTTTGTCCGAAAACTTGTAGTGGTAACACTACATATTTATATTTATACACTTTCATATTGATAAATAGTTTTATACATTGTATTTTCTCGGAAATATTGTATTATATAAATAGACTAGAATATATATTATGTGATTTTTATATAGGTAGCAATGCGTAGGTGTCGCCACCGTGTCTCAAGTACCACGCTCGCCCCATGGGGACTGACGCATGGGACACTTCTTGTCGCAGGTAGCTAACATAACCATGTCTTAAAATCACGCTCCGGCTATATCTGTTTTCTCGAGATAATAAAAATGATAGTGTCTCCTTTATCCTAACAAACATACCTTAGTTATCTCCTAAATCCTTCAGTACAACCCGTCTGACTTCAAAATAAAAGTGTAAGAGATTTATTGATGTTGTACTTATTCATCTTACATTCACTTCGCTCAATAGCGATAGGCAAGGCAATAACGATATGATACCACAAAATATCATTATTACATTGGTAAATTTAACCGGACCTCGTGTAAACTAAGCTTATTTGAATTGTGTCACTGTTTCCAAAGACTCATTGGTCATTATGTCATTTTTTTAATAAAAGTTTTTGTTTAATTCTCATACAGTTGCGCTGTATAATTTGTGCTGTTTTTAATTGTGTTATTATTCCTCCCAAGATCAAGAAAGGTTTATATATTAACTCTCTTTTAGTATTTGTTTTATTTTGTTTAATCGTGTCACTGTTATTTCAAGAAGCAGAATAGTCTATTTCTTGATGAGTTAAAAAACTCATATGTTAATCAGAAGAAATGATGCTGTGGCATGTCGTAAAACATTGGTAGATTCAAGCATTAGTTTAATTTTAAATGGCTCTTCTATATTTGATTTTTTGAATTGTGTCACTATTCTTCCAGAGGTCCACAAAAGGTCGTGTCAAAGTAGATTGTGTAAGCGCACCTCTGGCTCTCCACCCACGGATTTCGAGGGTTTTAGTGTGTTATCTGACTCATCAGTGAGTCCCACACTGTCGTCCAGGGGTGGGTAAAAGCATTTCCCAGCGACGCAAAAAAATATTTACTTGTGTTAAACACTCATATAGAAATCGGCAAAAATGACTTTGGGTCATTATAAAATATCATAATAACATTGGTAGATTTAAACTTTTGTTAGTATTTCAAACGACTCTCTTTTACAATTATTTTAAATAGTGTTACTGTTCTTCTATGGAATACAGATAGTTTATATGTTTGTCCTGAAAGATTCAAAAAAGGTAATAAGAAAGCTGTGGCACCATAAAATATCTATATTACTATATTTCAATTAATTAATTTTGAAATGGCTCTTCTATATTTGCTTTTTTGCATTATGTCTCTATTTTTCCAAAAAGGTCCATATTTTTTTCTGTTAAATACTCATATCTAAATCGGCATAAATGACGCTCTAGCAACTAAAATTCATCCTAACATAAGTAGACTTGACGCTGTGGCACCATAAAATATCATTATAACATCCACCAAGGATTTGATTTATTTAATTTTGAAATAACTCGTATTTTCTTTTTTGAATTGTGTCAATATTCTTCCAAAGGCCCACAAAAAGTTTATATTTTCTTGTTTTAAACACACATATTCAAATCGGTAAAAATGACTTTGTATCACCATGAAATATCATGAAAACATTGGTAGATTTAAACTTCTTTTTGTATTTAAAACTCTTCCTTTTACACTTTTTTAAATTGTGTCATTATTCTTCTATCGAATACAGATAGTTTATATTTTTTGTACTGTAAGCTAATATGCAATAAGGAAATAAGGGCAATGGGGCTCCACAGAGGACCATTATAACATTGGCACATTTGATTTATTTAATTTTTAAATGGCTCTTTTGTATTTTCTTTGTGTAATATGTCACTATTCTTTTAAAGAATGCAGAATGTCTGTATTTTGTTATGTAAAAAATTCATTCAAATCGACAAGAATTTTGTTAAGTAATAGACTACTCGTATTTCGAACTGTGTCAGTATTCTTTAAAATCTATAACATTTTTTATCTTTAATCCTATTTGTGTATCTTAACTGTTTAAGTTTGGACACTTCATGTTTGAGTTGCAAACTGTTAACGACGAAAGTTGCGAGATAGATTATTCCCTTTCGATACTCTTTGTTTGTTTAAGGGAACCCTTTTTTTGTTCTTGTTTTCAAACTTTCAATATCAATCACAGTCTTTTATTCTGTACTTCTTTGTGCAAAACTTAGATTTATTTATTTGAAGTAACCCTTCTTTTAAATACAAAAAAATAATTGCTCAATGAAATTGAAAAATATATCAATATGTTTGTATAGTGGTTAACTTGTTTAGCTACAGTTCATGGGATCCCAGGTTTAATTATGCATCTACCTTCTGGATTATTTCATCAAAGTTTTCTAGTAAATGCCAGAGTTGGAAATTTTGTGGAATGCATCACAGTACAGTTCCTTATACATTAATGTTACTTGATCTTGGACTGAGTTTATAGTCGCGAGAGAGTCCATTTTTTTCACGAAATGCCTTTACGCACCTCTTTATGACAAAAGCTAAACGGAAGTGTGGGCTCGCTGGCAGTGAGCCAGAATACCCACTACCCACAGAACACCCTACCTATCCTTTAGTGGAGCACCAGAGGGTCAGTTGATGCAATCTACCGTAATACTCCGGAATACCTCCGCTGGGAAACTTAGGATGGGGGTAGGAGAAACGTAAATCTGCGCCTCCTACCTCCCAACTTCCTGCGCCGCAGAAGAGAAGCGTCTATAGAGTCCTCTCTCTGCCTCTCATGTGCCTTCTTCAGCGAAATAACAGATTCGCAGACCACTGCCCTTCAATCACTTTCGCATTGCGCCAATTATACCCTCCAACGAAAGCTACCCTCCGACCAACGCCGCTGGGGTCCTCATACCGGACATTCTACCAGGGTGTGCTGTACCGAATCAAAAGGTGCATTACTCATGGCAAGTGGGCGTTTCCTTTTGGCAAACAATTTGATGCTTGCACTTGCCGAAACAATCATATTCGGTCTGCACCTGCACCAGCCTGTAAGAAAGACATCCTACTCTAGGTCCCCTATGTGAGGGAGGATCGCTCCCACCGTAACCAGACCCGCGGTTGGAGATCCCAGGTTCTCACGCCACCTTTGGGTCAGTGCTCTCTCTGGTAAGAACCTTATCCTCCCAACGTCATCAGCATCCCTTTCTGTATTTGCAGCCACCCTGCAGCGATAAGTGGCTGCTACAATCTCCGTCTGCAGTTTCGGCCTCAGTTCCCAAGGGGGTTTACGCAAGGGAGTCCAAGTAAGCTGAGTCCAAAGCTTGTTTGGTATAGTGACCTAAGTCGAGGTCTGGCCTCTAAGAAGGTTCCCTAAGGGCCATATTACATCTTGAACATGAAGTCATGGTCAGAGCTTTTAGTGTCTCTTATTTTTTTATTACTGACAGAGTACTTGATTTGACTGGGATCAAGTAAATGATGATTCACTCTAAGATGGAAACACACTGATCTGTTAAGAGGCAATTTCCCTCTTATGGTTTCTACATATCATTGTACCGGAAAACAAATATTTTGTTTGGCGCTAGGTTTTTGCTGGTAGAGTGGTATCTAGCCACGATTGAAGCCAAACAGTCCAGACTTAGACACATTGGAAAAAGCAGTTTCCGAAGAATAACGTAATATCGAAGATTTGAGCAATCGGTTTTCAATTTGATCGACGGGTTTATTGACGAGTAAGTATATTTGTTAAGCGACGTAGAAAATAGTATATACAATGCCTTCATTTGTGAAATATTCGTTGTCACGACGACATTGTTTCCGACGAATGGCCCTGAAGCGGAAACTCGTATGGAAGGTGACTCCAAAAAATTACCGCCCGCGTCCATTTGGGAAAATGATATGAGCATTGAAACGAGGGTTGGGACCTCTTGGGAAATGAATTGCAGACATCCGACCGATGTTCAGCCTTTGTTATTGAAAAAAGTATGTAGATATCTCGTTTCAATAACTCCGTATGTTTTGCGAATGTATGTGACCATAATTTAAACGTGATAATGCCTCGGAAAAAATATTGTTTTCAGTTAAAACTGGCTGTTCTCTGCGCAGTCCTCGAACTCATGGAAATATGGGAAAGGAATATTTATACTGAATTAAAAGTAGAGTAAACAGTTTAGGCGATTTCGTAGTTTTCGGAATTCGATAGAATGATTCAAAAGGTATTTTTATATGTATAATGCATACCTATGTATAAAAAAGGGAAAATCAAAGATGTCGTACCAAACCTATTTTTGTGCGCTTCAATCGCAAACTCTGTCAAAACCTTACGAGGTACATCAAATTCATATTCTATAGAATTGTATATCTTAAAAAGACCAATAAAAAAGTTCGAAAGTTATATCTTTATCTGTAAAGGATAACCTACAGTAACCATTTTCATGTTTGACATATTACGATATTTTCGCACTATTTATTTTTGAATTGGCGCGACCCGGGACTCGAACCCTTATGTCTGTAGTCGAACATGCTAACCACTAGACCAATGAGGCAGTAGACTGTACTATCACATAACATTAGGTGAGATTACAACCAAAAAATAACCTGTTAGCAATGAAACAAGTAGTTTTATAAGAGCGCCTTTAAACATCCGTATTTCCAAGAAATATTAAAATGTAAAACTGTTTTGTTTAAGACAAAGCTTCACTCTAAATTCCAAACATCCGTGAAATTATGAACGTGCTGGACGTGAAATGTATACAAGAAATATTACAAGGAAGTCAGTTACAGTCATGTCTGCTCTAAAATTCTTCTAGTTTCTCTCTATATTCGTGAAATGACTGGACTTTTGCATTACGTTATGTTAAAATATACTGTAGAAAATCTTTGGTGTTTCAGGTATATTATAAAGTTATTAGGATTGGGTTATAATGAACTATCCGTAATAGATAGATATAAGTGCTCCAGGACTTTTTTGTAGATCTATAAAAGAGGAATATTCTACTGTACATTGTTTTGTTGTATCTCTGAGTTAAACAGCCTTTTCATTTAAAACTCCTGAAGAAAAATTGCAGCTGTATCTCACGCAATTTTCACAAAACCTTGACAAATTTTATTTGTAAAACTTCCTCAAGAATCATTCTATCTATTGGTGGAAACCGTATGAAAATTCGTTTCGTATTTAATAAGATATAAAGCTGAAAGTCATCCTATATGTATGTCAGTTTTGATGATTTCAATGAAAATCAATAATTTGTATGTTTTTATATCCGTAATACAATTCAATATCATAAATTCCTGTGTTTTTTACCGATCAATGATAAATCCTCTTTTTTATACGATACTAGCTGACCCTTAATATACTTAAGTGTAAGGAGCTACTTAAGGAACGGTGCTATCTGTTTGATGCTTATCCCTTAAATTGCCTATGTCAACTGCCGATTGACATGGCTGAATTGAAGTAGATTTTCTGTGTGAACTACTTGTTGACATGATACGATAGTTCTGTCTCCACTCGGCAATCAGAAATATAAGCATCTCTGTAACATATCCGTACCTAGATATGCGTAGGCATACCAACAGTCCATAGAAAAAACAAAAGATAAATCAGTTACAAAGTGACCGTTAGTAACGGTGCGGAGTCGCGTCGATGGTTGTTAAGTTTTTTGTGGTATTTTATAAACTGTGATTGTTTATTACAAAAAAAAATACAAAATACCCGACTGAGTTTGTGGTGGTCTCTTCTCAGATCAGGAGCCCTCGTAACTTGAGATTTTAAGTCGTTCTTTAATACCATCATCAGACGTACATTAGAATTATTGTGTGGAAAAGAATATATTTTGACGATTCAAAAGTGTAGTCAAGGCCTGCTTGATTAAAGATATTTTGATTTGATTTAATTATTAGTGATTATTTGTGTTTTTGGTTATGTAAGTGACGAGAATAACAATAAGTAACGCAGTTCTTCGCGCCATTTCGAAGATGTTCGAGGTGGTAAGCGCTAAGTACTCGTCTACTGGTGTGATTGTAATTAGTGAAGACAGCCTTAGTCTTGAACATTTCTGTGCCTGGTGGTGCACAGGACTGCCTTGGAGTGGACAAGAAGACCCGCGTCGCCGATGGCAGCTGTCCGCGACGCCTTCGCAAGACACGTAAGACATATTTCACGCGCTACACACCCACAAATTACATACTCAAAAATACACCCCTCCGTGAACAGTCACCTGCCACAGGATCGTCGCCGCCCGAGCAGAACGGCTGTCGTGGTAGGTGCTCCGATTCGCATCTCTTCGACCCCCTAGGTGGAATTTCTCCCCTATATAATTTCTCCTTCCGGCCTCTCAGGGACCGATTCGACCTGGACTTCTTATGGGCTCGAGTCCAGAGGTCGAGATCAATTGATAGGGTCAAGGCCGGCGTGAACAATACAAAACCAATATAAAAGAAATATGTATACCAAGTTTAATGGATGGATAGCATATTGTTATCGCGCGATTTTTGTTTCAATAAATATAAAATAGACAATTACAGTGCAGCCTTGGCTAAATCTGTGATTATAGAAATAAGTTGATAGTATTTAAATAACACCAATGAGTGGAGTAAAATTGAGTGACAGTAAGAAATACTGTGATAAGAGAACGTGGTGGTATAAAAGAAGGCGTAGTGACTAAAATCGAGAAAGGTATGCTTTGATGGTTTGGGCAGGTAGAGAAAATGAGTGAAAGGAGACTTAAAAAAAGGATTTATAAGTCTAGATTGAATGCGAAAGTTGAAAGGGGAAGATCAAGGCGAACGTTCCTGGACCAAATCCAGGACATTTTAAATAAGTGACTGGTCAAGAGTACTCTAAACCGACGAACTTGTATAAAAGGTTTATTGAAAATGAAAGAAGCGAAGGAGATATGCAAAGATCGTGGCAAGTGGAAGGACGTGGTCTCTGCCTACCCCTATGGGAATGAGGCGTGACGCTATGTATGTATGTAGATACTATTTGACAATCAAACACTAATAATGTTCAAACTTATAATTACCATATATGTAGTTATAAAACTTACGAAATAGAACATTTCAAAATTCATTCAATTTAATAAAATGAATAATATATTATGCTTAATTTAACTAAATAGCAGTGCATTGAAAATCATTAATTTTATATGCAAAAGCAAATAATATTTCCGTTTAAAATGATTTCACTAAATGATATATAATATTCGGCACTGTACTGATATAAATGTAACTGCTGATTTGGGAATTCGTATATTTGCTGTCTTTAGACTATTTAACTTTTGCCACTTTACTTCGAAATCATATTCATTACATCGATTTATGTTTTTGGGGTGTAAGGGAGAAACGAGTCCCAGTCCGTTTCTCCAAACGTCAACCTCACCTACACGCGGTGCACCCTGCTTCTACCGACGAGGCTCTGGCGACCGACAAATAGCGGTATAACCATTCTCCATAGCTGACCTAAATGCCACAGACCGATAACGGGCAGCAGCGTTATCGGTGCGATAAGGTCAGCACTGCGATCACCAACCCGCCTGCCAAGCGTGGTGATTATTGGCATAACCTAAAGTAATGATACCTACAAGGCAGCAACGGCCCCCAGTCCCCGGCGGCCCCGCTATTCCTAGCTCTGGCAGCGGTTATGGTAACGGCGGGGCAGGGGGTGCTAAGAATCTCCGGAAGAGATTCCGCTGCCAACCCCGACGACTTGACCTGGCAACATACAACGCACGCACTTTGAGGACCGACGAAAAGATCTTCGAACTGGAAGAAGCAGTAAGCAAGTTACAGTGGGACATTATAGGATTGTCCGAAGTCCGTAGAGAGGGGGAGGACACGATAATCCTCGAATCCGGTAACTTGTTTTACTACCGGGAAGGTGAAGTTCAATCTCAAGGTGGTGTCGGATTCCTTGTCCACAAATCCCTCGTCAACAGCATTGTAGAAATTAACAGCGTGTCCAACAGGGTAGCGTACCTGATACTCAGAATCACCAAACGGTATTCGCTGAAGGTCATCCAGGTTTACGCACCCACATCATCACATCCGGATGAGGATGTAGAGGTTATGTATGAGGACATATCCAGGGCCATGCATACCTCTGGGACATTCTACAATGTTGTGATGGGAGATTTTAACGCAAAACTCGGCGAACGAAGTGGGGCAGAGCTGAGAGTGGGGCAATATGGCTATGGGCAACGGAACCAGAGGGGACAGATGCTCGCTGATTTCATGGAAAAGGAGGGACTCTACATGATGAACTCCTTTTTCAAGAAACAGCCGCTCCGAAAATGGACCTGGCTGAGTCCCGATGGTTCCACGAGAAATGAGATAGACTTCATCATGTCTACGAAACGGAACATATTCAATGATGTCTCTGTGATCAGTAAAGTGAAAACTGGGAGCGATCACCGCATGGTAAGAGGCACATTGAATATCAACGTCCATCGAGAACGGTTCAGAC
>JACTOM010000094.1:1746056-1822235 GCA_015832385.1 Elymnias hypermnestra
TGTCTTGATGTGAAATAAAGTATGTGTATAAGAGACAGGACATATAGTCCAGCTAGGTAAGTCCAATTTCGAGAAGGAGGTCAACCGCCGAATCCAACTCGGTTGGGCAGCGTTCGGGAAACTACGCCAGATATTTTCGTCCGATAATCCTCAGTGCCTGAAGACCAAAGTCTTCGAACAGTGCGTGTTGCCAGTGCTTACCTACGGATCGGAAACGTGGTCGCTGACTATGGGCCTCATTCGGAAACTCAGAGTCACTCAGCGTACGATGGAGAGGGCTATGCTCGGAGTTTCTCTACGCGATCAAATCAGAAATGAGGAGATCCGTAGCAGACCCAAAGTCACCGACATAGCCCTACGAATCGCGACGCTATAGTTGCAATGGCCGGGGCATATAGTCCGACGAACCGATGGAGGTTGGGGTCAGAAGGTGCTGGAATGGCGACCCCGTACCGGACCACGCAGTGTAGGAAGACTCTCCACAAAGTGGAGCGACGATATAAGGGTCACCGGTAGCCGCTGGAGCCAGGCAGCCCAAGATCGGATCATTTCGTGAGACCTATGTCCAGCAGTGGACGTCCATCGGTTGAAGCGACGAAGATAAAATGAAATCGCTTTCGCTGTCTATAACCTTAGATTTCTTAAACTATATGACGTGGTATTATTTTGTTTAGTTCTGAGATTTTAAATTCGTTATTTCTTCACTAGTTTTTGCAGCGCACGCGATAACAGATTGGGTTACATTAATGCGTTTTTCTTAAGGATCCCTATTTTTTTTTGTATATAAGAAAGTAACATGCACATGTCGCTCAGTGAAAATGTAGCTTCCTAATGGTGAAACATTTTTGAAATTGCTTCAGTAATTTTTGTGTGAAAACCTACAAAATTCGAACATGTGGACAACTTATCTAAAGGAGTGTAAATTACATATTTTCTAACAGATTTTGTTAGAAAGATAATTTACAATACACTATGTTTCTAGGTACATAAGTTCCTCGGAGAGATACCTATCATTACAACGCAGAGGAAGTAGTAGGAAATAGGTAGTTCTCTCTAATTAAGTCGGTTCCTGCTTCAGTCAATATGCTTGAATTTTGCATGTCACTAGAGAGTATCAGTGACTGCATTGTAACGATCTATGGAATGATGTGTTCCTCTACATGGATATAAATTAGGGGTGTGCGAATATAGTTTGGATCGAATATCGATCCGAAATTCGAATCGAGTAATTCTAATTATTCGAAATTCCACGAATAATTGGAAAAAATCGATTAATTCGTAAAATTTTGAATAATTAGTAAGTAAGTTAGTAAGTAGCAGCCCATTCATGTTCCACTGCTGGGCAAAGGCCTTCTCACTCATAGGAGAGAGGGTTTTTAGAGCATAGAACCACCACGCTGCTCCACTGCGGATTGGCAGGCACACAAGTGCACTCTCTATTCCTTCACTCTCATAGTCCGATGTGACGGGAATCCGACACGACCGGAGAGAGATCAGGCGCAGGACCGANACCCGGGACTCGAATCCAGGACCTCATGTCTGTAATCGAACATACTAACCACTAGACCAATACGGCAGTCAAAAATTCGAATAATTAGCGAAATCAAATGAAATTAAAATATTCTTTATTCAAGTAGGCTCAAAAAGCTCTTTTGAAACGTCAATAGTCTGTCCGTTGGTAACAAATCTACCACTGGTTCGGAAAGTTGATTCCGCTGAGAAGAAACCATCAACAAACTCAACGGTTACTCATTTAAATACAGTTTTTGTACGTCACAATGTGTTTAGCTTTCATGTGCCACTGGAATCAAGTCCAAACATCTTTGTCATTTAAATAACCTTCAATATTATAATATGCTTTTTGTAATAGGACGTTTTTGTCATATTTCTTAAATCTATGTGGCAGCAGACTCAGAAGTGATTCGGATATCTTATTAAAAATGCGTATGCTCAACCTGATAAATGATTTTTGGACCTTCTATACTTTAAAATATGGCATTACAAGTTTATTTATATCTCTTGTATTAAAAAGTACTATACTATAATTTAAATTGTTAGAACATTGCAAATAGGTAGGTTTTTTGGTTAAGAAATCGCCATTATTAAGATTTATAAGTTCCATTTCAATGTAATACAAACATTATTCTTTCTCGTTTCATAAGTACAGCGCACGAGAGGGATCGTTACAGGAGTATGATTCGAAATGGAGTTCCCGCGAGACGTCTCGCGTCGCAAGAAATTATTTCAGGACGTCGCATGTTTAAAAAGAAAAATGAGAAAGCATTTGCTGGGGGAATATGAAACTGTATTTATAGTAACATGTATAAAACTACAATTTTAATTAATGAAATTATGGATAACTTCTTTACGTATTAATAAAGAGTCAAGAAAAGTAGCAGCCCATTATCGTTCTACTTCTGGCCTTCTTACTCATAGCAGAGAGGGTTTTTAAATCTATTCCTTAACTGTCATGGTCCGATGAGAGGAGGTAGAGCACATAGACAACAACACAACTTCAGGCAAATATAGAGAAAATCTTGACTCGAATCGACTCGAAGTCGTGACTCGAACCCAGGACCTCAAGTCTGTAGCCGAATATGCTGACTACTAGACCAATTAGGCAGTCCAAAGGTCAAGTAAAATTATTGAAGTGATAGGTTCTTATCCCTTCGCTTTTTTGCGTCGATTGCCCCGCCGGTAGAAAGACTCTAAATGGCTATTGGAAACTTAAATGTTCATGAAAGATCATCTTAATGATATGATTTTTATGTTTGCTAATAGTTAAACTATACAACTTTTGTTTATTAAATTAAGACTCTGGTGTAGCGTCATGTTGCGCTAAACTTTGAGATAGTGAAAAGAGGCGGTTTAGTATTTGAAGGCTCATATCTTAAAAATTAAATCTCACCACATGGGTTTTCATAGTTATTCACATCACTTATATAATTAAAAACAAACATAATCACTGATAAACACTCATAGTTTATAAAATACCACAAAAAAACTTAAAGACCTTCGAAGCGAAATACGGTTAGTAACGGTCACTTTGTAATTGATTTATTTTTTGTTTTTCTATTTTCTGCTGTTATCTCTACGTATATTTTGTTATGACAGTTACTGAGAAGCGAAATAGATAACACACATTATGACTTAAAAAGCTTATATTTCTGGTTGCCCGAGTTGAGACAACTATAGTATCATCAACGGCCAGTTGATATGGGCAATTACGTGTTACTTAAAGCGTTACGGCAATAAACTGTTTAGCTTCTCTTTCTCTCACGCATACTATAGCGATATGCAGGCTCCTCCTCTCTCACTCTAAACCAGCGCTAACAGCGATAGCGATTTTTCAGACCGACGCTTTCACTCTACTCAGTGTTTAGTGTGCGATAGACATATACCACTGAGAGTGAGTATATAACCTAATAATTTTGCCTGCGTAATCAAGTTTTACATTAAAAGCGACGGTTGTTATTGTAACTATTGAATTAGAAATTTAAAAAGCTGATTAAAAAATTCGTATACTATATGATTTAACAATGAACTTGCTTTATGAAACTTTAACATTAACTTACGCTAACTTTATATACCGAAGTTTACGAAGGAACGGGAAATTAACAATCGAAGAGATTTATTTTGGCTAAAGTTTCAATGGAATACAATTAGAAATATAGACTTTTTACTCTGATGTGTCGTTATTTACTATAAGCATTTCATGTATTATTTTTTCTAACACCAAATAATTTCATTGCCGCGGAAATTTATTTGATGTATCGAGCTGCTGCGATATGCTCTACCCATGTGTGTGTGAAGTTATTATGATCTTTAACAAGTTTAATATAGCTTAGAAACAGTGAGCGAAATCACAGAAAAAACACTATATAAAATTCGAGTTTACTCTCAATACATAAATAGTAGCAGTATAGGTGCAAAAACTTCCAAGTTAATTTACGAAATGAAAACATATTAAGACACAAAGACAACTGCGAAGAAGTAATGGAAAAATAAACATAACTCACACTAATACGAGTACATTTCCCGCAACACATAACTTGTAACAGCTGCATAATAGAAGACACAGAACAAAGTCGCTAGAAGAATGCATTTAAAAATTCGTTGTAATTTTAACATTTCCGTTGGATTTACACTCTTATGTCCTTTGTAATAAGAGCTAAACGTGTTTGCGTTAATGGGAAGGAAACGTATAAAAAGTAGGCGCTACGTTGACGAATGGCGACCGCGATCCTTCAGAGCCACAAAGGAACCACACCATTGTGTTTCGAGTATTACTATGGGACGTTTGTATGGTCTAAAACATAAGTGAATTACTGTGTCCAGTAGTGGCATCCATGTAGTTTTCAATTTTACAATTTTGTGAGAATATTTTTTTTCAGTCTCTCGGCTACGTCTCGACTTACATTGAGGATTACGGGCCTCGGGGCTTTTGTCCCATTACCCGGGTTAAGCCTCGAGCATCGCGCGGATGCTCGGTAATTTATTTTTTCCCGTAGTGGCAATCGGGCTGGTTCCCGTCGGCGACGCCAGCGGGCCCATCCAGGTCTAGTCTAGTGAGGTCAATCCGGGTGTAGCCACTGCCGGTGCGTCGTCTGTGCCGACATCACCCACGTCTGATGGTAGTGACAGGAAGGCTGCGGCGGCCCGGTCGATGCTATGGCCGCTCTTTTTTTTCAGTTTTAACTTCTTTAGAAGCCTTGAACACTTTTTTATAAAATAAATAAATAAAATAGCTTATATTTATGTCATAGAATAAGAGAGAAGGAGCATAAAGCATAGGGGCGTAGGGTTCTCCGCCGACATCGTCATTAATGCGATCCATAATTTAATATTTTATACTGTGGGCGTTCGTGGGTAATGTTGGTGCAATCTAACACTTTATTAATTAATTCGGATTATAATGTTCCTGATATCAATTTACACAAACTCATTGACAGTAATAGTTAGGAACGCGACAGTTCCAACAGTAGACCGCTCCGGTCGAGCGCCACTCGAGCACTACCGAGAGACTCTCGTCGGACTACCACAATTGACTCTGTCCCACGCCGATAGATGGCGCTTGCATTCCACAGACACCTGCCCTCCGACACGGCCATCCTTACTTGCACACGTCCCGGTGTGCTGGCTTATCTGCAACTAAACCTCCACGAGAATATCTTGTTCCGATCGGCCAATCCTGACCACACACTCAACAAAAATGTAGGATATTTTCTTTGTAGATAATTATAAAAATTATATAAGGTAAGAATTCGAATCGTGAGCAGGTAACACTAAGTTTCTCAGTATAGAAAAAATGTCTTGCTTGATTTTGAGCTTTTCGGTGAAGAAAAACTTCATTGGGAAATCTGCATATTCCGTAAGTTATTTTAGGGTATATGTAGCCTGCCAACCTGCAGTGGTGCAGTGGTGGGTCTGCACTTCATAACCTTTCTCCTAACTGTGAGGATGCCGGTGGGACGTTGAAAAGCTGCTACTTATCTTTTTATAGTTAATATAAGTTGTAACTTTTTGAAATCCTTCAGATTTTAATATTTTTCAGATTAGGTCTATTATAAAGATATCTTTTTTATTGAAAGTTTTACCTATTATTATCAAAACACGAACTCACATTAACTAACAACTTCACCATTTAAATATACACAACTTGCATTATACTAATAATTACTTCACTATTTGAATTTATACAATTTAGCATTACTTCTCTTAAAACAACTACTTCACGAAACACAGCTCGAAAGACTAACTCATACATTTGATCCGCTTGTTAAAATTACCTCGTATTGCATAACATTTTGTAATATTACACCAAGGTTTTTGGTATTTTTAAAAGTTGTTTCTATATTACTCAATAAATCTCAACATTCCAGAGCAACTTCGATTTTCGTCACACATTAATAAATTATTCATAATGCAGAAAAAGTGTATACAAAATATGTTTCTCTTACGACCAAACCAGTCATGCAGACCACTTTTTAAGAAGTACAATCTATTAACTCTGCATTGTTTATATATATATGAAGTAGCGCTATTCGTATATCAGCATATTGCCTATTTCAATAAATGTGATATATCTCGAGGAAGAAACGTGGTCAACTTTGTCTACCCAGACACCGATTAGCACAGAGCTACAAATCGCAAACTCTTCAGTTGGTTGTGAGAAAAAACATTTTATGCTATGTCCGAATTTTTTGATAATTAAAATAGGAACTCGAATGCGTATTATATCTCTTTGAATTATAATTAAATCTGACATATCTAATCAGACAAATTTAAATCTGACATAAATTATTTCTTAATATTTGCATGCTGTATATATACGGTAGAATGTGATGGCACAAATATGTTATTTCGTCGTGTTATCTGTAATCTAAGGAAATAAACTCCACACTTCGTCATGTCAGACTAAGACATCGCTAAAAGTATAAGACTTGGACCATTACACAAGACGCCCGTGCAACTTGCGATGTCTTTTGAACTCGACGTACATTGAAGTCCAACCATGCAAATTATGAGGTGTACGCTCAGCTACGCACCCTTACACTTGTTTTCAATTTGTTACTGTTTGTGAACTGGGATTTCTTATCATTTTTAATATAGTACAAATGTTTTTCATAGCCTAAGCTGATATATATATGTCTATAAGTGGCAGTCCGGTCCGTCTCTCGGCAGTTCTCGAGCGGCGGTTAGCCGGAGTGGTTGACTATTGAAACGTTCCTATTAGTGTTAATGAGTTTGTGTAAATTGATATCGGGAACATTAAGTGATTGAACATTATAACTCGAGTTTATTAATAAAGTGTTTGATTGCACCAACATTACCCACGAATGCCCACAGAATAAGAAATGAAATAATGGATTCAATTAATAACGATGTCGGCGGAGAACCCTACGCCCCTGTGCTTTATGCTTCTCCGTTCTCTCTCTTATTCTCCGACATATATATATATATATATAAGAGATATCCACCCACCGGCATATCTTATTGACGCTGGTCGGTGGGGACCTGTCACTGGAGAGCATAATCGATGTGATGCTCATCTACTCTGGGTGGAGGGCGGTTGCCTTCTTTAGCTAGACCATGATCTGACTGAAGGAGGCAAATGAGAGGCAAGGAGGCTGGGTAGCAATAGGCGCATGTCTAATATATTAGTGAAATTATATTAAATTATCGTTTTTATTTTCTATTATCAATTATGTATCTATAGTTTTTGAATATTGACATCCGTTAAAATTGTTTATGCACGCTGTGATAACTTTTAGTGAAATGTACATTCACCGCGACTTTGTTTATGTATTTTATTTGTAAAATGTATAAATGTAACATCTGTTTAGTTATCCTTAATAAATAAATAATCTTGCAGTCAGGGAAACGTCATAGAAAGGAGAGAGCAGGTAGATAATGTCAATAAAGAAATAGACATAAATATATTACATACTCGCTGAACCTGTGACTTCGTCTGCCTGAAATGTTTTTGGGTAGCATTTTCATTAATTTCGGCAAAAGGAAAGTTCCTACCAAATTTCAAGTATCTACACCTTATGGTTCCAGAGATATTATGATGACTCAATGGTTGACACCCCACAACCCCCCTTTCGGGTGGAATTTGATATAATCCGTTCTTAGCTGACCTCTACTTGGCAAAAAGAATATTCCTACCAAATTTTAAGTCTCTGCACCTTATGGTTCCAGAGATATCGTAATGAGTCAATAGTTAACATCCCCGCAACCCCCTTTGCTGGTGGAATTTGGTATAATCCGTTCTTATCTGATCTTTACTCGGCAAAAGGAATATTCCTACCAAATCTCAAGTCTCTGCGCCTTATGGTTCCAGAGATATCGTGATGAGCCATTAGATACCTGGATATCTCTTATATATATTAAAAGATATTTACTCGTATAATAATGCAAATACTTCTACGTATATATGTTATAAATACATAGTAAACAGCATGGAATTTGGTTCAGTACTTGTAGTTAATAGTAGTACAAGTAAATGTAGTTTGTCATTTATTATATTTGTTTGTGTAGCAGTCAAATATTTATAGAATATCATTATTGGAATATATCTAATGGAGGAATGACCTAGTAAGCTCAATATAATATGCAGTGAAGGTGAATAAAATATAAATTGGGTTAATCAAACAAGTTCCTGAAATCTAGCCCAAGGCTTGCTGAAAAGTGGGGATATTTAAAGAGCATTCATTATCATATGAAACTAGCTGAAAGAGTCTTATTTGCGTATTCATTAACTTAGCGAAGATGCAACCATAAAGGAGAGGACTTTTAAGTTATTTACATAATGAATTACGTATTTTGTCACATTGTTAAATTGAATAAGTTTACCAGCTTTAAGATAAGATGACTATACTGATAGACCATGGGGATCAGAAGCAAAGTTATTTTTTAAACATCTCTGTAAAAGGTTGCTGGATTCCACAAATTACCTGGCGCTTTCCTCGGACAAGCTATCCAAAGAGGTACTGTTTCCAGCATTTTAGGGGCACACCCTATTAAGATGCGGCTTATTATTTGAGTGTAGTTATAATTACTTCATAAGTTTTTTTTATAGATTAAGTTTTCTAAAAAGAAAATCCAGAAACGTCGACCAAAAGACATAATATATATTAAGAGCGTATTTGTTGTATAGAAAAAAATGTGTAAGACCGATATGTGGGATTAAATGAAGTGATAGCTACAAGCCTTACTTTAAGAAACTAAAGGTTCTGACTGTGCTTTCGTTATATATATATATATATATATATGATCGTAGTATAAACGCTATAAAATAAATNACATACATATATATCTATATATATATGTCGGAGAATAAGAAAGAAGGAGAGCACAGGGAAGCAGGGCTCTCCGCCGACACAATAATTTAATGTCTTATACAGTGGGCGTTTGTTGGCTAATGTTGGTGCAATCAAACACTTTATAAATTCAATCGGAATATAATGTTCAATCACTTAATGTTCCCGATATCAATTTACACAAACTCATTGACAATAATAGTTAGGAACGCGATAAAATTTCTGTTAAATCTTCTCTTATAGATAAAACCTTATATACTATTAACGACTATTTAAAGGGAATTTAGCAATAAGTAATATCTAATAAGAGGTAATATTATGCAATATATAATTTCATTTTAATAATATAATTGAATTTTAGCAACTTAATTTAAAAACCTGCAATTCAGCGAATAAATGTTTTAATTTAAAATATATATATAAGTGAGAAAACCTGTAACATAATAAAAAGGTTGTGGTCTGCAAGCCTTGAAATTAGCCAATGGAAATGTCTTGAGATATTTCGACGGTATTTTTATCGTTTAATCGTGAGAATATTAAATATCTTTAAATAATTTTTAAGTAAAGAAAGAAAATTTTACTTGGAGCCGTGTTTTACAAATACACTTAAGTTATATATATACACATTCACTCATATCCTCGCATATATACTAATGATTAATAATTGTTTAAATGATAATTGATAATTGCGCAGCATCCAAACCACAGCAAGTGATTCGAATGCTGCGCAACCCCCACACAGCCCCAAAAAGGCAGGACAGCTCGGCATATGCCGTATACCATATAAGTGACAGCGCCACCCGATTCTCCGTGAAATGGATAGAACTTACATTAACAATAATTTAAATATAATTACTTTATTACTTTATTATTATACGAATTATATACTACAGTTGGCCAAACACAAAACAAGAACAGATATCACACATTATATAATGCTAATGATAAAATACTAATGACATAATATTCGTCGTCGTCGCTTCAACCGATGGACGTCCACTGCTGGACATAGGTCTCACGTAATGACGTCCACGAGGCCCGATCTTGCGCCGCCTGGCTCCAGCGGCTACCGGCGAATCTCTTTAAGTCGTCGGTCCACCTTGTGGGGGGTCTCCTTATACTGCGCCGTCCGGTGCGTGGTCGCCACTCCAGCACCTTTGGCGCCCAACGTCCATCCTTCGGACTATATGCCCCGCCCATTGCCACTTCAGGTTCGCGATTCGCAGGACTATGTCGGTGACTCTGGTTCTACTACGGATCTCTTCATTTCTGATTCGATCACGTAGAGAAACTCCGAGCATAGCCCTCTCCATTGCACGCTGAGTGACTCTGAGCTTCCGCATGAGGCCCATAGTCAGCGACCATATCTCAGAACCATAGGTCATCACTGGCAACACGCACTGTTCGAAGACTTTGGTCTTCAGGACCAAATGACATAATATTATTAAAGAACAGGGTTTCGCTAATATATGGTAGTAATTTAAAAGTAATCTGTAAGACAATTATTATACTAACAACTAAACTAGGACTTTATTTGTATATTAAGTACATGTGGCTTAAATTTGATTCTAAAACTGTTTATTGATGTCAATGTTTGAAGTGGAGGGGGAAGATTGTTCCAACATTTAGTCGCGAGATATTTAAAGCTACCACGAAATGGAGCTGAGGCGTGTTTGGGTATGTTTAGCATATATGCATGACCTCTTGTAGTATAGGCTGCATTGTCCTGGTGAGCCCAATGTAATCTGCTTAACAAGTATGGAGGAATTTTATATTTTATAACCCCGAATAATAAAGTTGCAAAATGAAGCTGCCGTCGATAGTGTATCTTCAAAAAATTATTGCTGTTTAAAAAGGGAGTAATGTGGGAACGTGATGGGATGTTAAAGCAATACCTCGCACAGGCGTTCTGAACTTTCTGAATTACATTTTTGGTGCGAGCAAATAGTCTGGAACCAATTACAGTGTCGCAGTAGTTCAATTTTGAAAGAACAAGAGATTCGCATAACATAATGTGTAAGAAAAGAAGAAAACTCGTTTAAGATAAGAACTTTTGATGATTAATAATGTATTGGACATCCTCGCTGGCGCAAGGGTTTGAGCATTGGCTTTGCTAGCAGCCGTCACGGGTTCAATACTCGATAAGAGGAACTTAGAAAATACCATTATTTTATTTAGCTGAGTCTGGACCGGTGGGAAATTTAGGTCGTGGCTAGTTACCACCCTACCATCACAGAATTACCGCCATGCAAAGAGATTTGTAGGTAAGTAGTAGCCCATTATCATCCCACAGCTGGGCAGAGGTCTCCTCACTCATGTGAGGGAAGGTTTTTAGAGGATAGACCCACCACGCTACTCCACTGCGGATTCATTCACTTTCATATTCCGACATGACAGCAATTCCACACGACCGTAGAGAAATCAGGCGCAGGACCGACGGCTTAACGTGCTCTCCGAGGCACGGAGGTGGATCACATCGCCAATTTTTTTCCAACTTCGGGCAAATATTGAGAAAATTTTAATAGAAAATTGAATATCGATTTCGAAATGGCCCGACCCGGGACTCGAACCCAGGACCTCATGTCTGTAGTAGAACATGCTAACCTCTAGACCAATGAGGCAGTCGAAGCAAAGAGATTTGTGTTCCGGTACAATGCTGTGTAGAAACCATAACAGGTAAATTGCTTCTTAACAGATTAGCGCGCTTCCATCTTAAATTGTATCATCAGGCGTGATCAAGATCAACTGCTAATATTTCAGTAATAAATAAAATGCTAATACGATAATTCCCTAATTGCATTTATTGTAGGTTTATAGGGCGCAAAAACCCTCGCAACCATAGCTTTTAGACATTAAAAGACGATTGTCTTTTCATGTTAACAGATACTTTGGAAATATGTAGGAAAAAACTGTATTTCATGTTCAAAAGTAACTTCTGATTTCATTTTGAATATTATAGGATCTGTTTGTTCGGTTAAACTCGCTATTATCAGGAAGGAATGATGGGAATCGAAAAATAACTTAAGTTTCGCATACTCCATTTATTAAGGCTTCAGACTATGTAGCATTACGTTATGATAAGGAGCGGAGAATTAATAAAAATGTTCAACAAAATCGAGAAAAAAATGTTCCTTTTGAGGGCTTTTGTTGGGTGTGCTGCTTGAAAGCATACAATTACTAATAAAGTATTCGTCTTAAAAGTTTCCTATATCTTTTTTTGTAACAAATGTTTGTGCGTTTAATTCGCAAAAGCTGGTTAAACATTACGTGATAGAATCAAATTAATGTTCTGTTATCGTGTCTCAAAAATAACGTTGTCATATATGTATCACTAAAAGCACTGTAACAAGTTTTATGTTTTAGATATTACAAAAAAATATCTAGTATTTAACAAGCTTTCAATCATTCCTTATTCTATTAACTATGTTGTATATTTTATTTTGATCAAAACTTCTCTTTAAAGCATTTTATGAAAATGGATAACTAAAAAATATCAGATTTATTTTGAGGTGGTGTTGTTCTGTAAGACCTACTTTTATTTATTTATTTTAAGTGTACAGTGTTGCCAGGATTAACTAGTCTATAATAAATCTTTCATTATATATTTAAGGATAAACGGTAATTAATACTAATCTACAAAAAAATGTATCAGAATTCTGGAGATTGGTTCCAATTAAGGGAGTAACGAAAATGGGGCTAACTCAAATAAACAATAGGGGATACCGAGCATCTCGGTTTTATCCTCTAATTGAGAATAATTAGGCATCCAATACACAAAACGTGAAAACGTTTTCTCATTAACACAACGTTGAGTAAGGTAAGTAGCAGCTGATTAACCTCCCGTTAATGAGCACTGGTCTCGTCACTCATATGAGAGATGGCTTTTTTCTTTATTTATTTAAAAAAGGGCACCAACAGGATACATCTAAAAGTAAATTTAGTATTTATGTATGTTATCTGTATGTATATATGTATATTTTATACGTAGTTTATGTATGAGTATATGTATGTTTATAATATATCTTAAGCTTGTATGTATGCTGACATATTCTTAGCTTTTTCATATGTGTGTACCTACACCACATGTTTTATAAAATTCTTCCACTTTCTGGGGTTCCTGGAAGAGATCTCTCCAAAGGGATAAGGTATCCTATGTATACTAACTTTAATTTCTTATTAATGTGACTTCTTTTTTGGTGCATAAATAAATAAATAAATAAATAAATTACAAATAAATCTTAAAGTTTTATAAACAAGTTTTAGAACTAGAAGTAAACCTACTCATCATGCTTATATAATAAAATTACACTAAAGGGGAAAAAAATTACATATCACATAGAGTGAAAAACAGAAACATGACTAAAATTACAACGACAACTAACTTAAACATTTAATTATTCAGAAGCGACCAACTAAAGAATATAAAGTAAAAGGAAGATGAAGCTAGTATTGGGCGAAGAAGAAGTTTTTAAATATTGGCCTTTAGAGCATAGACCACCACCGCGGATTGACAGGCACAGTTTCTAATCTTTCACTCTTACAGCCCAATGTGACGGGAATATGACTGTGGCCGAACATGCTAACCACTACACCAATGAGACAGTCAAGTTTGAGTGGTTTTATGAAACTACAGCAGATGCTGTAGTTTCATAAGCTGAAATTTGACATGAATACTTTAAAGAAATGAGAAAAATTTCAGGATATTTTACCAAACGCAGTGAAGATGCAAAAAGGGATGTAAAGCTCAAGGACAAATTAATGTACTCGACAATAAAATTAAGCGTCTATATACAACAGATTGCCTTCTAATTGAAAAGGAAATGGCCATAGGAACAGTTACATCACCGTCATTCTCAAATATCAAACGTCAGCCACAGTTTAGCTAACACTTGCCATACAATGTATATCGAACCAGTCAATAACAGGGCGTTCACATCCACCTTCGCAAGTTCGTCCCTTTAGTGACCGGGCGTCCTCAACCTCTGGAGCGCCTCGCATCACCATCAGATCCAGGTAAAGAAGATGGCGTAGCAGAGGACGACCGAAATACTGGACAAGACGTTCACCACACCCACTTGACCTAGACGCTTCTAATCTATACCACCATGATGATTCTTATGCGAGAATAGCGGCCCGGGCATAAGGTATCAGATTTAGATAAAATTTCCTAGAAAAGAATCCCTGCTGCTGTTGCTGTTACTTCAATAACTTATTTCCATTGATACTCGGACATATATATGTAGCAAGTTAAGAAACTGTTGGGGAGGGATTCAGGATCAGGGAAATTCTTAAAGGTTCAGTGGACTATGCGGTGTTCGAGTCTACGGAGTTTTGTTTCTTCGTAGTCAGTGTTTGGTTCGGTCTTCGGTTCTGCAGAGTTCTGGGTTCTTCAATGCTCACAAGTCACGCTAAGTGTCTAACTGTAAATGTGCTTACTACCTCTGGGGGAGGTTTTTTTATACAGCTCTCCCACCCAGCAAGTGCATGTGGCCGTGACGAGCAGGAGAGAGGGTGATTGCGGGTGCTAAGGCAGGGTGGGAGTCGCTGGTGGTTGACTAATCATAAAGAGTCTCCGCCGGCGACGCGGTAGACTCGGTGTTCCCGTCCACACCAGAAACGCTACGAATGTGAGCAGCCTTATTTAATGCCATCAGTTTCAGCACAATCTTAAGGCCTACGTACTTGATTGAAAAAGTTCCCTTCTACATTTTTCCCTCTGTAAGCGGCTTAAGACGTCTCGAAACAATCAATTAACGAAGTTTCAGCCGTTCCGAATTGTAAATGCGGGATTCACTGTACCTTTATATTCTTTCTGTTTCACCCTTGTTTTCGTACTGGGGAAAGTTGAATACACTTTATTTACATATGGTTTAAACGGAAAATGTATATTTAATACCATTTTTGCCTACGTTCATTCTTAATATATTGAAAAATTACACCAGATGAAAACGTAATAGTTCTGTAACGATATTTAGAAACAATATTAGAAATAGCTGATTTCAATTTTATTCAAGTTTAATTTTTGTTTTCAAAACAAAAATAACATTTATTTGAGACATAAAAGTATCAACATATCATAATATTACAATTTATAAATGTAATAATGTTAATATAAAATTAACCATGATAACATTATATCGAACCTTAATATTAATACAGAAAAAATACATGTAATTAAAATGAGCCATCAGAAGCAAATGGATGGGTGCCCATTTGGACAGCAATACTTATACGCTGTCCGAAGTACCACCCGGCCTTAGGGTCACGGGTGACATCAACTAAGTGAGATGAAATTTCTTTCAAAAAGCTTTTAGCCTCAGAAACCCACGGTCCCAATGTCACCACGCCGCGTTTTCAGCTTGATGCCACCGCTACCGCTGATTTGGAGGTAGCGTCAATGTGAGATGGTGCAAGCGTATCACCACTTGTAGCATCTCACACCAACGACCTTCCTTTTTTCCAAAGCATCAACGACAAGCCATCAGGTCTCTTATCAACATCACGTGTAATTCCATTCGACTCGAGAATAGCCGGCCCGTTAATGGTGACAAGAGTCCTTCTGATGATGTCGTCGATGCCAGCATGTCTCGGGAGACGCAATTCATTTTATATACACATATCAAAACTAAAACAGACTCAATTACTACCAGAAAATAAAACACATGTGTATCAAGTTCTTGTTTATTCGTTTAACAATACTTAAGCAATGTTGTATTTTTTATTGCTAAGAGTTAAGTCCTTGACTAAGAGTGATGATACATTCTAAAATGGAAGCATGCTTACCTGGTGAGGTAATTTATATCTTGTTTTTTACAAAACGTCGAATCGTAAGGCCAAAGAAATAGAGCCAGAAATTTTATTTGTTATAAATTTACACGTCCCGATTTTAATACTTCTATATTTTTATTACATGAATATTACACATGAATTTTTGCATCGAAACAACCTAAGCAAAGAAATATTAACGTTTGTTTGAAACAGTAACAAGAATCTTGAATAAGATGCAACAAACTGCGACTTGTGACACAAAGACAACTCTGAGACAAGGGAACTCTCTCTAAAATTAAACACGGTGAAGTGTGACCTTTTTGTACCAATACTAGGTTCTGTAATAGAAATATTAATGTAATATACCTTACAATATCATCATTCCGTAAATAAGAAAAGGGAAGTGGATTGTTTACAGTTTACAGTTATGTAAATATTTTTACAGTTAATCATATTTTATATGAACTTGGTGTTTGTATTTAAGTGTGTATTATGTTTGTAATTACTGGACCGATTTTAAAATTCATCATCAGAAAGCTGCATTTTCTAAAAAAATAGGGCCCCCTAAGAAAAATGCATCAATGTAACCCAAGGTGTGAAACAATCTGTTATCGCGTAAGCTGCGGAAACTATGGTTGATAGAATAAAAAAATGTTCTACAATATTATAGAACGTAGTAATATCTACAAAAAAGTCTGTTATAGTACATATCCAACTACTGGAGTTACACCACTACAACTACTTTTTTACAGTTTAAAAGTGCCGACAATAATCAAACCATATTATTTCCTCCAGCTCTACATTAATCCTTATCCTATGAAATGATATTTTGTTAAAGACCGTTTCAATACCTGTAAAATACTTTTTAAATTATTAAAACAGGACTTGCCATTCAAAAGGCTGGGCAGAAAGCACGGATCGCTCTCCTACAGATTGGTACAGGTGCTTACCAGTCATGGTTGCTTCGGCAAATACTTGTATCAAAATGTTGGCTGTGAGCCGTCGGCCAGATGTTACGAGTGTGGTGCCTCTTTAGACACATCCCACCATACGGTGACAGTATGTCCCGCCTGGTGTTCTCAGCGACTCATTATGACGTCGCTGATCGGCACAGGCCCCTCACTGGCTAGCATTATATGTGCAATACTCATCAGTGAGCAGGCCTGGAGAGCGTTTGTCTCCTTTTGCGAGACTGTCATCTCGCTTAAGGAGACTCGACAAAGGGAGAGGGTGTATGACGCTGAGGCACTCCGGTCCCGACGAAGGGGAGAAGGAAACAGGAGGAAGAGGTACATACAACTACTCCCTCTGTAAAAATTCTGTAAACCTGCTGCAATCGAGGAGCCAGAGAGGAATGCCTCAACGAATCTCTGGCTCCACACTCATGATTGACGACGGCCCTGCTAGGATTTAGTGGGTATTGCGAGTTCTTGCCCCTCGCATGGTCCCATACTCCCGACCCCACCAGTCGTCGCCGTCGTCGTCGTCGTCATCGTCGCTTTAACCGATGGACGTCCACTGCTAAACATAGGTCTCACGAATGCCCACAAGGCCCGATCTTGCGCCGTCTAGCTCCAGCGGCTACGGCCGATCCTCGGTCGGTCGGTCGGTCGGTCCACCTTGTGGGGGGGCCTTCCTTCACTGCGTCATCCAATGCGGGGTCGCCATTCGAGCTCCGTCGCACGCTGAGTGGCTCTAAGCTTTCGAATGAAGCCCATAGTCAGCTACCACGTTTCCGATCCGTAGGTAAGACGCACTATTCGAAGACTTTAGTCTTCAGGCACTGAGGGATATTGGACGAAAACGGCTTCTGGAATTTTCCGAACGCTGCCCAACCGAGTTGGATTCGGCGGTTGACCTCTTTCTCGAAATTGCACCTATCTAGCTGGACTATGTGTTCCAGGTATGTGTATTCATCAACAATTTCGAGTGTCGAGTTTTTAACGATGACTGGGTGGATCGGAACATGGATATTGGACATAACTTTCGTCTTATCCAAGTTCAATTTTAGGCCCACCTGTCGAGACCACAGTCGGGGTGCGTAAATGCATTTCCAGCAACATCAGAATGCCATTCAAAAGATATAAAGAATTCAAAATATGTCTATCTTAGAAAATGTGTGCATGAATGTGAATGAAACTACGGGGCATTGCTAGTTATATATATTTTAAACTTAATAATTGTTTGTTCATTTTTTACACCACCTGATATTTAACCGGCTTTTTTTCAACTTAGCTTATCTAGGCGTAGTTACAGTTCAAAGAAGCGTGTGAAGTTCTTATTCAAACAATGTGTTGTTAAAAAACATGCTAGTACATAAAGGACATTTATCAATTTTATTACCACATCAAAATGAACTACATAAATTTTAAATCTATTACAGGGTACCTTAAGTATTTATCTATTAAGTATACACTCGAAATACTAACAAATTACAACAAGGTACGTTTCTTTTTTGTTAAGAATATAGTAAAAAGTTTGTACACTTTTTTTATTACTGTAATTGTTAAACTGAACCCTGATACAAAAAGACTACGAGAATCATCTGATGTCTTTTATTTTCGATGCATTTCTAGGAGTCGGAAGGATTGTTTTACTATTGCAATAAATTCTTTAGGTTTTCCTTAACAAATTAAATAGAGTATCAACTGGCAACTACTTTGAATATCTTAAAGATAAATACTATGCATATATAGAGTGAAAATCTGTAATTTTATTTGATAATCTCATTTTCGTAATAGCTTCTGTAGCAGAGGTTCTAGATTCGATTTCCGGCACGGCAAGGAAATTGCATGTGTGGGACTTAGTTATAACTCCACGAGTAAAAAGAAGTCCCACCATACAAGATATTCGTGATCTAATACAATGTTGTGTAGAAATCATAAGAGATATATATCATACCAGTTTATTGCGTTTTCATCTTAAGCGTGTCTCGATTTCAGTCACATCATATAATTTACATGGTTAAGTTTAAAATAATTTATCATTAACATTACAATCAGAAAAAACACTGCATCGATTGGTTAATGTCCTATATTTAAAACACTTAAAGCAGAAGCACTTCGAACAAAAGTGGTGTATTTTTTGCTTTAAGTCCACTAAAATGAAATATTTATAGCTTACAGTATAATTAAATTAAGTATTTAAATAGCGTTATTAATTACGCGATCTTTGAGAACAGCAAAATATTGAAACAGAGACTGACGACAGCAAATACGATTTCTTACGTACAATATTGTCTTTACGATAAGTTACCTAATTCATATATTCTCGTCAATAAGCTGATGCAACCCTACGACAGACTAAAAATGAAGGAATAATATGCTCTATCAACCGAGTAAAGTTGAGTCACAAGATTGTTATCCTCTTCCTCTGGTCTGCTGAGCATCGTGATCTTTCCGAAGAATTTCGTTGTACCATATTTGCTGAACGATAGCTATGTTACCACGACCATCGTTTCCGGCTTCGAACATGTTTTTCTCCTTCCATTTTCTCAGTTTACTTTGCGTGTGCGCCGAATTTTTTATATCCGAAAAAAGAAAGAAATTGTAAGCAATTTGTACAACGACAATCGCGTAAAACTCCGTCCAGGCCCCGCCACGCAAACAAGTTTTTGTGTCGATTGCCCCGTGGTTCGAATTACGCTTAATAGCCTCTTGGGACTTAAATGACTATTAAATGTTATGATTTTTATGCTTGCTAACAGTAAAAATACAATTTTATCTTTTGTCAACTAAATTAAGACTCTGGTGGTGCGTCATGTTACGCTAAACTTTAAGATAGCGAAAAATGTCCGTCTTAATATCAGAAAAATTAAAACTTACCTCAAGGGTTTTCATTGTTATTCACATCACTTTTATAATCAAAAACACAAATAATCACCAATGTACACTTACAGTTTATAAAATGCCACAAAAAAAAACCACACGCACCGTTAGTAACGCTCACTTTGTAACTGATTTATTTTTTTGTGAACTTGTGTTATTTACGTATATTTTGGTACGAAGTTTACGGAGAAGCGAAATATATAATACACATTATGAGTTAAAAAGAACGAGATGTTATATGTTTATTTGTGTCGAAACAGAACGAGACGCACTGTCTAGTCACCTGGACTCGACACGGACAATTGTCTTCAAATCAGCCATGTCATATGATAAAATACCGAAATACTAAAACCCTAACAATGTGTAACTTGTTATAGTATATTTTCGTTATTGATAGGACAAATGGAACTTGAATTTGGTATGTGCAACGAATTCTCAGCGACAATCTAAAACAACTCTCCTGTGAGTTACAATTGTACCCATACAAAGTTACGCTTTTGTGCGAACAGGAGCGAATCACGGACAATGCAATTGAGTATGCAAGTAAAGGAGGGTGAAGTGTTTATAGATATTTGAAGTACTAGTGACGATGTTCAAGAGATTTCGAGTTTAGCTTTCGAGAATCTCTGTTATTATTCAAATAATAGATTTTGCTCGCTTTGTCTGTGAAAGTAGTCACGTCCTTTAGTATAAGGGTACTTTCTAGAGTATAAAATTACTATTACACAACCAACAACTACTTCAGCTAGAGTAATCAAATTCATAATATATTTAATTGTAAGTGTATATAACTTCTTGTCAATAGTGTCGTAATGTTTTAAAAAATAACATTGGCTAGTTGTTTATTACATAATCGCTCTTTTACATTACTAATCTTTGATGTCTTTAACAAAAAAAATGTTCTTTAAGAAGATCTTTGTTACTATTTTGACCCTTCGCTTGTCCAAAAAAAAGCATTTTTTTAAAAAGGGAAAAAAGTAATGAGTAATCTGTCCGGCGTAAATCGAGTTAAATTCAATCGCTTGTCCCGCTCCGTACGGATGATTTTTTGCATTCATTGTCCATTCATTATGAATTTAATGCTTGCTAATGGTTAAACTATACAACGTTATCTTCTGTTTATTAAATTAAGACTCTGGTGTAGCGCAAAACTTAGAGATAGTGAAAAAAGTCCGTATTTATAACATATCTTAAAATTTTTTACTTACCTCAACGGTTTTCTTTATCATTTACATCGTTTATATAATCAAAAACACAAATAATCACTAATGAACACTCAGAGTATATGAAATACCATAAAAAAATTTAGCAACCTTCCACGCGACACACGCCCCGTTAGTTACAGTCGCGTTGTACCTGATTTTTTGTTTTTTTTATTGTCTGGTGTAATCTCTACCCATATTTTGTTACGACAGTTACCGAGAAGCGAAATAGATAATAAACATTATGACTTAAAAAGAAAGAGATGCTTATATTTCTGTTTGCTCGATTTGAGACAGAACTATCTTATCATGTTAACTAGTAGTTGACATGATAAGGCAATTTTAAGGGTTATGTAGGTATTGCCAATATTTTTTTGATTTTAAGTTTTCGTGGTTTAATAATATACTATGCAAACCACGACGGCATTTATATATTTTGTAAATATCTCGACCCAGTTCCGAGGATCATGGTCACGACGTAACTGGTGCCAACAATCCATGTATGAGAATGAATGAGAAACACTCCAGTATAACAATGACAATCGAAATCACTACCCTTTTTTCGTATTTGACCTATGTACATACATGCATATACATTGCTAAATTGAAAATGTTCTTTCTATAACTGATATTGGTCTCATATTTCCGCTTTCCGCAAGAAACTTAAGTGGCTCCGATTTCGCCTTCACAAGAATACTTATCTCTCTCTCTCTTCTTTACTGTGTCCTGTTTGATCCTAAAGCGTCTGCATACCTGAGGGAACGCTTTGAGTTCCTTTACGAGTCTCATAATTGACAACTACGTTCGCAAGGAAACTTAGTTTTAAAAATTCCTTCGCACTCTACCTCTTTTATTACAAAATCATTCTCAGGTTAAGTGGCTCGTCTTTGGAATTCACTTCCTATAAGTCCCACAATTTATTTAAAATAAAAAAAATTGATTAACCAATACTATTTTTATTAATTATTACGAGTGTTATTAACTTTAGTTATTAATAGATTTAGTTCAGCTTTCTCTGCTTCTTTTGTATGTGTAGTTTAAGGCATTTTTGGTTGCCTAGAAGAGACCTCTATTTCAGCGTTCAACGCCGTTAATTATACTCTATATAACTGTATTGTTTTTTATTTATTGCATGTACGATAAAGTTCGAAATATTACTTGTAGAGTACTTAAATCCAAATGTTATTTAATTAGGTACATATCAATCAATCAATTAAAAACATCTTTATTCATGTAGGCATATTACGGCACTTTTGAATCGAATTATATTTTTTCCACACTCTGATTCTAATATACGTCTGATGATAGTACTCAAGAACGGCTTAAAATCTAAAGTTACGAGGGTTCCTTCGCACCCTGATCCGGGAAGAGCCCACACCAACTCAGTCGGGTATTTTTTTTGTTACCATCTTCATTACAATATCATATTAGTTTACAATATTTTTATTCAAATTAGAGCAATTCGTTCACTCCCAAGCGTTTCTATCGTCTAAATAATGTTGCAACTTATAATACGATTATTGTATCAACTGTCTTTTAACAAAGACTTTGAAATTATTAATTGAGATCTCTAGAACGTCTTGTGGGAGTTTATTATAGAAACATATACAGTTACCCTTAAATGTGTAAGTTATATGATGTACATCCACTCTTTTTACTAAAAGAGTCAATGTTTTTATGTACGTACAACAAGTTTTATAATATGTAAACCCAGTGAACCGTCACTATGTTAACTGCCTTGAATTTGTTTCTTAGCAACTCTCTTGGACCCATATTGTAGATCGCACGAACGGCCCTTTTCTGCAATATGGCAGCTATATCAGCAGCATTACCTTAAAGTAGAATACCATATGACATAATGCTGTGAAAATAGCTGAAATATACCAGTCTGGCAGTATCAACATCTGTCAGACATCGAATTCTTTTAACCGCGTAAGCCGCAGAGCTGATCCTATTCGATAGACAAGTTCGAACGTGTGTACATACGTACGTTTACACACATGAACAGAGGCAATCACGCACGCATGCGTGAATGCGCGCATATGCTCACATTAGCCAGCACATACAGCGTGCACGTGGACGCGCACATATACCCGCCATACATATACATAGCATCACGTCTCATTCCCATAGGGGTAGGCAGAGACAACATCCTTCCACTTGCCACGATCCTTGCATATCTCCTTCGCTTCTTTCATTCTCATTAAACCTTTCATACAAGTTCGTCGGTTTAGAGTACTCTTGACCTGGCCGTTATTTAAAATGTCCTGGATTTGGTCCAGGAACGTTCGCCTCGGTCTTCCCCTTCCAACTTTCGCATTCACTCTTGACTCATAAATCCTTTTTGTCAGTCTCCTTTCATTCATTCTCTCTACATGCCCAAACCATCTAAGCATACCTTTCTCAATTTTAGTCACTACGTCTTCTTTTATACCACAACGTTCTCTTATCACACTATTTCTTACTCTGTCACTCAGTTTTAATCCACTCATGCTTCTCAACGCTCTCATCTCTACCGCATTTATTTTACTTTTGTGATTCTTCTGCCATACCCAACTTTCACTACCATACATAAGTGTTGGCACCAACACTCCAGCATGCACTGCCAGTCTAGCCCTTTGAGACACCATCTGGCTATTCATAAAAGCATGCAGAGCACCATTTACCATATTCCCTGCATTCACTCTCCTTTCGATATCACTTTCACATGTTCCATCTTTTGTAAATTTAGATCCCAAGTATACAAATTCTTTCACCTCTTCCACTTGTTCCCCATCTATCAAAATATTGCCATTCATCATAGATTCATCTCGTTCAAAAAGCATAACTTTCGTTTTGTTTACATTCACTTTCATTCCTTTCCCTTTCAAAGCTTCATTCATAATATTTAGCATCTCCTGAAGCTCGTTAGCGGATGACGCAAGTATTACTTGATCATCAGCGTAGAGTAAACATTTGATGAGTAATTCATTCATTCTTAACCCATACATACTTTCTTTTAAATCTGTCAAACATTTATCCATGAAAAGGTTGAACAGCCATGGTGACGCAACACATCCCTGTCGAACACCTCTTTCGACAGGAAACCACTCCGTGTACGCTCCGTTTATTCTGACACAAGCACTAGAACCCTCATAGAGAGACTTCAATGCTTGAATCAGACAACCGCTCACCCCATACGTAGATAACGTTGACCACAGCTCATTCCTCACCACTCGATCATAGGCCATTCCTAAATCTACGAAAGCGCAATAAACTTTGTGGTTAACATATACACGCCACATATCCTCAAATAGATACGAATGCAATATTTATGTATAAATAAAACCTTTATAGATATGGAAGAGCAAGGACATCTGACACAATATTTATTGTGCTTAAAAAATTCAGCTACAAAAAGTTATGCCTGTAATTTTTGCGAGAATAAATTTTATTTTATGTATTTTCAGTCGCGAGGGACGGATTATTTGCCTCTACAATTCCAGCATTCATTTCACAGAGCATAAACGCAATTTTAAAATATTTTTATAATGCTTTGTGAAATGCACTTATATTGTAGTGTTATGAGGAAATATAATCACATTGCACAGCTCACCGAGGGATTGGGACTGTTGAAATTGCTATCCTTGCGGTGTATATCCCGTTAGAGTTAGTGCAAGGACGATACAATAAAATTCTTTAAATATTATAAAGGAGTTCACAAATGTTTCTGCCTTTAACAACTTAGTCTCCTGGAGACAAATACACCCTCGGTAAAAAGTAGTTTTGTTAAGTATATTGAATTCAAACCTGAACTTAATAGTGAGAAACATTTGTTCCTGGTATTGCGAAATGATCATATTTATTTCAATTACCAGGAAAATAACTTATTTAGAATTGGTCACTTAAAATAGAAGTAGTTTGTTGCAGATTCTTAAATGGATACGAATTCTTAACCTCTATGTTTATACAAAATGTATTCAACTAAACATTTTTATAACTCTGTTTTGTCTACTAGATTTCCAGGAAGTAGACCTTTATAATATTAAACTTTCTTTAAACTTTGAACATTGTACTTTTCAGTGAATGAAAATACATAGATAGTACTTGTATATCCCCGGAGCAATTTTGGGGTGTGTTAATCCTAACAATTCACAGTGGAGTAATATAATAAGTCTAGGTTTTTTAAAAGGAGGAAGGGCTCTGCTACGAATGAGCGGTACATTAATCGTCGTCGTTGCTTTAACCGATGGACTTCCATTGCTGGACATAGGTCTCACGTAATGATGACCGATCACCAACCCGCCTGCCAAGCGTTAAAGTTAGACAACAGGCAACACTGCTGTTAAAGTTATAAAAAGGAGAGAGATGGTAGGCGATGTCTTAAAAATAAATCTTAAGCTATGGTTTAGGGAATTTATAAGAAAGTTTTGAATTCATAGAATTGCTGTTAAATCCTTGACAGGAATAACTTGAGAAGTCTGGGACTATAAAAAGCGAGGAAGTGAATGGAATTGCTCTAATCAAAATAAAATATATTGTAAAAAGGGACACTTGACTGACATTGCAGTAGGATCTTCTCAAAACAGGACAAGAAGATCCTTCAAAACTTTTGACTCTTCTATCACAATCAATATCTCATTGGATGTATTATATGTAAAATACCATATTTGACAATTCTTAAGTGTCGTAAAAGCCTGCTCGAATTAGTAAAAATGTAAAAATAATTATTGAATTTCAATAAATGAAGTACTCTATTTTCTGTTTAATCTTTGATAGAAAACGTTGTTTTCTGAAAATTAGACAGACCTCCCTCGACCGCGGGCGCTTATTTACATACAGAGTGGGTACAAACACTTCGTGTTTGATTATTTCTATCATTCCCGCTTCCCTTTTCTCATTTATTTTATCGAAAAAACTTATCACTTTACCGTTTTTTTGGTTTTTCAATCGAATACAATATTTTAATGAACAGCTGATCTAATCCAGTGGTCAGACAATGTGTTGGAGTCTCAGATTGCGCTGATTCACAATTGGTAATCATACTTAATGCAAGATATTAGAATATACTCGTATATTATATACTAGCGGACCGGGACTTCGTACCGCCTCAAAATCAATAAATAAAAAAGCTGAATGATAGTTGCAGGATGTACTTTAGTAAAAAAATGTGATCAAAATTTAACCGGAACAAAAATATTTCGTAATAAAAAAAACGCGTCCTTTACGCCTAGATTCCAAAGGTTTTCAATGTCAAAGATAAATTAAACTAAAAACTAAAGAATTCTTCTAAAATCAAATTGATTTCTGAAACACTTTTAAATTTCATTTATTTCTAAATGACTTTTAAATTTTATTTATTTCTGAACCACAACTTTCAGAAATCAATTAAATTCATTAATTGATTTCTGAAAGACTTTGAAATTTTAATTGACTTCTGTACGACTTTTAAATCTAATTGATTTCAAAACGACTTAAAAATTTCATTGATCTCCATAAGAATTTTAAATTGCATTTATTTCTAAAAGAATTTTAATTTTATTTGACTCCTAAACGAATTTTAAATTTCATTGATTTCTATATAAGTTTAAGTCTCATTTATTTTTAAATGACTTTTAAATTTAACTTATTTCTAAACCACAACTTTCAGAAATTAATGAAATTCTTCAATTGATTTCTGAAAGACTTTTTAAATTTTAATTAACTTCTGAACGACTTTTAAATTTAATTGATTTCGAAACGACTTACAAATTTCATTGATTTTCATACGACTTTTAAATTGAATTGACTCCTAAACAAATTATAAATTTCATTGATTTCTATATAACTTTAAATTTCATTTATTTCTAAATGACTTTTAAATTTAATTTATTTCTAAACGACTTTCATATATCAATTAAATTTATTATTTGATTTCTGAAAGACTTTAAAATTTTAAATGACTTCTGAACGACTTTTAGATTGCATTTATTTCTAAACGACTTTTAAATTTAATTGACTTCTAAACGAATTTTGCATTTCATTGATTTCTAAACGACGTGGCGATCATCAAATATGTGAGTAAGAGTTGTTTCTAAAGGAAAGCGAAATTTTTGTTATTACTATATCCCAAGCATCTTATTTTCATATTTACTCATCCTTTAAACCTTCTCTGGACTTCCACAAATTAAAGATTTCAATGTCTGCAATTTGGTTCGATATTTTCATAATTGTTTTACAACTGCACAACAATTGCCAAATCAGTATCGATCCAGCCATTCTTGAGTTGTAAATGGTATAAAGACCTATACTCTGTAGTATAAATATAACATTAACTTATTTTTTAACAGCTGGTAGCTGCATATTAATACGAATTGAAAATAATGAAATCTCTGAATTCGCACACCGCATTACGAGTCATCGAGCTGAAAACGAGCATTTGTAATAAATATTCCGCCTCCATTGCTTAATGCGTATTGTAAATAAAATTTGCCATTCAATGTATTGATCGTGCACCTGCGATTAAATGCCTTATAAATTAATGTTACGCGTGCCCGGATGTAAATGCTGTTGGTCCGTAAATCTGTTGCCAGGATTTAATATAATTTCAAATCTTTTATTTATTTTATAATGTTACCTTTACTTCTTTATCTTTTATTTCTATTACTGCAATTAAGTCACACTTTCACTATATAAAAGAGAATAAGAGAGAACGGAGAAGCATAAAGCACAGTGGCGTAGGGTTCTCCGCCGACATCGTTATTAATTGGATCCATTATTTAATTTCTTATTTTGTGGGCGATCGTGGGTAATGTTGGTGCAATCAAACACTTTATTAATTAACTCTAGTTATAATGTTCCCGATATCAATTTACACAAACTCATTAACACTAATAGCTAGGAACGCGACAGTTCCATCAGTAGACTGCTCCGGTCGAGCGTCACTCGACAAATGCCGATGGACTCTTGCCGGACTGCCACCATTGACTCTGTCCACGCCGATAGATGGCGCCAGCGTTCCACAGACATCTGCCCTCCGACATATATATATGTTACTAGCTGAACCCGGGTCTGCGTGGAATGTTTTTTGGGTAGCATTTTCATTAATTTAAGCAAATTGTTTTACGTATTACGTATCACACCCCCGCAACACACCACACCAAATTTTAAGTCTCTACGCCATATGGTTGAAGACATATCGTGGTGAGATACAGGTTAACACCGCCGCAGCCCCCTTTGCCGGTGGAATTTCGTAAAATCCGTTCTTAGCTGACCTTTACTCGGCAAAAGGAATATTCCTACCAAATTTCAAGTCTCTACCTCTTATGTGATGAGTTAATAGTTAACACCCCCGCAACCCCCCTTGCGGGTGGAATTTCACAAAATTCGTTCGTAGCTGACCTTTACTGGGTAAAAGGAACATTCCTACCAAATTTCAAGTCTCGACGACTTATGGTTTTGGAGATATTGTGATGAGTCAATAGATACCTGGATATCTTTAAGATATATAAATAAAGAAGCAGCCAATTAACCTCCAGCCTGCCAACCTGTAGTGGTCTGTACTGGGAAAACCCTCTTTCCTATGAGTGAGGAGATCTGTGCCCAGCAGTGGGACGTTAATGGGCTGTTACTTACCTATTAACCTTATAATCTTGAGCACGCTTGGAGGTGATGTCTTATTGCCAAGTATTATAGGCGCTGTACTTGACATTGAGATAATTCCTTTTGACAGGCATGAAAAGAGAGAAAGAGAAGTTGCAGTATATCTCTATTTCGAGGGAAAATAATTAGAAATACCTCTTGTCTTTTCCTTGAACCCGCGTAGTCGCTTTCACCGAGGAATTTCATGACGAACGCGCATTGGAACCTCTTAAACGCTAGTATTTCCCAGCCAAAATAAGGAATCCAAAAGAACGAGGGTTTCTAGAGTATTACCCCACAACGCTGTTACTAAAACGGGAAATTATTTGATTAGGAGTATTGCACTAGTCTAGGTCTCATTGAAATATAAAAGATATTATCATAACGATCACATTTGAATAATCTACCGATTCAATACCTCGCTTCGCATGTGCAGTCCAGGGCCAACTGCACGAAGAGCAACGGAGTATTAACTCAGCACTCCGTCAACACTGGCTTACTGTGTAGAAACGGACTCCCAAGCAGTTATTTTTTCTACAGCAGTGGATACAAGAGCTATCATCCTGCTATGAATCACGAAAGCTGCTTAAGGGCTGTCACCTGAGCTCGTTAGAGCGTATTCAAAAACTTTTCCTCTAACAGAAATAATGTTGCTCTTAGCAAAATTCTGCGTGTTGGTTTTGTCATGCAGTCATTTTATCAGATTATTTTATCGCACTTCCGTTGACTGAACTATCAGGTGAGATCACCACAAAATAATAAAAAAATACACAACTCCATACATTTCCTCTGATGCCAATTGCAGTATCAATAGTGAAAATTATTGAAATCTCGATTTCCGCTGCAATGAGCTGGAATCGCGGTTAGATTCAGCTGAATTTGTAATTTACACCCTACTGCTTAACCACGGCTTTATACTAGATATTTGGAATAAAATCTACCTTATCTTTATGTTAAACAAATACTCTATTTATCTTCCTACTTACCGCATGGTACGTGACCATTTCTTTTAGATGTAGTGAGTTATCGTTAGAAGATAAGTATGTGCTATTAAGGACTTTTTTGTAGATCTATAACAAAGGAATTATTCTGTAATACATTTTTTTATTGTATATATAAGGGATTGGACAGCGATTTTGATAAAATATCAAAGTTTATATCGACACTTCGTTCTTCATTAAGAATTACTCTATCTATATATATATAATTTAAAACTGCATGAAAATCCGTTTAGTAGTTTTTAAAATTATTGCAAACAGGTAGACAAAAATGGCCTAAGGCTTTGTTTTAAAATTTGTAAGGATAAGCGTTTATTTTTGTTTGTTTTAAACTAACTGCGGCCGTAAAACGATATCTTTTGAACGTTAAATTTCGTCTGATTTTGTAATAGCAGCAAATGAAATTGGAGAATCTAATCTTAACAAGTCACGCGCTTAAAAGTAAATGAAAGCGTAAAGTTGGCTAAAAGGAAAAAGGATTTGGAAAGTTTATTTCTTAAGTTGATTAAAAGTTTTAATTTAGTTGGTAAACCATTCCAATTTAATACGGTATTTAAAAAAATAACCAATTTATTTTAAAATCAACAGAAGTCATGGTGAATGTTTAATAAATTATGTTCCGGTACGATATTATATCAAGCACTAATCTTTCAGCTATAAGTAGTTTTGGAAAACCCGTAGATTTTCCTTAAAAACATTGTGGAATATTACGTGATGCATTACGAGGTAACTTTAACATTGCGTGTACAGAAACTCTCGTGCTGCTTTATGGTGCGATTGTTTTAGGAGAAATAGTGTTAAATTGTATAAACTTAAAGTATAAGTAAGTAGCAGCTGTTTAACGTCCTGCTGGGCACAGGCCACCTCACTCCGAGGAGCGAGGGTTTTTAGAGCATAGACCCATCACGCTGGTACACTGCGAATTTGGCAGGCATAGTACATAAGTGCTTTCTCTATTCCTTCACTCTCACACGTGCTCTCCGAGGCACGGAGGTGGAAAACAACGCCAACTTCCCAACTTTGGACAAATATTGAGATAATCTTAATAGAAATTTCAATATCGTTTTTGAATTGGTCCGACCCGGGACTCGAAGCCAGGACCTCAGGTCTGTAGTTGAATTTACTAACCACTAGACCAATGAGGCAGTTTTGATTGTACTTGTTATTAATAAACGCAACGTTAACGTTGCGTTGACGCAAAGTTGACGTTGCAAAGTGGAAGTTCAAACGATTGCCATTAGAGATTCACAACGTTTACGTCACATCAACGCCACGTTGTCGCCGCGCAGACGTTTAAGAAACGTTTATAAAACGTCATTGCAATTATAGGTAAAATTTGATAAGCCGAAAAAAGGTTATAGGGAACCAACCTTTAAAGATAGACATATGATATATCCCACCATTTTGTGAAACTTATAAAGGGGAACAATTCTATCATACACGATTTTTGTGAAACTTTAACCGTTTACGCAGAAAACTCAGCGGAAGCTATTAAAAGGAAAAAAACTCCGACTTTGAAGCATTCTTCATTTGTGCAATGCTCCTATTTGTCTTAGCGTGATAATATTCTCCTTGAAGTGCCTCTTCATTTTTCTTGAAGGTAGGCCGCTAACGTTTTGAGTTTATTTTTATCTTTCGCAAGACGGAACAGCTCGGCTGCGAACTTTATTCATGTCCATTCGCGTTTGTTCCGCAGCCAAGACTTCTTTTTGCGTACAGCACGCCTTTTGCCCTCAACCTTGCCCATCATAATAAGTTGGAGTAACCCGTACCTCAACTTTCCGCCTCTTGATGGTATGCATAAGTTCCCGGGTCATACCAACGCACTGGAGTATGGTTTTGGCGAATTTTTGGAAAGCATTGGAAGCATGCGGCGGTAACACCAGACCTCAAACGCCTCGAGGTGTCTTATGGTGTCCTCTCTCAGGGTCCTTGCCTCACATCCGTATGTAACAACTGGCCACATGTAGCAGAGTAGGATTCTAACTCTGAGCTTTATATTTATTTGGCGACAGCACAATATATTTTTCATTTTATAGAATGATACACGGGCGATTTCTATACGGGTTTTTATTTCTTGGTCGGATTCCCATGCTTCATTCACCCATGCCCCGAGGTATTTGTGTTGTCGCACTCGCTCGAGGTTCTAGTCGCCTATTTTTACAAGTGGATCTAATTCTTGTTTCCGGGATACAACAACAAATTTCGTTGCAGATTCGGAAAGCGACCTTCAAGTAATGTTAGACAAAGTAAATGAAAGCAGTGATAATATATCCTCGATAAATGGGCTATCAAATCATTTTTCAAATTAGACCAGTAGTTCCTGAGATTAACCCGTTTACTGTTCATTGTAATATTAGTATAGATAATTTGTTTACTGTGTAAATACAAATGTCATTTATCCAAATACATATAGCATGTATGTATTTTATCAACAAAGGAAGGGTAGAATCCCATTTTATCGAAGCGTCCCACAGCAGTAAAGTCACTTCCAAAGAAAAACGATTCTAAAAGCTTTCATCTTTAAGTCGGTTAAAACTTTTACTTCTCGTTAAATTTTATTTCATTTTAGATTCAAACTTGTAGCTGTGTCTCGACGACATTTTCGACTTAACGTTCGATTTACTTAATTAAAATAATCGTGCGTTAACTTGAAAATGCCTGTTTGAAATTTCCACTCCTAATAACATGGATATAGGGGTTGGAATTGTAAAGATATGGTTGCTCGGTATGGTTTTTGTAAGACAGTATTATGTAACATTTTGTTAATTTTGTGACTAAACCTTGCTTCCTTTTGCTTCGTAGTATAAATCGGTTTTTAGAGGTCCAATCTCTATTAAATATAAACTAACAACTGAGAGCTTTCCCAAAAAAGTTAAGCAACAAAACGTTAGTAATATAAAATAAAGAAGATTTTGAGTTTACTTCTCTAGGGTAGTTTCTGGAATCAATCGTGGATGATTACTACGATATTAGAAAATTCGATTAGCAAAGTAAATGTTTAGATTCTGTTACGATACTGTAAGGTAGGTAATAGCCTGTTTACGACATATTACAGAGCACAGTCCTCCTCACTCATTGGACAGAGTGATGTAGAGCATAGACCACGCTGCTCCACTGTTTTTTGGCAGGCTCTTTAGCTTCTTTACAATAATGAACAGAAACCATTCCAACCTATCCAAGAATCTCGCAAAAGTCGCCACCAATTCAGTAGTGTAAGAATAGAAGCTATTTAAAAGTATATTACCTCCTTTTTGGTTAATGCGCTACCATTCTAGATTGCATAATCTCTGCCCATCAGGTGAGATTGCACTCTTACCGTAAAGTATAAACCATTATAATTTAAGAAAAAGATTCCCGATTGAGATATTTATCGATTCTTCCTAGAACAGGAGAACGTTATACATTTTCAAGTCGTTTTTAATGGCGATTTACAAAATATGTAAAAGCCTCTTAGAATTAATAATGTTTCGTTAATTGTTTTTTATATGCAAGGAATATACAAAAAATAAGTTAATTACTACAAAAGAAGCTTTATACCATTTATAAAAGCTTTTAATATACAGCGCTGTACAAATTTTCGTAAATACTTAAGAAATTAATTAAGAATCAATTAATATCTGAAAAAACTGTTGGCGTCATCCATTATAATATTTAATATATATATATATATATGAATTTGAATAGACGAGTAAGTAATACGTAATTTAAGTAATAATTATCCTTCATTTCCTGATATAAGTTAACGTAATATAGTTATAGAGACCAATGTTTGTAAAATAAAGTAATGCACACATAAAAGTCCAGTGGATTTCATTAAACTCTCATTAAGCTTCATAAAAGCTTTTTGTTATATTTTAGTATGTGACTGTAAAGCTCTTTGAATTGAAACTGTTACAGACAGCTAAAGCAATTATCCAGAGATGGTTATACTCATATGCCTAGATTAAACATGTTGTTTAAAGTATTGGATAAACGAAATTTCTAGGAAATCTAGCTTTTTCTCACGATAACAATGTCTTTCACACAAATATAATTTGTAAATTAAACTGTGTTAAATATGTTAACTGTTGTGTATTTTAATACATATTTCAAACATGTAGTGGATTACACTTAATTCATTTAACGAAATAATCTCTCGAAATGTTTCATAGATTTGTTATTTTTTCTTTAAATTCCTAATACGCTAGTGCCATCTGCTTATCGGTGTGGGGTAGAGTCAATAAGTGACAATCTGGCGCGCGCCTCCCCAACTCTCGAGTGCCAGTCCGCCGGAGCGGTCGACTGTTTAAACTGTCGCCTTCCTAGCTATTTTGTGTAAATTGATATCGGGAACATTAAGTGATTGAACATTATAATATATGTGAATTAATAAAGTGTTTGATTTCACCAACATTACCCATCAACGCCCATAGTATGGAAATTATGGATGCCATTAATGACGATGTCGGCGGAGAACCCTATGCCCCTATGCTTTATGCCTCCTTTACACTTATTCTCTAAAATATATAACAGATGGAATTTTCAATTGTTTAATAAAATACTTTTTATTAATTCCAGTCTAGTTTAAACACATTTTTTTAACTAATAGTGTATAACACTTGGATATTGATACAGTTGTATTCAAAGCAACAAAAGCGCTAGTGTATTAACGTCACACTGCTGGGTATTTTAGAATATCGACCCACCAAGCTACTTCACTGCGGGTTGGCAAGTTTTTTTTAAATTTTAATTGCTGACAGTTTAGCGCTTGACTGTGATCTCATCTGATAGCAAGTGATGATATCGTTTAAGATGGAAGCGCGCTAAATTGGTAAGAGGCGATATACCTCTTACGGTTTCTACACAGCATCGCACCGGAACACAAATTTCTTTATTTTGACGGTACGTCTTTGTTGGTAGGCCAAAGCAACTAGACCAGAGTCAGACAAATTAGAAAATACAATTTCCTAAATTCGTCCTACCAGGGATCGAACCCGGGACCTCTGCTAGCAAGGCGAGTTCTCGCACCACTGCGCCAGCAAGGCCGTCTATTGTTACACGTTTCTCAGAATTGCTCTCATACCTATATTATTTCAAGGCGATAACTTAGTGGTGCCAGATCAGATTTCAAACCCGTAATTCTTAACAAGAATCTGCGTGGCTATTAATATTTCAATTTATTTTTAATTTAAATGAAATACTTAAATACAAGCTCTAATTTGATCATTTTAGAGAGACCAGTTCCAATTTTTAAAATGAAAATAAAGAATTGCACATCTAAAGTTATAAAGAGCAAAGATCTGTGTTTTATTATGTAAGTTTGTTAAGTTATCACACAAACTACTGGACCGATTGCAAACAATGTTTTACCATTAGAAAGCTACATTTTCACTGAGCGACATGGCTGTATTACTATCTTAAAAAAAAGAGATTCCTAATAAAAATGCATTAATGTACCCCAAGGTGTGAAAAATCTAGGTCAGATTAAATCTGTCATCGCGTGCGCTGCGAAAACTATTGAAGATAGAACAATCAAATGTTCTACAATATTATAGAACGCATTAATATCTACAAAAAAGTCTATGATGCCATAGGTCAAACTACTGTAGTTATGCCACTATGACTACAAATTAGCATTTTAAAAGTTAATACAAGTGGCGGCAATAATCAAAGTATATTTTTCATATCTCTGTATTAATCCTTCTTTTATTAATATTTTCTTAAAGACGGTTGCAGTACCTGCATAATACTATTTAAATTAATAAAATCAGACAATCCATTAAAAAAATATTACGAATATAAAAATCAATCTAAAGAAAATAATGTCTCCAAGTGTCAAATGTTGTGTATAGGGAAGTTCTGAAATAATAAAGTATTACAAATAAATATTTTCTTTGATAGTTTACTAAAACGATTTAAAAAATTCTTTCAATACCTGTAGAGTATTATTTATTTTACTAATGACGGATATTCTACGAAAATGATCTTATGAAATTAAAATGTATTAGTTAGACATATATTCGTTGTAAAGTAAATCTGTATATTGATTATATTGTAAATGTAAGTGTATATCTAATAGTCAGAAAGGAAGTATGTAATTAAAAAGTAAGTGAAATAAAACTTTTAGGTTAACGAAAATCAATCAACCGTCCGAATTAAAATTTTCCACTGCGACGAGATCGGTATCTACGCTGGTGACACCGCGGGGCATAGCTAGTTTAAAATAATTTTATTGAATTTATAAGTATAAATTTTAATCCATTTTCAAATTAATTGTGCAATAAATTATATATGTAATCGGCTACGTTAGTAGACAGACATCATGTCCTTTTTATGAAATTATTCGTGATTAATTCCTACGGTCATGTCCGTATGTCCTCGATACATAGCATCACGCCTCATTCCCATAGGGGTAGGCAGAGACCACGTCCTTCCACTTGCCACGATCCTTGCACATCTCCGTCGCTTCTTTCATTCTCGTTTTCAAACAAGTTCATCGGTTCAGAGTACTCTTGACCTGGCTCTTATTTAAATTGTCCTGGATTTGGTCCAGGAACGTTCGCCTTGGTCTTCCCCTTCCAACTTTTCCATTCACTATTGACTCATAAATCCTTTTGTCAGTCTGCTTTCATTCATTCTCTCTACATGCCCAAACCATCTAAGCATACCTTTCTCAGTTTTAGTCACTACATCTTTTATACCACAACGTTCTCTTATCACACTATTTCTTACTTTGTCACTCAGTTTCAATCCACTCATACTTCTCAATGCTATCATCTCTACCACACTTATTTTACTTTTGTGATTCTTCTGCCATACCGAAATTGTCCTCCATGACTTCACGAATTCCATCTTTAAGGTCTTCAATCTTATCAAATTATAGGAAATTGGTATATTGTTTTAAATTACAAAGTAGACATGTAAAAAGTGAAATTAATTTTTCAAGCTTATTTATACAAATTTAAAATTTTGATTTTCGAGACTCATAGGGAGGAAAACATGTTAGGAATTTAATGAATATATCGCGTTCCGGTCTTCCATCGTTTAAATTAAAACAACACAGTAAATTTTCACAGAGATTATTTATTGCTTAAAACGAAATTATTAATTACTTTTTTTAATTAAATGACAATAACCAATTATTTATGGGTGCAACGTGTGCACCGGGCAGCACTTCGAGTGAGAATGCCCGCCAGTCTAATGCAAGCCATTTTATACTAGTTTCTGCGAATGGGGGTAGTTCGAATGTTGCTAGATGTTTGTTGCTAGCTCGCTGCACACCTTGTTACCAACATTAAAATACGTTACCGCTTTCAAATATAATTGTCGTTGAAATATTAAAAGTGTTGAAAATCAATAAAAATAATTTATTGAAATGTCAAATAAAGATTTGTGAATAAAATACTACGTCAACATCAAAACTACATAATCTTTAAAAGAAATCGCGTGAAAGATGCTGGACATCCTCGTGACGCTAATCACGCGTCCGTAAAAATTTTACCTAAAAGAAGTTTCACTTAAACAACAATGACATACTTCGCTTTACAGACCGACATAATCGTTGGTATACAGTTATATGACTAGCCAATGGAGTTTTTCAAGTCAGTTAAAACAAATCCGAAGCAGGACTCGATGAAACTTGCTTCGTTGCAAGTGACGCCATAGAACTTAAACCAATAGTTTAAAACATAACACTTTGTAAAGCTTGAACTTTCAAACTTTTTGAGATTGAAACTCGCTGAAGTTTAAAATAAAATTTAAGTGCCGCTGGCGCAGCGATGTAATTATTATTTGTTTATTTTGTAGATATTTTTCTCATAGTAACTTGTGATGAAGATTATGCAAAGTTAATGTTTAAAAATTCGTGTAAAATCTATCTATTAAAGTCACTACTGTGAATGTGCTAGATATATAAAGAAATAACAGTAATGAGATGATGTATAGTCAAATAAAAGTGGAATTAATATTCGTTCTCACATTATCTTTTCATAGTGTGTCTACACGTTCAATAAATTTGTAAATATATAACAAGCTGACTCGGAACTAATAAGTTAAAAAGAATTCGTAATCATAAATGTGTGACCTTTACGCTCAGATTTCCGCCAAAATCCATCAAATATTATAGTCGCGATTAGAAGTTGATGGTTGTTAATGTAAAATGTCAAAAACAAAAGTATTCTTTCAAAATTTAATTTAACTTCTTAACGACGGGTCAAACATTAAATGTTTAACATTAAAAATATAAAAAAATAACAATTTTAAATTTTATTAGATTTCTGAACGACTTTTATATTTAATTAATTTTTAAACGACTGGACGAACATCAAATGTTTGACAGGTTAGAAGGGAAAGTGAAATTGTTGTTTTCACTAAATTCCTAACATTTTTTTCATATTCACTCATGTTCTAAACCTTCCATGGACTTCGAGAAGTAACTCAAAACGAGTCATGTAACGAACAACAACGCCAAAAGCATTTAAGCACCCCGACTGTGAGGTCGGGAGTGTGGGACTAGGCGAGGGTACGAACTCGCAACACACGCTATAACCCAGCGGAACTGACATCAAACATAAGTGGAGAGCCAGAGGTTCGTTGAGGCATTCCTCTGTGGCCCCTCGGTTGCAGCTCACAGATATTCTATAGGGGGAGGAGTTGTATGAACCTGTGCCTCCTGTTTCCTGCACCCCGGGGCTGGAGTGTTTCGGCGGCATTCACATTCTCCCTTTGCCGTGTCTCCTTAAGCGAGATGACAGTCTAGCAAAAGAAGGCAACTGCTCTCCAGGGTTGTTCACTGATAAGTATTGCTCCTATAATACTTGCCAGTGAGGGGTCTGTGCTGATCAGCGGCGTCATAATTTTTTTTTTCTGGGAAATGCATTTACGCACTTCGCCTGGGACACAGAAGAGAGTCTGGTACTCGCCGGTAGTACCAGAATACCCACTAAAACCCAGCATAGCCCTCGTCATTTGGGAGTGGAACGATTAGAGGTTTGTTGTGGCATTCCACTCTGGCTCCTCCGAATGAAGTCGGCTCAAAAGTGCTCTACAGGGGGAGGAGTTGAATAAACCTCCGTCCTCTGTTTCTCAATGCCCTCCGTCGGGGGTACTGTGCTTCAGCTGCATTCGTCCTCTCTCTTTGCTGTGCCTTCTTTAGCGAAATGATAGATTCACAGAAGGTGGCACCATACCCTTGCCAGCGAGAGGTCCTCATCGATTTGCGACAGTCCACAGGAGCACCACACTCGTTTCAAGTGACTGACGGCTCACAGCCAACGATTTGATTAAGGTATTTTCTAATGCAACCATGACCGGTTAGCACCTGCACTAAACAGTAGGAAAGCACTCCGTGTCGTCTACCCATCCATTGCTCTAAATAACCGGCTCCTGGGGACCCGAGGTCCTCTTGCCATGCTTGGATCAAGGCTCTCTCAGCAATAACCTTGACCCTTCTAACCTCGTCGGCATCCCCTCTGACCCTCGTGGCTACTCTGCACTGGAACGATGTCATAATGACTCGCTAAGGTTTCCAGGCGGGACATTCTGCCGCCGTGTGAAAAAATGCACCATTTTATGTGTACCATTCTTGTCAAGGGGAGTGCTGACCGTCTCTCCTATCAATAGACCCATTTTTAGATTTTGAATAAGCAGTAGCTTAAAGAATATTTTTTTATTCTACAGACCGCCTAAAATATTTAAAATTACATCGATATTTGGCTACTTTATTTACGTAAAAACAAACACATCTACAAATTACTAAAAGCGTACGTTGCGAAGTAAACGATTGGCGTCAGTTGGGACCAATTTATCGCTTTGGAAAATTCATTACCCCAATGGCCGGCGCCGTTTTAATGCATTGCACGTCCGCTCTAATCAAAACAGACGATTTGGACATATCTATCTACGCTATTGCGTATGCATCCGCTATTGCGCTATCTATTAGTGGTGTAAATTAAATATTAATAAGTGAAAAGCTTTCTTATAAGGAGGGTTTTCTAATATATTTTTTTATTGGTGGCAGATTAGCGCTTGACTGTGATCTCGCGAGCTAATCTGTTAAGAGGCGATATACCCCTTACGGTTTCAACACAGCATCGTACTGGAACACAAATTTCTTTGTTTTGGCGGTACGTTTTTGCTGGTAGCTACGGCCAAAGCCTCCAACCAGTCCAAACTCAGACAAATTAGAAAACTCAGACAATTTCCTAAATTTGTCCTACCAGGGATAGAACGCGGGACCTCCGCTAGCCAAGCGAATACTCGCACCACTGCGCCAGCGAGGCCTTCGTAATAAGAGCTTTCATTTTCATATTATCTAATACAAAATTCAATTTATTCAAGTAGGCTGTTGCAGCGTTTTTATCAAATGCATTTATCCTTTATATTGTATTACTTTTATTGAAGTGAAACTTCTTTAGGCTCATGAGGGTAAACTTTTACAGATGAAACGCTTGATTAGTGTCACGAAAATGTGCAGCGTGTTTTTATGCTAATTCGTTTAAAGTTGATGTATTTTTAATATTTACAAATAACATGTGGCATTTTAATTTGCCACTCGTCATTTAATCATTTAATATACTATTTTTCATAAAATATTTCATATCATATTGTTTTTGAAATTAAAATTTAGAAAAATTTAGACGTATAAGTAAAAGTTGATAGAATTAGTCTTATTTTTATAATGACAATTACGTAGACTGTATTATAAGTTACAACTAAGTTGTCTTGTTATTCAAAACTTCTATGATAGTATTTATCAAATTGCTATCATCAACCTTATTAAAGGTATTTAATAGCTTTTAAATAAATGTTTTCCACACAAAATAAATAGACCAAATAAACTTAATCAGAAGTTTCGCTACCGGTAATGCTTGTTTCTAACTCGAGTTTGTCTTTCTTTTAATTTATAAAAACTTGGCGTATTAATTACCTATCGCAAAGTTATTGCAAACGTTAAGATGTAAAGCTACGTCTTCACAAGCGGTGTATTAAATATTGCAAAGGGATCATTTCTTAAGTAAGTCCTAATTTATACAAATTATATAGTTTTTATGATCCGTATAGTGAGATATATTTCTTAATTTTATATGACAAAGTACACATGTCAGAAGTGAAACTTCTTTGGCAAACAATTTTTTAATTCTTGTTTATATTTTTTCAAATCTAACACTTAAGATTTTCGAGACATGGAGGGAAGGAATAAGGAAGATATGTTAGGAATTTAATTAGTTTAATTGTCATTAAAATGTTAAAAATAATTTAAATGAAATCTCAAATGGCGAATTGTAAATAAAAATGCCACGTGTTATTTGTAAAAATTAAAACTACCTAACCTTCGAACGAATTAGCATAAAAAACGCTTTCATTATCCCTGGCGGGTGTGGAGCCAGTCTTTGGATCACTCTGGTACCTTATTCATATTACAGTATTAGAAGGTACCTGGGTGCCCATGGTAGGGATTCCCTCGGCGGTAAATAGTTACTCCACTTACTACTTATTTTTATATATGCGATAGAAAAGAAGTCTGTTGATAGATCTTCCTTGATGGCTATTATTATATATTATAATATTATCCCACAGTCATCCGTGAGATGACTGTGATTTATTTTATTACAACAAAACCTACTGAATCCAATGGATATTATTTAATATATAATTAATGTTCCCTGAATGTAATGCCTATTTGTAATGCCTTTTGGATATAAGAAAATAATATTAAGATTATCGAATTTCACATTCTCTTTACCTCTGACGCTCTAAAAGGATTTGGATTACTATGAATACAACATATTAATGGGTTCTAACTAGCTCGAAGATCATACATGGCCAAATATAATTATATTATTATTATATACTCACATATACATATACTCCAGCTATGCCTTTAAGCTATGCCAGATGCGAGAGGTGGTTTATGTATATTTTTATAAAATATTTAAAAGAAAAATATATTATATTAAGTATTGATGAGTGAGATCTATACAGTTACATGCTGTATATAATATGTAATGTATATAAGCATATTTTAAGTATGCATGTATAGTATTTCCCCATTACACATTAGAGTAAATATAATATGTTATATACTCGTATATCTTTAACCCTTCAAATAGATTCAACGGTGAGGACATAGCTTTAGGTGCTTTAATTGAACTTTGGTTGTAAAATATTGGCTCAGTTCAATCCAAGTTTAAATTAACAGCTGTTATCAAGAATTATCGCTTTTTACCAGTATAATAAGGAAATGAATAATTTATATTTGCTAAAAGGGGTTGAAAAATTTCTTTAAAATCCCGATCAGCAAAAATCCACTATCCTATTGGGGTGTATTTATTCCTAATCAGTGCATCTCGTAATCAGTAGTAAGTAATAGAAAGTAGGCCTATTACACAACCGCATATACTCGTATATATGCATTTTGCAGCTGTCGATTCTCCTAATATTAAAGTTTTCTGAGTGCGGTTTTGTCCTTTTTAATATATAAAATATAAAAAAGTTTGTACGTGAACGAAGTGAATTATCTCTGTTTATTCTGTTTATCTCTGTATATTTCACTGCATAGAATTTGTCGTTATTTCTGAAACTCTAGACTCTAGAGCCTCAGAAAGACCATAGAGTCTAGACTATCAGTGTACCAAATTTCATTTAAATCGGTTCAATAGTTTTGGCGTGAAAACACGACAAACAGAGTTGCTTCCAAATTTATAATATTAGTAAGAATTGTTATTTTACACGTTTGAGGGTAAAATTTTTATAATGTTTGAATGTCATAATTATTTACATCGAATCAACAGCCTTAAAAATAGTTTTAAAGCTACTTACTCTAAAAATGAAGATACTTCCTTCCTTTTTGTAAGTCCTTTATCGGGCTATAGACTATCAATATACCAAGTTTCAATTGAATCGTTTCAGTTGTTTCGGGGTGAAAGCGTGACAGACAGATACAGTTATATATTGTATTTATGATATTAGTAAGGATTTATTTATATAATATATATATATTTTTAATTAATCTTATATAAATGTTCCGGCATATTTAGCGGAACACTAAAAAAATGTCCATAATTTAAAAAATATGGTTTTATTTTTATTTAAAGTTTCATTTGTTTTAATTAAAATGAGATCACATTAACAACACAGTTTGCGAGTAAAGGCTATTTGTGAAAAATGGTCCATTTTTGAACTTTTTATGTAACCGGGAAAAGGGAAAATTAATATTAAAATAACAATTAATTAAATTAGAAAAATGGTGATTGATATCACGTATTTCCTCCACGAGCTCTTATTAAAGTTTCTACCCATCTAGACATTCTGAGAATGATGTTATCGATGGTCTCCTGGAATAATCTCCGCCATTCCTCAATTACGGCGATTCGACGTACACCCACGTTAGTAGGAGCTGGAGTTCTGGACTTAACATTTCTTTTCAGCAAGTGCCAAACGTGTTCTATTGTGTTCATATCCGGTGATCTCGACAGCCACTCCATAACAGTGATATTAATATCAATAAGATATGCATGAGTAACCCGAGCGGTATGCGGCCGAGCATTATCTTGCATAAAAACAAAATCGTCACCTATACATGGTACCGGGGAAAACGGTACGACAGTTTCTTCTAAAACTTCTCTGATATAACGGTCTGCAGTCAGACTCCCTCTGTCAATCACTACCAAGTCTGTGCGAACTCCCAAACAAATGCCCGCCCAAACCATTATTGATCCACCGCCGTATGCAAATGTATGAGTAAGGTATTGTTTAACTGTTGAGTGTAGAATTCTCTTAAATCAAATTGACGGCAGGCAAAGAATATACAGACGCAAAGGAGAACGATACATTCGGACAAATTTTGAAACTACAGTTGCATACGGTGGTGGATCAATAATGGTTTGGGCGGGCATTGGTTTGGGAGGGAGTGCGACTGCAAACCGCTATAACAGAGAAGTTTTAGAAGAAAATGTAGTACCCTTTGCCCCATATATCGGTAACGATTTAGTATTAATGCAAGATAATGCTCGGCCGTATACCGCTTGCGTAACTCAAGCATATCTTAATGATATTAATATCACTGTTATGGAGTGGCCGGCGAGATCACCGGATATGAAAACAATAGAGTACGTCTCGGACTTGCTGAAAAGAAATGTTAAGTCCAGAATTCCAGCTCCTGCCAACGTAGGTGAACTCCGAATCGCCGTATTTGAGTAATGGCGGAGACTATTCCAGGAGACCATGGATAACATAATTCTCAGAATGCCTAGACGAGTAGAAACTTTAATAAGAGCTCGTGGAGGAAACACGTGATATCAATCACCATTTTTCAAATTTAATTAATCGTTATTTTAATATTAATTTTCACTTTTATCGCTTAAATAAAAAGTTCAAAAATGGACCACTTTTCACAAATAGCCTTTACTCGCAAACTGTGTTGTTAATGTGATCTCATTTTAATTAAAACAAATGAAACTTTAAATAACAAAAGAAGTGTAGTAAGTAGATTTTAAAATAAAACCATATTTTTTAAATTGTGGACTTTTTTTGTGTTGCGCTTAATATGGCGGTGTGGGTATATCGAACCGTTTAGGAGAAATTTATAAACACGTAGAATATAATTACATAGTGACAACACGACACACTTATTTCTCTCGCGATGTAGATGCTCACCGAGAACAGGTTTCTTGTAGATTTCCACAAAATAAGGGTTTAGGTTCTAAGTTTATATTATATAATTATAAAACAGTTAGTTATTACGAGAACTCCACAGCTTATGATCTAAATAATGACACATTGAGCTACAGTATTTTGCGGATTTCTTAGTAAATAATTAACATTTCAATTATATCCCAAAGTGGCCCATTTAGACCGTAACAGTTACTTTATTATGGTGTATTGATCATAATGCCCCGAGAATTAATTAAATTCAAGTGGCAAGAACATTAACGTTCGTGTCTGCATTATTATTATGAATAAGACGATTATGATGAAACAATTTTAGATAATGTCCCATTATTTCTTACCCGAAATTCAGGCTTTATTATACCCATATCATAATTCACTTTCTCCATTTTAACAAAGGGTCCGAGGATTGGGTGCGGTAAATCTTTTAATATAATTATATGATGATATGTTAGTTTAGTTTAGTATTTGACTCATCGCTGGCATTATAGTTGAAAAACTAGCTTTATTATTTATATGAGAAGTCTTGGGTTCGATTTGTGAGAGCATATTTATAGCATTCTTTATTTAGAAGGTACTACACCAGAGTAATTTTAAATTGTCAATAATTTTCGTGCAATGGTATTGGTTTCAGGTTAAAAGTAGTAACACATAATATGTATGCAAGGCTTCTGGTAATTCGACGTTTTCCCATCGGGAAGTGATAGAGGGGACTATTTGCCATGAAGCATTACATAAAAGTGAATTATTTTTGACTTATCATGATTTTTAGCTCATTATTTACTTGTTTTATAAGTTTTTCACTTAGAGACAACGATTAAATTTTTTGAAGTGTAAAAGTCTTACGGATGTAACGCGTGATTAGCGACACGAAGATGTGCAACGTTTTTTACGCTAATTCGTTTGAAGGTTAGGTAGTTTTATTATTTACATACAACATGTGGCATTTTAATTTGCCACTCCTTATTTTATAATGTAATATACTAATTTACAATTTGTCATTTGAGGTTAAGGACAATTAAATTCATTAAATTCCTAACATATCTTCCCCCTCAAAGTCTCGGAAATCTAAAGTTTTAGATTTGTATAAATATAAACAAGACTTAAGAATTAGTTTGCCAAAGAAGTTTCACTTCTGACATGATTAATATTTAAGCCACGACGGTATTTGTTAACCGCAGTAAAGTTAACAAGGAACTGCATGTTGAATATTGTATTACAGTAAAATTGATAAATACTAGGGTTAAAATGTGACTGTCATAAAAAGGGTAAATCTCCCTGAAATTTTAGGAAATACAAACAGCACAGCTATCATTTATGACCTGAATTAATCTAACGATGTGCAGTAAACTTATGTTTATGCTCGAAATGAGCACATTTATGCTCGCAGTCGCAAACTCATGAATGACATTCGCACATTTATGCTCAAAATTAGCACATTTATCCTCGACAGTTGAAAATTCCTGAGCGACATTCGTATATTTTTGCTCGACATTCGCTCATTTATGCTCAACAGTCGCAAATTCATGATCGACATTCGCACATTTATGCTCGAAATTAGCACATTTATGCTTGACAGTCGGAAAGTCATGAGCGACATCCGCACATTTATGCTCGACAGTCGGAAATTCATGAGCGACATTTGCACATTTATGCTCGGCAATCGAAAATTCTTGATCAAATTCGTACATATATGCTCGACATTTGCACATTCTTGTTCGACAGTCCAAAATTCATGAAAGACATTCGCACATACTTGTTTGACAGTCGCTTATAAAGCTATGGTCACAGTTATAGAGGTCCAAGCACAAATATTTGAGGATTCCTGACTCTCTCTTATAGGTCTTACCTCTTTCTTAAAGAGGTTTTAGAAGCCATAAATAAGATAAATTGGCTTATTACTCTCTCTTGACAAGGTGCGACTTTATATAAATATTTACTTAAGTATATTTTAATACATTAGAGAAATAAGGAAATTACGGATAGCTTTATTGAGCTTTTCCATGCAAGAAAGCATTGTGAAGAAACCTGCACCGCCGCTTCAACCGTCAAATGGACGTCCACTGCTGGACATAGGTCTCACGTAATGACGTCCACAAGGCCCGATCTTGCGCCGCCTGGCTCCAGCGGCTACCGGCGACCCTCTTTATATCATCGGTCCACCTTGTGGGGGGTCTGCCTACACTGCGCCGTCCTGTGCGGGGTCGCCACTCCAGCACCTTCGGCCCCCAACGTCCATCAGTCCTTCGGACTATGTGCCCCGCCCATTGCCACGTCAGGTTCGCGATTCGTATTCTTCATTTCTGATTCTATCTCGTAGAGAAACTCCGAGCATAGCCCTCTCTATCGCACGGGAGTGACCTGCATATATCGGGAGTATTTCTAAGGTATTTATAGCCGGCCAACCCGCATTGGAGCAGCGTGGTGGCTCTATGCTCTAAAACTCGCTCTCCCATTAGTAGTAGCCTATTAATAGTCTATGCTAATTTTTTTAGTACTCTATACTTAAATATGAACAAAAGTTAATAGTTAAAATAACTAATTGAAGCATTTAATTTGTTTATTTCAAAGCGCTTGAGGACTAGAATTCAGTCAAAAGACCCTATTTAAGGAATAATCACCAAGGAATATTTTAATATTAATATATATAGGTGCGGGAAATTTGCTAGTAAATGAATTAGTAAATAAAGTTAATGTTAACCATTTCAATTGGGTTTAATGCTCCATTATTCGCTGCCCCAAGTGCAGCCATCTTGATATGGGTACCATAATTTGCACCCTTGTCATATATGACATATTTATGATGATGGTTATCCCGGTAATATCATTTTATAGGCCCCTTGTTTCCAACCGTCCCATACTTTAAAAGAAGTGGCATATTAAAAGACTTTGTCACTGCCATTATACGCGATATCATGAACTCTCAGCTTCGTTTAAAAGGATATTTGACATTTGTGGGTTTGATCATTACAAATGTATTTAATTAATAAAAAAATTACGGGTATCAGTTCATGGGCTTGTAAAGTATTCAATTCTATAACAGGATTTTATTTGAAACTCATCTAATAAATAAGTATTTTATCATCATTTTTTTCTTTGTGACTAAATCACACCCAAATCTTAAGATAAAGTAAATCAAATGATAAAAATTATTGTAATTTAAATCAAACCATTAGAAAATAGCTATAATAGCAATAGATAAAACAGTTATCCATCAGAACAATCTAAAAATTCCTTTAATATTTGTCAAATAGTTTAAGAGAAGTTTAGTCACGCATGTGTTTGAGAAGGGTCAAGAAGAGCAGGGGGCGTTCCTTAGCGACATTATGGCTAAAAGTAACATGAAGTCGGAAGTAAGGAAAGCACAAAGAGATTATGCCGTCAAGGCTGAAAAGGAACAAAAGAAATCCACAAAGGCTGCAAAGAAAGAGAAGACTGCTACCAAAGTGAAGGCTGCAAAGGTCAGCCAGAAGGATGCACCACGTATAGGAAGCAAACGATAAACCTTAAACATAAAAAAATTAACACGTTCTGTACGTGTGTGTGACTAATGTTATATATACTAGTGCATACACATTATATATTGACAATACGATATACTTATCCCTTTTACGATGTAGACTCTGACGGAGTTTCTTCCAAATATCCACAAGATCAGGATATATATATATATATATATAATTACTTACTACGATATAGAGAATATTTACGCGACTAAAACTTATTATACATGAAAACTAACATACATACATAGCATCACGCCTCATTGCCATAGGGGAAGGCAGAGACCACGTTCTTCCACTTGCCACGATCCTTGCATGTCTCCTTTGCTTCTTTCATTCTAATTAAATCTTTCATACAAGTTCGTCGGCTTAGAGTACTCTTAAACTTGCCCTTATTTAAAATTTCCTGGATTTGGTCCAGGAACGTTCTCCTTGGTCTTCCCCTTCCAATTTTCCCATTCACTCTTAACTCATTAATCCTTTTTGTCAGTCTCGTTTCATTGATTCTCTACGTGCCCAAACCATCTAAGCGTACCTTTCTCAATTTTAGTCACTACATCTTCTTTTACACCACAATGTCACTCAGTTTCAATCTTCTTATACTTCTCAACGCTCTCTTCTCCGCCGCATTTATTTTACTTTCAAGCTTCTACTGCCATACCCAACTTTCACTATCATACATAAATGTTCGCATCAACACTCTAGCCCTTTGAGATACCATCTGGCTATTGATAGAGGCTTATTTATAAAGGAAAAATAACAGCTGTACTTAAAACTAAAACAACTTGGTCGAAGTTCAACTAAAACTCCTAATAAATTCTCCCAATAAATTTACGACTGGCAATTAATTCAACAAGTTTAACAAATTAAAAGAAAGACAAATAACTCGAGTTACCAACAAGCATTATTATTCCGAAGCTCTGACAAACAAATATGACTTATTGTTTGTTTCTGTAAATTGTTTTTTTTTTATTGTTGTGTTAATTCCATTGAGTGCGTAAGTTTTCGCCTTAACATCTTTAGTAGTGGGCATATGGAAATAAATTAAGAGAACATCTTTATAGAAAGTGCAATAGTCTAAAATACCATTTATATCTTGTTGCCAAAAGACAAGTGAAACAGATATACAAGGTGTTAGGAGACCGCTTCCGAAACGAAGACAGTCGATGTCTAATGACACTTTGATGATGAGGTGGAAAAAAACTCGATCATGATTAAAAGAAAAAACATCTTTTTCTGACGTTTTATGAGAATTATTTACGCCCCATCATGTTAGTATAGCTAAATGAAATTATAATTTCATAAGAAATACATTAAAAAAAATCAGCAATGAAGCACAAAATTAAAAACAGCTGACGCTCAACTGCACGGGTCAACGAGACATCAGCAGTTTTTAATTACGGATTTCATTGCTTGGTTTTTTTGGGAAATAATGTATTTTTAATGATATTATTGTTTCTGTACTAATATGATGGAGCGTAAATAATGCAAAAAAAATCATTTTAAAAATGTTTTTTTTTTAAATCAGAATTGTTTTTTTTGGAAGCGGTATCCCCTGTCCGGCAGTCCGGCATACCCTGGAACATCCTCCCGAATATTCCAGGTATCCACGAGGATTTCCCAGCGTTAAAAAAAAAGAAATTCAATATTCGCATATCAAGTCAAACACAAGGTACTATATGCTATAAAGGTCTTAAAAGCTTTCTCGTGTCAAAACCGATTTTATTGGTAGTAATTGAAGGGTGAATGTGTAGGGCGTTAACGATTGTGAAAACCCAATCGGAATCGTTATTTCTCTACTTTCACAATCTTTATATATCAACTGTCCATACGTATAAAGAGTCAAGTATAAAATCCATATTTGTAAGATGGGGTTTCAATGATTATTTATTTGATAATGTCTGCTTGTTCGAGCACCATCTTTTAAAAGCTTTGTGACTCAAAATTAAACGATAACCGATTGACAAATGAACTGGAACACTAACAATAAATTCGGATAGTGGATCATTTAAAAAAAAAGTAAACCGTATATAGAAAAATATTTATTAATTATTAAAATACACTTTTTGGGGATTAATTTATAAAAAATAATATAGTCTAAATGAAGACCCTCGCGTTCTTGGCATTCATTTAATCGAACAGTAAAATTACTTATGACAGGTGAATTCAGGGATGGATGCCATTTCGTGACCGATATTTTCTTGCCAATGCGCCAGTGAAATCGGTTTATAGGCGTAAACGTTGGATTTAAGAAAACCCTATAGGAAAAAGTCCATAGGGGTTAAATCTGGGCTGCGTGGAGGCCAATTTGTGTCACCTCTCCGGGAGATCAATTTACCTGATAAAATTTTACTAACACGTGGTAGAGACATTGGACGTGTGTGAAGTTGCTCCGTCCTGTTGGAACCATGTTCTTTGATTATAGCCAGCAAAGTTTTGCAGTACAAGTACAAGGAAATTAAATCTCTGAATTCACTGTAACTGCTCACCGCCTTTCGCCTTCAAAAAAGTAAGGGCCGATAATTCCTTGGGTCGACATCACAACCCATACGCCCACTTTAGACGAATTAAGGGGTTTCTGTTGTTTGTGTTTCGGATTCGTTGTACTCCAGTAGCGGCTGTTCTGCTTATTTACGTGGCTATTATGATGAAAAAGAGCTTCATCGGAAAACAAAATGTTGGTAACCGTTGAAAATCGCCTGATTTACGCAATTAAGCCTCTGACTGGCATCTTGGGGCTGTAATTCTTGCACCAATTGAATTCCTAAAAGCCAGGCTACCGATTGACTTAACCCCGCGCCCCTCGGATACGTTGCTTTCACGCAATAAGCTAATAAATATAAAATTTATTTTGAGACACCTCATATATTGGAAAGGGAAGACCAAGGCGAACAATCCTGAACCAAATCCAGGACATTTTAAGTATGAATGGTATGAAAGGTTTAATGAGAATGAAAGAAGCGAAGGAGATATGCAAGGATCGTGGCAAGTGGAAGGATGTAGTCTCTGCCTACCCCTATGGGAATAAGGCGTGATACTATGTATGTATGTATTGACTTGAAATTTAGTATAGATATTCTTTTCGCAACGTAGACTCTTGCTAAGAACATATTAACCCATTTCTCCACGGGATCGAGAACTACGCGAACAAAACTGCTACGCGGGAAGAACTACTTATATTATTTTAATTCTAACAATTCAATAACATAAATATGGAATTATATTCATTAAAACAAATGATGTCGATTTCGATTGGAGAATTGCAATTGCGTTTATTTCTAATGCTGATTGTTTCTTAGTAAGTGTAATAAAATAATACGAGCGTAAGTCTTAGATTCCCATTACTGTTACTCCATTAACTAATTAAACAAACAACTAGGTTACTCATAGCCTTTTATCGATGGATTTATATTTTTTAAGCTGAAATATGACTTTACGCACTCCGAAATCTTATCGGGAGTGTGGGAGTCTCTTGCAAGCCAGAATATACAATAAGACCCACCAATACCATTTACATCTTTTAGTGGAGCACCAGGGGATTGGTCTATCAATTGCATCTATGTAATATACCTTGAAACTCCGGAAGATTCCTCTGGAAAACTTAAGAAGGACGCAGGAGAAGCATAAATCAATGCCTCCTTATTTTCAACCTGATGTGCCGGAGTCGAGGAGCGTCCACGGTATCCTCTCTCTGCCTCCTTTTGCGAAAGAATAGTCTTGGAGAAGGAGGCCACTGTTCTCCAAAATTTGAAGACATAATAGCTCAAAAAACAAAGAATAAAATTACAATTAACGTTACCTATTTCTGAACAACTGTGTAGTTTACAAAGACGAAAGAGCGGGTAAAATTTCGTTTGAGTTTGAACTTCTTAAAGTTATTTTAAGTGAATACTTGAACAGCAGCTATTTGCAATAGTTTGCTTACTTTCTCAATGGAAGCGGTCTTTAAATACTGCATTTTAAGGCGTTTATTTATAGTAGATTAAAAAGGCCGCCCGATTGCGAAAGAACCCTTGTGACTTTAGATTCTAAGTTGTTATCTAATAACAACATCAATTCTATAACCGTAGAGCATACTTGTACAATTAATTTTTGAATTTGAATTTAATAAGGTAAAAGCAGCCCATTAATGTTCCACCGCTGGGCACAAGCCTTCTGACTCATAGAAGAGAGGGTTGTTAGAGCATAGACCCACCATGCTGCTGGCAGGCCTAGAACACAAGTGCACTCTCGATTCCTGCACTGTCATTGTCCGATCCGATCAGGCACATGACCGACGGCTTAGCATGCTCTCTGAGTAACGGGGCTGGAGCACACCGTCAATAACGCACATGGGGGTAATATTGTTCCCAAATTGTCACCCCCATCACATCGTTGAATTACCAATGACCTTGTATATTATTGGAAACATTACTAACTACTATTGTACTTTATAAATAAGTAGGGATGTACGAATAAGTCAAACTTACGAATCATTTTTTCCGAATCGAATGTTTGAAATCCGAATCGATTCAAGACTCGAATCGAATAATTCGAAAGTTCGAATAATCCGATTTTTTTTCCGAATTTTCGAGTATTTTCAATTCAGGGTTAAGTCAATTCAATAGTTTATTTACATTTTATTAAAACATTAATTTTTATGAAATAACAGTAATGATATCGTAGCAAATACAGCATTCTAAACAATATCCAATCCCGGACGATCCCAATTCTTGTTCAGCGACACGTCTTGGTGTCGCTGATTGGATGGAGCCTCTTGTTGGTGAGCATAGTTGGCGCAATGCTTGCTAACGAGACGGGTTGGCGGGCAGTCGCTACCTTCTGTGAATCCGTAATGTCGCTGAAGGAGGCATCGGAGAGGGCGCGACAGAATGTCATCGGCGCTCCACCTATCCGACTTAGGAAACGGAGAAGCAGGATGCGTAGAGTTGTGCATCTTCTTCCCCCTCCATAAACTATTGAGATGAGGCAGCTACATCCGTGATAACAGAGTAGATTGTGTACTCGTACCTCTGGTTCTCCACTCAGGAATGTCGAGGGTTTCGCTGGGCTTTAGTGGGTATTCTGATCTTTCAGTGAATCCCACACTCCCTACCCGGGGTGCGTAAATGCATTTCCCAGCGTCAAAAAAAAATGGAAGCAATACCACATTTGAAAATTTGCTACAAATCCATGTTTAGAAATAAAAATACAATACTGAATCGGGTGATAATGAAGTTCGTTTATCAAATACAATATGGACAGCAGTGGGAAATTATCTTTCACTTTCTACCGAAGTACAAGGTGTACCTAAATATTTATAAACGAAAAGTATATTTTTCGTAAGTGGATTATTTCGATATACGCTTTCAATTATTTAAATAGAAACAATTGAAAATCCAATTTGCGAATTCGTGTAATTTCGATTGAATTCGAATATTAGATTCGATTCGAACGATATTCGCACACCCCTATTAATGAAGAAACAATAATAGTTAAATAATTAACCACGTGATGGTAAATATTGTATGTAATGCGATCTTAAATACACACAAACGTTTTCTCGAAGTAATTCGCATGCAAAAGTTTTAAGTTAGAATAGATAGTAAAGCGGAACATGTTGGATTGCGGACATACAGTCCACTTAAAATGGGCCCGAGTAAATTATGCGGTAGTGTGGAACAATTTACATACCGTGTGGGTTAAAATACGGTCGCGTAACCCGATTCCGGCGGCTGAACTAAAGAATTGAAGCTAGCTTTGGATGTTAAATTGCATCTAAATGTGAACACGTATTAGTCAACTTTATCGTCATCGTCGTTGCTTCAACCGATGGATATCCACTGCTGGACATAGGTCTCACGTAATGACTTCGACAAGGCCCGATCTTGCGCCGCCTGGCTTCAGCGGCTACCCTCTTTATATCATCGGTCCACCTTGTGGGGGGTCTGCCTACACTGCGCCCCAACGTCCATCGGTCCTTCGGGCTATGTGCCCCGCCCATTGCCACTTCAGATTCGCGATACGTAGAGCTATATCGGTGACTTTAGTTCTACTACGGATCTCTTCATTTCTGATTAGATCACGTAGAGAAACTCCGAGCATAGCCCTCTCCATCGCACGCTGATTGACTCTGAGCTTCCGCATGAGGCCCATAGTCAGCGACCACGTCTATCGTCGTCAACTTTATTTAATTATTTATTTAATTACAATTGTCACTTATTATATCCGTTAATTAATTTGGAAGTACAACAAATGGTATATATCTGACTCGTTACAATTACGTACTACATAATAACAATAAACAAAATAAAAACAGATGACGCTCGACTGCACGGGTCAACGACCTCTAGCTGAGTCTGTCTTTAACTTTACATTTTATTGCTGGTTTTATAGTAATGTATTTTTTTTATGAATTTATCACTTCATTGAGCTGCATTAACATGATGAAGCGTAAATAAAACATTTAAAAAATATAATTTTTCAAGAGAAACTTCTTTGCCCATGAGGGTAAAAATTTAAGGATGAAACGTGTTTAACGTCACGAAGATGTTAAGCGTTTTTTTTATGCTGATTCGTTTGAATGTTAAGTAGTTTTAATATTTACAAACAACTTGTGGAATGTCATTTGCCACTCGTCATTTAATATAACATAAAATATAAAAATTTCATAAATTCTCTTTTCTAAAAATAAATTTAAAAAAAGTTAATTTTTAATTTCTAATATTGACAAAAACACCTGGCATTTTATTTGCAATTCGTCTTTGATTAATTATCAAATAATTTGTAATTTACTCGTACATTTTCAATATTTTAATGACATTTAAATTCGTAATATATCGTTCTTTTCCCACCCTCTAACTCTCGGAAACCAAAAGTTTTAGATTTGTATAAATATAAACAAGATTACAAAATTAGTTAGCCCTAGAAGTTTCACTTCTGACATTTTTACTTTGTACGCACGCACTTTTTAAATCAGGCTCGATTTTTTTCGTCCCATCATCAAAAGTGTCATCAGTACTAAAGTCTGTCTTCGTTTTAGGAAGCCGTCTCCTTTCACCTTGATTATATATATATCAGTGAACAGTGTCACCCATTTTAGTTAATAAAACCTTCCTAATTCTAAGAATCGGCATACGGTTTATGTAACTTTATTTCTGTATTCATGTTATACAACTGGGCCATTAAGGCTTTACGTTTTCAGTGAGTTTAATTTTAACTGACGTTTTATTAGAAAACGTCACGTCTATTTAACTGTTTGAAATTCCCAAAGACCCTATACATAGTGATATAAAATAACAAATACTTTAAATTTTTACTCATAGGTGTCATTGGGTGTATTGAAGATTGAAAAATGATGGATTTTTTATGCAAATATTCATTCACTTTTGCATACCTGTCTTGTATTATAATTAGGACAATGATATTATTGGTCATGTCTGTTTTAAGTTTCTATTTATATTAAAAAATAATTATCTATATTCTATCGAAAGAGATACTTAATTTTTTTAAAAATTCAAATTCATCATTGAAATGTAAGTACATTTGAACAACAATGAAAATATTAAACGGCTTATAACGTTTAAAAAGGTTTTTTCGCACCCTGTGTTGCGATGAGCTCAAAACAAACTCAGTCCGAAAATACATATAAAGTAAGTAAGTAGCAGCCCATTAACGTCCCACTGCTGGACACATGCCTCCTCACTCATAGGAGAGAGGGTTTGTAGAGCATAGACCCACCACACTGGTCCACTGCGTCTTGGCAGGCATAATATACAAGTGCACTCACTATTCCTTTACTCTCATAGTCCGATGTGACGGGAATCCGACACGACCGGAGAGAAATCAGGCGCAGGACCGTCGGCTTAACGTACTCTCGGAGGCACGGGGGTGGATCACACCGCCAGCTTCCCAACTTCGGGCAAATATTGAGAAAATCTTGATAGAAAACTCAATATTCATTTTTGAATTGGCCCGACCCGGGACTCGAACCCAGGACCTCATGTCGGTAGTCGACATGCTAACCACTAGACCAATGAGGCAGAAATACACATAAGCAAAATATTATTATAAATTACCATAAATCCCCCTATTTAAGTAACAGTAAAGCGGCAATATCTGAGCAGAAGTACGACTAAATGCCCAATTAATTAGACCCCCAGTAATTTTCACATGGTTGTAGCAATTTGCATATAGTATCAACGCGATGAGGCACTGCTCGGTCCCTTGTGTAATTTCAGTAATAGGGGACGAGTATAGATCACTGCTTTTTACGACCGTAATTTAGGGGCGTCAAATTTTGACGGCTTCACTGGCCTAATGGTGCTAAGAAGGGTAACAGATTCGATTTCTGGCAAAGAAAACTTTATTGCCTTTTCTAATTTGTCAGAGTCTGGATTGGAAAGCTTTGGATTCACCAACAAAGATATGGTGTCAAGAAAATTTGCATTTTGGTACAACGTTGATCTGGTGGTAAGTGATGATACAATCTGCAAAGGAAACGTGATGACCTGGCAAGTTATAATGTTCCAGGGGAGCATTGTGACACCGTGGGTGTTCAACCTATACATGGCTAACTGTTTGACAATTTTAAAAGAAAGTATGTATATGTTAAAAATGAATGAATTAATCATGAAATGTTCACTCTACGTTGATGATCAAGTAATACTTGCATTATTTGCTAATGAACGACAGAAGATGGTAAATATTATAAATGAAGCTTTGAAAAGGAAATGATGAAATGAAAGTGAATATAAACAAAACGAAAGTCATGCTTTTTGAATGAGATGAATTTATGATGTATTGCAATATTTTGATAGATGCGGAACAAGTGGAAGCTGTGAAAGATTTTGTATACTTGGGATCTAAATTTACAAAAAGTGGAACATGTGAAAGTGATATTGAAAGGAAAGTGAATGCAGGAAATATGGTAAGTGGTGCTCTGCACGCCTTTATGAATATGACCACCAGATGGTGTCTCAAGGGGCCAGAGTGGCTGTGCATGCAGGAGTGTTGGAGCCAACATTTATGTATGGTAATGAAAGTTGGGTATGCCAGAACAAGCATAAAAGTAAAAGAAATGCGGCAGAGATAAGAGCGTTGAGAAGTATAAGTGGATTGAAACTCAGTGACAGAATAAGAAATAGTGTGATAAGAGAACGTTGTGGTATAAAAGAAGATTTAGTGACCGAAATTATAAAAAAGATATGCTTAGATGGTTTTGGCACGTAGAGAGAATGAATGAAAGGAGACTGACAAAAAGGAGTTATGAGTCAAGAGGGAATGGGAAAGTGGAAGACCAAGGCAAATGGTCCTGTAACAAATCCAGGACATTTTAAATAAGGGCCAGCTCAAGAGTACTGTAAACCGACGAACTTATATGAAAGATTGAATGAGAATGAAACAACCGCAGGAGATATGCAAGAATTGTGGAAAGGAGAAGGACGTGGTCTCTGCCTACCTCATGGTTTCTACACAGCATTGTATTGGAAGGCAAGTATCCTTTGTGTCTTTGCTGGTAGAGAGGTAACCAGCCACGGCAGAAGCTCTCTAGTCTAGAGTTGAACAAATCAGAAAATGTAACTTCCTAAAGATTCGTACTGGAAACCGCATATAAGGAATACGTTGCACCAGCGAGCCACATGGTCGTAAATAAAATGGAGACCTAAATGAATGATCCTCTTCATTACCAGGTGATGATAGTAAGTGATGACACAATGAGGGAATAACAAAAACATGGTTATACAAAATTTATCGTCCACTTTTTGTAAATAGCATGTTTTAATTGATATGACAGTTGCGTGAGCAATCATTTAGAGGAATCATGGCATCGAACACTCGACAGACAACTTTACTTTAAAGTTTTTTCTTAACATCATATTGTAATAGCTTTGTGATTTAAAATAAACAACCACTCATGTTGATAAATGGAGCGCTTTAATCAACAAAATGACAATAGCGTTAAAATGTTTTCAATGCAAGTTGACCTTTTATATGTAGGGATCATCAATATATTAAAAGGATCGACTGGTGTCCTAATTGATTCCTGATCCCGTACAAATACAAGTATATCTATTCCCAGTAAGTAAGTAGCAGCCCATTAACGTCCCACTGCTGGACACAGGCCTCTTCACTCATATGAGAGAGGGGTGTTTAGAGCTTGTTTCTCCACTGCGGATTGGCAAGCATAGTACACAAGTGTACTCTCTATTCCTACACTCTCATAGTCCGACGTTACGGCAATCCGACACGACTGGAGAGAGATCTTGGACCTACGGTTTAACGCGCTCTCCGAAGCACGGGAGTGGATCACACCGCAAACTTCCCAACTTCGAGAAAATATTGAGAAAAATCTTATTAAAAAAGTGAATATCGATTTTGAATTGGCCAGACCCAGGACTCGAACCCTGGACCTCATGTCTGTAGTCGAACATGCTAACCACTGGACCAATGAGGCAGTAAGAGTCCTTGTAAGTATCCTATAAATCAATTGCTGTTCGCTGGTCTTGCTAAAATTTAAAAACGGCTGGACTGATTTAGTTAATTTTGGTTTTGAATTATTTGTGGAAGTCCAGGGAAGGTCTAAAATGAGAGTAAATATGAAAAAAAATGCTTGAAATATAGTAAAAATAACAATTTTGCTTTCCATTACAAACTAATCTTGACTGTTAAACATTTGAAATTCGTCTGTCCTTTAGAAATTTAATTCAATTTAAAAGATGTTTTTTTTTTATTTGACATTGACAACCAACAATTTCTGATCGCAACTGCAATATTTTACAGACTTTGACGGGAATCTGGGTGGAAAGGTCACACTTTTTTGATTACGAGTTCTTTTTATTTCGGTCATGTTTAAACAACATTTTCTACTAAAGTTGAAAAATTCTACAATTATCATTCAGCTTTTTTGAAGTGAAACTTCCTTAGGCGCATGAGGGTATAATTTTAGCGGATGAAACGCGTGATTTGCGTCACGAAGATGTGCAGAGCGTTTTTTATTATAATTCGTTTTAAGGTAGGTAGTTATAATATTTACAAATAACTTGTGGCATTTTAATTTGCCACACGTCATTTAATATAAAATTTCATAAATTCTCTTTCTTTAAATTCGGAAACAATTTATTTAAAATTCCTCATATGGGATTTCAAGATTTGTATTAATTTTTGACTCTTTTTATATTTTAATGACCAATTTAATTTCCAATATATCATTCTTTCCCCTCCTTCTAAGTCTCGGAAAAGTAAAGCTTTACGTTTGCATAAATATAAACAAGACTTTAAAATTAGTTTGCCAAAGAAGTTTTACTTCTGTCACTGTGTACTTTGTATGCTCGCAGTTTTTTGTATATTGTTTCTGAGGCGGCACGAAATTTTCCAGGTAAGCTAGTTTTATATAATTTTAGCTAATCATTGAATGGTATTGTACCTATAAATATATTATGTAGATAGACACTGAGGCAGGATTAAGGCGATGTGACAGATTGTCACAACTAAGCCTCTTTGAGATTAGTAATCTAATCCCACTGCGTGACGTGACCACACGCACGAGTCTTGAAAAATTACAGCCATACATTTATTCATGTGGCATTCGTTCAGAATTTTTACATATGAGATTTGCTTCACACGTTCAGGTAATTTATTATTATTAATGCATGTTTTATTTCTTAGATTGTACCTAAAGTTTGTTTTTGTTTCTATAAACAGGTAACAGACAAAAAAATTCTACTTAATGGCAAAATAAATATTGTTTTCGTAATTGTACTTGATAACGTCATAAAATATTATTAAAGAACCAAGAAATGCACATGGTAAGTAAAAAACTGCGTTCATGTCTCATTTTACGAGGAAACCGCAAATTTTCTTAATAAAATAAATTAATTAAAGTGTGTGTGAGCATACACATACAAACACATTTAAAAATAAAAATGTTTACTTTATATTTATCTGGATATCTTGTTGATGGTTATGTAAAATTGGAAGGTGGTGATTACTGAAACAGGTCGCTGACTATGGGCCTCATACGAAAGCTCAGAGTCACTCAGCGTGCAATGGAGAGGGCTTTGCTCGGAGTTTCTCTATGCGATCACAAATGAGGAGATCCGTAGTAGAACCAAAGTCACCGACATAGCCCTACGAATCGCGAACCTGAAGTTTCAATGGGCGGGGCACATAGTGCGACGAACCGATCCAGCACTTTCGGGCTCCAATGTCCACGTTGGAGCCCGAAGGTGCTGGAATGGCGACCCCGCATCGCCGCAATAAGGAGGGTCGCCGGTAGCCGCCGGAACCAGGCGGCGCATGATCGGGCCTTGTGGGCATCATTTCATGAGACCTGTGTCCAGCAGTGGACGTCCGTCGGTTGAAGGGACGATTACTGAAACAGTTATTCTAGTTCTATAATAAATAAATAAACAATATATTTACTCTATAAACAGTTGAAAAAAACAGGTTGTGTGACGCTTCTCTCTTCTATATGGACGCATCGGCTGCTAGAGGGGAAAAGAGAAGCGTCACAAGTGACAATGAGTCATGCATTGCATGTTATCCGGAAATAAGACAGGGTAGTACCTTAGCCTCCTTTTTCAAGACTGTTATTTCGCTAATGCAGGCACTGCAGTGAGAGAGCTGGTGCCGGAAGCCCCTGCTATCTTTCGCAGAAGTCTGGGTGGCAGAAGGCCCGGATTTGTGCATCTCTTCTCACAGCCTTGAACCTCAATTCAGCATTAGCTGGGACACCATATTGTTCCACCATGTTCTACTTTAGGATGACGAGAGACCGTTGGGTTTTAGTGAGTATTCAGTTTTGTCAATGAGTCCGACACTTCTGAATAGGCGGGGTGCGTGAAAGCATTTCCCAGCAATAAAAAAAGATCGCTAAACCATACAAACTTAGGAAAAATTCAATGCTGTCTTCTGTTATTCTAATGCTACAATATTGACAATATTTTACATATTTAATAAAATGTTGAAATTGATCTATTTTAGGACTCAAACTTTTATTATAGTAGAATATATTTTCATTCTGAGATGTGTGAGTGAATTCGCGGTTAGTACATTTCTATTTTATCACGAAAAATCGAGTAATCCCTCTAGTATTGTTTATTTCTGCAGTAAGCCAAATGTACGTAACATCAACATAAAAGGTCTACAAAAACTGGAAACAGCTTGCATTCGTCCAGTAAATACTGGTTTTTGCCGGATTAAGCCGGCGCAATCCTTATATGCAAATAAGCATACGGGAATTTACAGTTGTATGCAAAGTAAAGTTGCACTGTTTATTTTAATATTAAAGGAATGCTAATCTTTTGTAGAGAAAAACTGCCAGAGTGCGCAATAGAAAAAGGTTATTGAGAAATTATTAAATATATGATATTTTCATCTCTATTACACTACATTAAGACATAGTTTAGAATGGACAGCCATGTTGAATAATACTTAAAAGTTACATAATACCGTTATTATAATACTGGATATTGATGGCAGAGGTCTAGCGTTCAATTATGAGCAGGAGAATTCCTTTATTGGAGACTTAGATGTAGTGTTTTTATTGACAGAATAACATTTGCATATGATCTCATCTGATGGTATTTAATAATACCGTCTAAAATAGTAAGAGGTTTACTTTTTAATGTTTACTACATAAAATTGCACGATTACATGGTTTGTTGTTTTGTTGGAAGAGTGGTAAACTTTCCACCAGTTCAGAGCTCGACAAATTGAAGAATTCAAGGTTATAAATTTGCCCTGCCGAGAATGGAAATTTGCCCTCTTTACAATCTGCTGGGAAATGTTTTTATGCACAAACCCCGACCCATTAGAAGTATCGCAACTACCTACTAAATTCCAGTGGAACACTCTGCATCCAAGAAAGAGACACTAGGAGTTTAACTTTCGCATTCGTCCCATTGTAGATTTACAGAGGCGAGTGGAAGTGAGGAAACAAGCGCTGTCTAATTACCCAGCCTCCTTCAGGGGATGAGAGGGAATATCCACTGTATTCTCCCTCTCTTGCTCGTGGGTCTTTTTCAGACTGCAAGGCCACATCCTCCACATTCTCTCACTAGAGAGCATCGCATCTACAATGCTCCCCAGCGACAGGTCACTGACGATCAGTGCCATCAGGAGGTAACGTTAAGGTTCTCAGGCTGCTTAATCTCTCTCAGCGTGCCACAATAGCCACGACCTCTACTGGAAAGCCTGCTCTCTGCCAGCCAGTCCATGAAAACATTCTGATTGTTGAAATGTATTATTGATTATAATATATTTATGGCTATTATATAATCATACAATACAGTATAGAAGAGATTTGGAATCTTCTTAAAGTTGTCACTCCCAAATATGTATTGTTTGATTATATAATAATAATCTTATAATAGACACGAGGGTTCTTGTTAATAAGCAAATCCTAGGGAGGGATAACTAAGTTCTGGGTTTTTACTCGAGGTTAACAGCTTTCCAATCCGCAGTGGAGCAACTTGGTGGGTCTATGTTACAAAAACCGTCTTTCCTATTAGAGAGGAAGTCTATACCTAGCAGTGAGACCTTACTATATAAATTTCACGCAATACCCAATTTTAATTAACTAAGTTACGTCAGAAGTTAGTAAACTAATCTAACACGCGCAAAGTTCGATATAAATTTTCGCTAACAATGTCTGTTAAAACTAAATTTTACAGCAGAATTTATTAAATTGAATATAAACATCTCGAGACATCTAATTCGAAACTTCTTGAGCTAACATTGTAACATTTTCGTCGTAGTAATTTGATTACCCTGCGCCTCTAACATAATTGGGACGCTTCGAGTTTTTGTATTAGAATAAGAATTTATGACTTCATTGACTAATACATTGCGACTTTGATATTGTAAAACTAAAGGATATATAAGGATACATGACAATATAATAATAATAATAATAAAGCCTTTATTTCCAATAGTCAGTTACATAATTATTTCATTTTACTATATTTATTTTTTCTTATTAACAACGCAATATTCGCATTCCAGGCCAATAAACATCTAATTCGTAATAAATTCTTTAAATTGTGATTATGTCATAATAATAGATTTCGTCAAATGTCGTATCATGTCATCGGTTATGTCAAATATTAGTTGGTCATTATTGGAAAGCCCATTTTGGGCATAGGCCTCCTCCATCCGTTTCCAGGTCCGTCTATCTTTGACTAGTCCAAGCTATGCCAGCCACCTCAGCGATGTCGTCGGTCGCTGGGGTACCAGTGAAGCAGTTTTTCTGTCCAGCGGCCATCACTAGTTCTGGCTATATGTCCGGCCCAGCGCCATTTAAGGAGGCATGCTAGTTTTTACATGATAATATAGCAATAGAAAATATTTTGTTAATCCGCACAATACCATAGAGAAACAGAGAAGGAGCAAATTTGGTTAGCATAAAAAAGGTTTTACTGAGTCTACCTTAAAAGATAGAAACATTTTGTCCTAGATTTTATTATAGAATTTTTAAGGAAGAATAATTCTGTGTTTTAAGAATTTTGCGAAACTTCACTGTTTATGTACGCACATTGCAGTAGCTCTTAAATAGGAAAAATAAATTATCTTGAAACATTCTTCACTTGTCAAATGCTTCTATTAGTCTTAGCGTGATGACATATAGCCTATAACCTTCCTCAATATCTGGGCTAATAAATACTGAAATAAATTTTTAAATCGGACCAGTAGTTCCTGAAATTAAGTAGTCCAAGCCAACAAACTCTTCAGCTTTATGATACCAGCATTACTTATGTCTGAACTTTCTTACAAGGTTCTGTTATATAGAGGTAATGGTGTAATAAAATTCGTTTTAAAAAGGTATAAATAACTTGTTAATTAATATCAAAAACAGCGCTAATAATGAAGCTATTTTTTAACAAGTCGACAAGAATCAATTTTTCATGAGATAAAAACATTGACATGAAAGAAAATCAGGTAAAAACACTGTTTAATATCATATGAAATTAAGGATAATATTGTCACAGATATTTACGTTTTATTTCATTATCTGAAGCTTCCAATTCAATTTTCAACGGACAAAGAGACTGCCTTTATTAAATTTGTAATGGTAGGTCAATTAATGCGAATTGTAAACGGGAACAATTGATATCTTGATATCAATAAATAATTCCGTTGAATTCAGTATAATTATAACCTTACATAAAGCTTTTTTATATAACATTTGCCGGAAATCTAACCCAATGGAATGAACAATACGGTCTAATATCTTACCTATTAACAGTTTCTTAAAAGCTCTGGTTCTGGCAATCCATCCTTACACCAATTAAAGATGAAATTTGTCCTACCTACCTAGCAAGGCTCGAAAACAACATATTCTTCAGCTTTATAGTATACTAGATCCTCGTAACTTCGTCTGCACTTTATAAGAGATTTTTCTCTCTTACAAGGTTTAGAAGAAAGACTACCAAATGTTATAATTTTTATGTTTGCTAATAGTTAAACTATACAATGTTAACTTTTGTTTGTTGAATTAAGACTCTGGTGTACGGTCATGTTGCGCTGAACATTTCGTTGGGGATGTCATGACGCGGAAGGCGATGGCAAAACGATTGAGGGAAGTGAACGTGACCACTTCAACCGTTCACAGGAGAAGGCCGGGAAAGAGGCGAGAGGTCCAAGATCGCCGGCTCCCTCCTTAGTAGTGACCTTTGGGTAACGAAAGCGGGTGTTAGATAACCACTCTCACCCTAAAATATCCAGGCAAGAAACTACCCCACTCATTCTCATACTCACAGATGGATATAAGTACCCGGACGCCACTTCAAACGACATTCCACCCCCGATTCCTAAACTATAATGTTACTCTGTTTCTTTCTATTTCTAAGTTTAATTGTTAAATTTGTATGTATCATTCAATAAAATAAAATTAATCTTCCATCTTGGTTGCCCAACAAAGAAAGGTCTCGCGAGGTGGTTGGTGGCTTGCCAGGTGCTCCAGGCAATCCACCTTCGGATTAAGTTTTGGTCATTGACCGAGTCTCTCTCTCTCTATGAGGGTTCTAGTGCCTGTGTCAGAATAAACGGAGCGTACACGGAGTGGTTTCCTGTCGAAAGAGGTGTTCGACAGGGATGTGTTGCGTCACCATGGCTGTTCAACCTTTTCATGGATAAATGTTTGACAGATTTAAAAGAATGTATGTATGGGTTAAGAATGAATGAATTACTCATCAAATGTTTACTCTACGCTGATGATCAAGTAATACTTGCGTCATCCGCTAACGAGCTTCAGGAGATGCTAAATATTATGAATGAAGCTTTGAAAGGGAAAGGAATGAAAGTGAATGTAAACAAAACGAAAGTTATGCTTTTTGAACGAGATGAATCTATGATGAATGGCAATATTTTGATAGATGGGGAACAAGTGGAAGAGGTGAAAGAATTTGTATACTTGGGATCTAAATTTACAAAAGATGGAACATGTGAAAGTGATATCGAAAGGAGAGTGAATGCAGGGAATATGGTAAATGGTGCTCTGCATGCTTTTATGAATAGCCAGATGGTGTCTCAAAGGGCTAGACTGGCAGTGCATGCTGGAGTGTTGGTGCCAACACTTATGTATGGTAGTGAAAGTTGGGTATGGCAGAAGAATCACAAAAGTAAAATAAATGCGGTAGAGATGAGAGCGTTGAGAAGCATGAGTGGATTAAAACTGAGTGACAGAGTAAGAAATAGTGTGATAAGAGAACGTTGTGGTATAAAAGAAGACGTAGTGACTAAAATTGAGAAAGGTATGCTTAGATGGTTTGGGCATGTAGAGAGAATGAATGAAAGGAGACTGACAAAAAGGATTTATGAGTCAAGAGTGAATGCGAAAGTTGGAAGGGGAAGACCGAGGCGAACGTTCCTGGACCAAATCCAGGACATTTTAAATAACGGCCAGGTCAAGAGTACTCTAAACCGACGAACTTGTATGAAAGGTTTAATGAGATTGAAAGAAGCGAAGGAGATATGCAAGGATCGTGGCAAGTGGAAGGATGTTGTCTCTGCTTACCCCTATGGGAATGAGGCGTGATGCTATGTATGTATGTATGCATTGACCGAGTTGGGCTTAAGCAGGCACAGCGCTGGCGGGGTTGCGAATGTCTGTCAGTCGCGTTCTCGTGACTCCGTCTCCGAGTGATGTAGGAGCATCGCTGGGTTTTAGCCGGTATGAGTCCGGCATACCCTAGAACATCCTCCCGAGTTTTCCAGGTATCCACGAGAATTTTCCAGCGTTAAAGAAAAAACACATTTCGTTAGTGAAAAATGGCCGACTTGTATTTACAGGCACATACGAGTATCTTTAAAATTAAAACTTACCTCAAGGGCCTTCATTAATATTCACATCACTTACATAATCTAAATTATAAATAATCTCTAATAAACACTCACAGTTTATAAAATACCACACAACAACTCAACGACCTTCGACGCGATACACACACCGTTAGAAGGGTCACTGTGTAACTGTTTTGTTTTTTGTAGTTGACACGGGCAATCTGCCGCAAAAAAGGAGCTTTCAAAGGGACAAATCCCGAAATACTCTTCATTGTTGTACCGCTCCAATTGGTCTTAACGTGATGATATAAAGTCTAGCCTGCCTCGGTAAATGGTCTTTAAATTTATGCAAAAGAAGCAAATTATTCAGCATTATAATATTAGAAAAGCCATAGAAATTCCCTGTCATTGTGTTTGAATTTGATGTACATCGGAACTTCTTATTTAGCTAGGTTTTACATTATAGTTAATGAAAAACAACCTTGCATTTTTGTTTTTAACCCGAGAGATTAAGTATCAGTTCTTCTATCAATTAAGTTACAAAAGCATCGTATAGAAAGATTTAAAGTGCCACATTTAAGTGTAAGCAGACGAAGTTGCGTAGATCAGCTAGCATCTGTCTTGCGTTACAGGATTAAGGTATTTACACATATTAAATTGACGACAGCTCCATTTTCAGTTGTCGCTGTGCAAACAATGAGATTACGCCGATATATCACCGGAACCCGAAAATGACTGACGATGGTCCAGGTGTCATAACCGATACAAAGCGCGGAATGAGATGGATGACCACGGGCGAAAGGATCGTGACAAATTGCCGGTACGGTTTTATACCGGTTAAGTCTATTACAAACGAGTATTGTCTGTAATATTATGATAACAAAACTCAGGTTCTATAATTGCTTATAGATTTACTCTTCAAAAGTTGGTGATATAATGGCGAAAATTGTAAATGCTTGTTCCTGTTCCTGGGCAATGTTTCACTGCCATAGGAGACGGGATAATAAGCAGTTTCCACGTTGTATCTTGAGTCGAACTCATCGGAGACATCCAGGAGGAATGCGCAAGTATAACCTCCGGTGACTCACTCATGATGAAGAGTATTGCGTGATCTCGTCTGTCGTTCAGTGCCACTCTCCTCCAGAGCAATTTTGGGGTATTTGAATTCTTCCAGGGGAACAGCCTAGTGGATCTACGATCTAAAATGCCTGTCTTCTACGATTAAGGATGTCTGTGCCCAGCAGTACGTTAATAGACTGTATATTACCTTTTATCTTCAAAGAAAGTTTTGGTCGTTCCCTCAAAAATTTTCTGTAAACTGTGTAATTTTTTTACTTCAGTTAAACAACAAATAAATACTGTTCTCTTTATATAACAGTTTATTAATTTTATATATAAAGATTTCTTTGAAAAAGCGTTAGGTGTTCAATAGCGCCCCACGTTATTTAAACCATAAAACCAATGTTTTGTTAATCATTTGATTCTGATCTTACCTTTATTTATTTTATCTTTTATCAACTGATTTTATTGTTTGTTTTTTAGTTGGTTTGATTGTTTAGACGTACTTCTTACTTTTAAAAAAATTATAATCCATAGTGTTTGTTTCCATCCAAGAGGTCCCCAAATTGCCCACTCCCAGCGGAGGGAAGCAATTCTAGATATTTTGTAAAAATTTCAAAACAGGCCCTATTGCTTTTAGTATTGTTTCTTTGACAAGAGTGTAAAATTTCAATTAGACCAACGCTTTGAAGTGCTTAAAAATCGAATTCAAAGATTACTTTATATTCAATCACACATCAATCTCTCTTTGATGTACCTTTTTCAAATGCGATATACACGAGCATTATTCTTGTATTTCGCAGCAATGATTTTAACTGCTGTTTACCTTTATTTAAGAAGCATGTTGCGGACGGAGGCACCGAAACTAGCGCGTCGCCGGCGGCGACTAATTCTGATTGGTCCACCGCCGGTGACCCCCCTCCCTCTCCTACCTTAGTACCCGCGATCCCCCTCTGTACTGCTTCTGACGCTGTGTATATATGCCAAGCAGGAGAGTTGTATAAAAGGCCTCTCCCAGAGTTATATAACACATTGTTATGCGAGCGTAGTGTTCGCTCACGTTCCTGCACGCCGGCTGGTTCGACTTCAGACGCTGCAGAACAAATTCATGCGCATAGCCACGGGAGCCCGCTGGTTCATGCGCAACGTCGAACTCCACAGAGATCTCGACCTCGCAACGGTCAACAACTATTTTAAAACGCTCTCCGTAGACTACTTCTAGAGAGCCGTCAGTCACCCCAACCCTCTCATTAGAAATGCCGCCTCTTATGGGATTAGGCTAAACATCCCGCCTGGGAAGAGGCGGCCCAAACACGTCCTTGACGACCCAGATTACTATTGACAACGCCCCATACAACAACACACACACACAGCGTCTTCGCCGGCGAAGACGAGGTCCCCGCTATCTGACGCACCCCGGCCGCAGCCCCCGGTCGCGGACCCCTGGGCGTCAAGAATAAGCACCTGTCCAATTATCCTTTTCAGCAGCAGCAAACGTTGCTCTAAGCCTAGGTCCGAGCCTCGCAGGAGGCGCCCGTAGAGCAACGTTTCCCCCACGACGCAGCAGGGCCCACCCCTCGGCGGAACTTCTGCGCTCGCCACCCCTCTCGATTACGCTGTCAAAGCCAGTAGGGCTAACAGCAACTACACACTTCGACAAAAAAAATAATTATATAATACATTTCATCTTAAATTCCCGATCGGAGTAGATCCCTACTAAGTGCTAACTGTGACGAACTCTGAAGAACCGAACCGAACCTCGAAGACTCAAGCCCGAATATCGACAAACCGAACCTGCAAAAACTGAAGACTGAAGCACTGAACTTGAACAACTGACGCTGAATCCTGAAGAACGAAGAATTGAAAATCGAAGCCCCGATCCACATACAGTCCACTGACCCCGGAGCGATTCGTGTGAACCTGAATCCCTCCCCATCAAAGCAAATCAGAGACATTCTAGCTGATAAGAAGTTATTTATTTTTTCTCGTTCATTTGTGTCTGTTATTTTTTAGTAGAAACTTTATTGGTTTGTGTTTGTCCATTTGGTTTATAATTATGAATAACATAACCTTTGTTTCCTAAATAAAATAAAAGATATAAATTTTGTTAATAACATATCTCACTCAGATGAGAGTATATATTCTTCTATAAAGGGGGTAAGAAGTTTGAACCTTCAGGTGGAACCAATTTCCTGGTGGCAAAGTTACTACTTTGAATGCATTCCCACAAGCAGTTGAAGAGTTATGCGAATATTTATATCCATAAATATTATAATCCACTTCTAGTTTGAAAACATGCACTAACCGAGTTACAGCAGTATTTCTCGATGGAACTTTGTAAATCGCTTTTCTGAAAACAACAAAGTCAAGTAAGGTTTGCAAACTAGGACTTTGGAAACTAAAGATGATTTATTTATTAACTACGAATTTATTAAAGCGTTGTGTTATATAATTAAGATATATTATATTGAATGTACTTTTGAGCATTTATAAAGCGAATGAAATAATCCAATTCATAAAAGAATCACTGTAACACTTAAAATTAACTATCTGCCTACACACTAATATATACGTCGGAGTGCAAGAGTCTGTGGAACGCTGGCGCCGTCTTTGTGTCGGCGTGGGGGCAGAGTCAATAAGTATCGGTCCGGCCCGTCTCTCGGCAGTTCTCGAGCGGCGGTCGGCCGGAGTGGTCGACTATTGAAACTTTTGCGTTCCTAGCTATTAGTGTTAATGAGTTTGTGTAAATAGATATCGGGAACATTAAGTGATTGAACATTATAATTCGAGTTAATTAACAAAGTGTTTGATTGCACCAACATTATCCACGATTGCCCACAGAATAAGAAATTAAATAATGGATCTCATTAATGACGGCGGAGAACCCTACGGCCCTGTGTTTTAAGCTTCTCCGTTCTCTCTTATTCTCCGACAGCTTGATTATCAAGCTTTAATGAGTTGGATTATTGTTTAAGTAATGAACAGGCTTCACAAAGGCCTTAATATAAAAAAACTTACATGTTTAACTGTAAATAGTTTCAAATTCATCGTGAAAGTATTGTGTTAAAACTTGTTTATTCCAGCAGCTATTATCCTTAATTATACTTAATATTATAAATGAGGAAATGAGTCATTCTGTCGCGATTTCACGCCAAAATTACTGAACCAATTTTAATGAAATTCGCTACACAGATAGCCTAGAACCTGAGAAAGGACATAGGCTATTTTCAATGTAAAAAATGGTTTCTAAATAATAAAATTATCGTTATATTTATAGCTAGAAAAGTGAAACTTATTCTTAGGCTATTGATTCGATATAACTAAACATAATATTAAAAGATTTACCCTCAAGAGTATAAAATACAATCCTTACTAATATAATAAATGCGGAAGTGATGTTATCTACCTGTCACGCTCTCATGTCGAAACTACTGAACTGATTTAAATGAAACTTGTTACACAGATAGCCTAAGAAAGGGTAACAAGCTTTTTGCAGTGAAAGTTCAAATAGCTTATTAAGATATAGATATGTATATGTCATATTTATAGAATAATTAGCCGAAATTATCATAAATGTGACGAAGTACTTTAATATAATTAAGACGTGTTTCAGTCTAATCCAAAAGTAATATGAGGCATATAAGCTCCAACTCTTTCTAACGACCAAAGAGGGTTTAGTCCAACTCTGGGACGATGAGATCCTCGCCCTTCCATGTATAACAAAGCGCTTTTCATATAAATGATTATGATTAACAAAATAAAATTCCTAAATCTAATTTTTATCGAATATTAAATGTGTAGATAAACTATTTACCATCTAAGCCCTTTTCGAGATTCCATGCTATATATCAAATAGGAAAATGTTCAAAATTCGTTGGCATAAATTGTCCATTTATCCCTTAGACTGCCCCTATCAACTATCGGTTGACAAGGCTGATTTGAAGTAAATTGCCCATGTCATCTACTAGTTGACTTGATACGATAGTTATGTCTCAACGTATACAATCATAAACATAAGCATCTCTTTTTTTAAGTCATATTGTGTATTATCTATTTCGTTTCTCGGTAAACATCGTAACAAAATATGCTTAGAGGCAATAGAAAAAACAAAAAAAGGGGTTACAATGTGACCGTTACTAACGGTGTGTGTGTCGCGTCGCGATTACGAGGGCCAATAAAACACGGCCAGGCAATTTAAGGGTTATTATAAATTATCATTAGAGCTTGTTTATGAAATTTTAAAAACCTAAATAATCTATGGTTCCATCTTAGCAATACTATTAAATAAATGTGTTGATATGTATATACGCAATATTTAACAATTATACATTATCAATAATGGCTGTGTTTATAAAATTTTCAAGACCTGGATTGCCTTAAAACCTATAAAAATATGATAATATTTTAAAATAATTGTGTACGTAGTATGCAAGGCCCCTTATTGGTGTAATTTGCCATGAAAGGTAGAATTTGATGGCTTTCTGACGAGGGTATGGCATGCCTCTAATAGCTGTTAACAGAACTAACTGGGGGCTACCTTTCCATTTATTTTTGTGAAACGTAGCATTATGTGAAAAAAGGAATATATTATTGCTTTCTGATTTAATCTTCTTGTATTGCGTTTGACTAAATGTCCATATTCTTATAAAATTGAGGTTACTTGATCCTTACCGTATTCCCATGTAGTGGACCACTGCTGGTTTGCTGGCTACTTATATACCTATTAATTAATATAATTATATATTAAATCGGTGGACTTCAAAGTCTTCACACTGACCTTAACACATTTAATATTTATAATAGATGTAAGGGCAAGTAGACTAATAAAACATCTGCACGTGAGAATCCCAATTCCTAGATACTAAACTCTGAACATATTCTCTGGCAATAAGCTTCGTGTGGAGGCATCAGGTAATTAGGAATAGTGTTACAAAGAGGAAGTGTTGCCTAACCAGGATTCAAGCGACAGACTCGTAATCAGAATTGACGTGTCTATCCATTGGACAATCAAGGCTTTCATTAGGCCATTATGGCTTACGTAATTTCTATTTACGATATGTCTAATAAAAATCATCAAATCATCAAACTTTAAATGTATTTTTATAAAGGGTAATTTAGAGGTATCTGTAGAATTTCAACCTTTGATTTCTTTGAATAAGAATCCTCTCCATACTCTTAGCACAAAGCCATCGTGGTTATAGTATATATACAATATAGTATATATTCTACGTATAATTTTACGTATAATATGGCTAATAAGTAATATACTATGTAAGTAGATAATTTATAATAACCCTTAGACTGCCCAGCCGCGTTTTAATAGCCCCCGTAATTTCGACGCGACACACGCACCGTTAGTAACGGTCACTTTGTAACCCACTTATTTTTTTGTTTTTTTGTCCATTGTCTAGCGTTATCTCTACGCATATCTTGATACTAAGATTCTAATTATAAGGATGCCTTTATTATCTTTGTTTATTGTTAAGGAAGAGTCTTCTGCCTCAGTGGTTTCACCAACTCTCTTAAAAGAAGGCTTCAACCTTTTATTTGTTAAGGAACTGTATTCTTAGTTGGTGATATAAACTATTTCTTTTTATGGACTTTTTTTGCTGGGAAAAGCGTTCGGTTGAAGAAAAAGCCTTCATCCGGGAGACTGGTGATCGCTGGCTGTATCTGGTATCCTGGTACTACCTAAGGCCCAGCGGAACCCTTTTTATCTGGGCGTTGGGGCCAGATGTTAGCCAACGCATTCGTCTCTGGCACCCTTGGACGACTTCAAAACAGAGAGATTCCGGGAGAGCAGACGGGTAAAATTGTGCCTGTTGATGCCCACCTCCTTCAGCAAGAGAAGAGGTATCACCACCCGTATTTTCTGTCTCTAGGGCCTCCTTCTGCAGGATGGCAGACTGCCAGAAGGAGGCATTTGACTCACCATCAAACATAGTGGTCCTTTATTGTCTCAGAACTTCCCTGACCACAACATTTGACACTCTGGAGATCGATTCGGGATACATTATTTTGTTTAGGTTGACATTTTAAAATTCGATATATCTTTTGAACGGAATGTCCGATTTTAATAATTTGAGTAGTATTTTACAGGTATTGGAACGGACTTTAAAATAATTAATAGGATAAAGATTAATACAGAAGTATGAATTATATGGTTTGAATATTGTCGGCAATTTTATTAAAATGAAAAAACAAGTAGTGCAATAACTACAGTAGTTGGACATATGGTATCGCAGATTTCAGCGCACGCGATAAAAGATTTTTGGTTTCACGCCCTGGGTTACATTTATGTATTTTTCTCAGGGATACCTATTTTTTTTGAGGAAGTAATATAACCTATGTCGTTCAGTGAAAATACAGCTTGATAATGGTTAAAAAAATTCTGAAATCGGTCCAGTAGTTTTTGTGAAACATACAAAAACACAAATATTTCCTCTTTGTAATATTAATTAAGAAAATATTTGAAAATTTAACATGAAATCAAATTAAGCATAAATCAACAATTTGGCCGGGAGTCTATTATGGTCTGCAACTTACTTTTTTATAGCAGAGCTGTTTTTCTTGCGTTATCTATGAAAATAAGTCAGACTATCTCAGAATTCCACTCGTAAAGTATGAATGTCCAACGTCTCCCAAAGGTGCCATTACGATGATAAATGCGGTAACAAACGATCTCGCACAAATAACTGCCGACATAAATAGTACATAAAAATTGACATGACGTTAATACAAAGATAAAGTAACCAATATCTTCAATGCCTTTTCAAATAAGAGTCAACAGTTCCAAAATTATGCACAAAAGTTTTAACCTCACTCTCCAAAACATTCCTGAAGAATCCTGGAATACATTCTGGTCTTCATCAAAATTGGCCAAAGGTAAATATTAACCGACCACACCAAGGCAACCCTGGTTTTTTCTTCATAGATATGCCAGCCGCTGGATAACCAGTACCATCTCTCGGCTGCGCCTTGGACATGCCTGCACGCCTGTACACTTGGCTAGACGAAGGTTCCGTTTGCCACATCCTTCTCGATTGTCCCAAACTTTCCCACTCCATTTATGATATTCTCCCTCCACATATCCCCCGTCCTATAAATGTAGAATATTTGTTAAGTCTTGTATATATTAGAAATTGTAAATATTTATGTAAATATATTAAACATAATAGAATTAAGTTGTAAAATAATTGTTTATTATTAGTCATATGCCTCATGCCTGCCTCATTGGTCTAGTGGTTAGCATGTTCGACTACAGACATGAGGTCCTGGGTTCGAGTCCCGGGTCGGGCCAATTCAAAAATCAATATTGAGTTTTCTATTAAGATTTTCTCAATATTTGCCCGAAGTTGGGAAGTTGGCGGTGTGATCCACCCCCGTGCCTCGGAGAGCACGTTAAGCCGTCGGTCCTGCGCCTGATCTCTCTCCGGTCGTGTCGGATTCCCGTCACATCGGACTATGAGAGTGAAGGAATAGAGAGTGCACTTGTGTACTATACCTGCCAATCCGCAGTGGAGCAGCGTGGTGGGTCTACGCTCTGAAAACCCTCGCTCCTCGGAGTGAGGAGGCCTGTGCCCAGCAGTGGGACGTTAAAGGGCTGCTACTTACTTACTTTTATTAGTCATATGTATATATATAAATTTTACTTTACTTATATATATATAAATATATGCATGTTGTGTTTTCCGTTTTATTTGATGGTGGTTTAACAATATATTTCAACTATTTATAGGTAATCAAAATTTACTTTATATGCTCTTAAAAACCAATAACTTCTTCTCCAATAACTTGACACTGGGGAGATAATCTGTGCCCAATTGGCATACCTGAAAGCCACTAAACAAAAGAAGTAAGAGGAAGCATGTTTACTTTATATTTACTCCTATATTAGCTGTTGCCGGTGTCACCGGCCTAGTTTGTAATCATAGGAAAATATGGGGCAATTGATTATTTATCGTACTGTGAATATAAACAATTGTTTAAGCCACTTAAGTTTACACAACAAATATCATAAAAATAATCTAGTGGTTCTTTAGGAAGTTCTTTGTTTATTCTGTTACATGCAAACGTATCGAAGTAACCTATTTTAAATAACAATATTTAATTTTGATATTATACGTAAAGAATATTGGAAATTACTTTTAAATCTCAAGTAACTGTTGACACAACACATAAAAATCATAATTAAAATATATCAGTTTATGTTATGAATTTTTTTTATTACTTTAGTTACTGTTAGCCCTACTGGCTATTACAGCGTTATCGAGGGTGGCGAGTGCAGAAGCTTCATGTGGGCCCGTGAAAGGGCCCTGCTGCGTCGTGGGGGAAACCTTGCTCTAAGAGCGCCTTCTGTGAGGCTCGGATGTAAGTTTAGAGCTACGTTTGTTGCTGCTGAAAAGGGGTAAACTGACAGTGCTTAGTCTTGACGACCATGGGTTCACGACTGGAGGCCCTGGCCGGGGTGCGTCAGATGGCGGGGACCTCGTCTTTGCCGGCGAAGACACAGTGTATGTCTGATAGTGTAAGGGTCGTTGTCAATAGTAATCTAGTCGTCTGGGTCGTCAAGGATGTGCAGCTTAATGCCATAAGAGGTGGTATTTCTAATGAGAAGATTGGGGTGACTGATGGCTCTCTTGAAGTCTACGGAGAGCGCTTTATAATGGCTGTGGACTGTTGCGAGGTCGAGTTCTCTATGACGATCGACGTTGAGCATGAACCAGCGGGCGCCCGTGGCTATGCACATGAATTTGTTCTGCAGCGTCTGGAGTTGAACCAGCCGGCGTGCAGGAACGTAAGAGAACACTACGTTCGCATAGGAGAATATGGGGCGAATGCAAGTTTTTTAGAGTGTTACCTTGTGGGGTAGTGAAAATTTACTCTTCTTGCAAATCATATCATTTGGCTTTGCGTTGCCAAGGGATCGGTTCGCCGAAGAGCTCGATTGTATCCAGGTCGCCTCTATCTGGTCTCTTGTCACCGGTGAAGACCACCGCTGTGCTCTTTGCTGCGTTCGCCTCTATTCTCCATTTGCAGAACCAGTCGCCTACTGACAGCTCTTTGGAGACGAGAGGAGATTTGCGTGAGCGAGTACGAGGTAGTGTATAGTGCGGTATCGTCCGCGAATTGGTCTAGGTGAACGTGAGGCGTTCTGAGCATATCGCTGGCGTACAGTAAGGAGCCCTGAGGGACTCCGGCCCGAATTGAATGGCGTGAGGACAGAGTGTCCTCGACGCGGTAGCGAAAACTGCGATTCGTTATAAAATCTCTTAACAGTAAAACTAGTCTAACTGGCACGCCAAAATAAGGAAGCTTATAGATTAAGCCTGCGTGCCTTACCTTGTCAAAGGCTGTCTCGAAAATTTTTTTTTTTTTTTTTTTTTTTTTTTTTTTTTTGCTGACAGATTAGCGCTTGACTGTGATCTCACCTGATGGTAAGTGATGATACAGTCTAAGATGGAAGCGCGCTAATCTGTTAAGAGGCA
>JACTOM010000094.1:1824782-1908945 GCA_015832385.1 Elymnias hypermnestra
CGCCGCGGCGACTGGTGACGCGGCTTTCGGGGCCGGAGCGACGGGGGCCGCAGCAACGGGCGCCTTGGGCCTCTGTAGTTGCCCTTCTTGTACGAGGGCATTTATTAGGTTGGGGCATGCGGGGTTATTTGGTGCTAACGGAGGGCGTGGTCGGGGCGCAGAAATTTGCTGGACTGGAACCAGCTTGGATGGCGGAGGCCTAACTACGGCCGGCGTCGCGGGGGGAGCCGCTTCGAGTCGGTCGAAGTCGGCTAAGGCGTTTATAAGGGTGGGGTCGCGGCGGATTAGAAATTCTAACAGGCGCTCTAGGTTGCGCCCGTGTGTCATCTGAGTTGGGTCCATGGTGGACCCGGGTGCTAACGTGTGCCTCCCTGCCAAGGCAGGGAGGTGAGTGCCTAAGGTGTGGCCCTACGGGCCCTGCCGGTGGGTGGCAGGGGTGAGTGCCTAACTTAGGAACTAGTGTACTCACGCGGTTTAGGGCAATCCGAAAAACAGGAACAACTATCACAGCACAAAACTATCGACGCCGAACAATGTGCCTACACACTACACTAACAACGCAGGACAAAGTCCATACACACAACACTGTCGGAGCAGTCCAAAGTTCGTGCGAGTGGCCGGTCACAACACTGGAGCACTGGAACTTGTCTTGAGTTTCACTGGATACACAAACGTGGGTCGGACGGAGAATAATGCGGGCATCGGAGCGCGCGATCGCAGGTCTGCTCGCGACGGAAGTCAACGAGCAAGTTGTTTGTCTCGAAAATAATCCCGCGCAAGCTTATATAGCCCGAGCCGACCAATCAAGAATCAGCTCGGCTGCTATTGGTTGATCCAAGTAGTATTTTTTACATTCATGAAATAAAGTATTGCTTTAATAACTAATCAAAAGTATGTTTTGAATTTATTAAACTATTCTGATTGCTATACGTTAAGACGTATTTATAAAACACTTCATACTTTATAGTAGACCCAAGAGTTTATGACGAAATTATTGCACTGTAAGAATATATCATATATCATGTATGAGATGGTTTCCTTAACAATAATAAATACAAAATGGAGAAGCCAGTAATGTGTCCCACGTCGACCATTACTGTGATATATACGGTAACAAACGATCTGTCACTGAGCACCAAGGTGGAGTGAAGGTAGATTAAAATTGATACACGTAAAATTAGCTGAGAACTTATGCGTTTAAGTAGGGGATGTCTGTTACTGTTGTTCACACAATCATAAGAGGCAGATTACCCCATTAGCTAATGTTTTACTTGCATAATTTGTTTTTAATTACTACCTTTATTTCAAACGCTCCCTATGTCATTAAAATTTTCCACCTTTAATAAAACTCTTTTTTATTTAGACAAATATTAATGCATGAATTACGAAATCAATACTTAAAGTGTGTCTGAGCGCATTAAAGACTCAATTAACATATACATACACATACGTACTTCTTCTAAAGTGCCACGTTCCTACTGCTAGTAACAGGTCTCATAGGAGAGGGGGTTTTTTGAGCATAGACCCATCACGCTGCTCCACTGCGAATTGACAAGCATAACACGTAAGAGCACTCTCTTTTCCTTCATTCTGATAGTCCGATGTGACGGGAATCCGACACAAACTAAGATTAGACTGCCACATTTTCTAGTGGTTAGCAAGTTTAACTACAAACATGAGGTCCTGGGTTCGGCACCCACGTAGGGCCAATTAAAAAAATTGATATTGACTTTTTATTTAGATTTTCTCAATATTTGCCTGAAGTTAATCCGTCGTTCCTGCATTTGACCTTTTAAGATGTATATCCACAAAATTATATGTCGTATGCGTGTTACGTTACACGAGGTACATATGAAATTATATAAACCAAAGAATCTTCACTTCCTCACCGTGTAGACTAGTGTCACACAAATTTGTGTAAATCAGGATACACAGATTTTGGTGTAATGTTGAAGTAATCTTACCTAAAAAAACATATCACACTTAATTTTATAAAAAACGAAAATGTTTCCATCCCGGACCGTTCGTCGTCGCCGCTTCAACCGATGGACGTCAACTCGTCGTCGTCGCTTCAACCGATGGACGTCCACTGCTGGACATAGGTCTCACGTAATGATGCCCACAAGGCCAGATCTTGCCTCGCCTGACTTCAGCGGCTCCCGGCAACTCTCTTTATGTATCGGTCCACCTTCTGGTGGATCTGCCTACACTGTGTTTTCCGGTGCGGGATCGTCTTTACAGCACCTTCGGGCCCCAATGCCAATCGGTCCGTCGACTGTGTACCCTGCCCATTGCTATTTCAGGTTTACAATTCATAGGGTTGCGTAGATGACTCTGCTATGCATCTGCTCATTTCTGATTTAATCACGTAGAGAGACTCGCACGCTGAGTAACTCCGAGCTTTCGTATGAGGTCCATAGTCAGCGACCACGTTTCGCAATTGTAGGTCAGCTTTGTCTTCAGACACTGAGGGATATTGGACGTAAAGATCTTTCGTAGTTTGACCGAACTAAATATCTCAGGCATGTTTACAATTGCCCACTTGTTGAGGAGCTGTGCTGAGGTCGTCAAACATTGCATTGAGATCTTCCAGAGTCTTTAAAGTGGCAATACATAATGCGAAGATAGTTTAAATTTACTAAATTCATTCACTCCTTCGCCTGAACCGATTGTGCAAGCGAGAACACCGAACAAGCGATAGAGTGGTGCGATCAGCCAAAGAGTTAGGCTTGTAACACATCTATCGTGCGTAGCTGTTAATTTAAGATTAAAAATTATTCATAAATGTTTTGTTATGACATGATGCAATATTATTCGATTTCATAGATAACATATTTCGCATCCATCTATCGCATTACAGCCGGCTGCGGAGTGTGGGTAAAATGAAAGTCTCTAGGAGAGTAGCTAAGCGCTCATGGGTCTTATCAGCTGTCTCGCTTGTTTCTTCATTTCATAACACCACACAACGTTTTCTTTGTAATATTGCAAATTTGTAACAAACATATACTTGATTATACCACTAAAACGGTATGATAAATACATTGAATTTTGGAAGCTTTACATCAGAATGGCTGATTTCGTACAATAATATGCTCTCTGGAAATTATGTGATCGTACTTAAGTATAAACGCAAATGTATGGTCACACTTCAAGCGGAGCTTGTTACTTAAGCTTTATAATAAGTGCACTTTATTTTTCATAACAATCCTCTATATTTTTTGACCAAATATACATAGCAGTTTGTTATATGCTCATTTTTATTTATATAGTGCTTCCAGATAAATGATAGGTGAACTGGAAAGAGCTTATTTAGTTCACGATAATTTTAACATAGCATCGTTCCAGGAGGCTTTTTTTTTATTTAAAAGTACATCCGAGTTGGTAGGGTTTCAAAAAGCTGTGGCTGTAGCTGCCTAGACAAATTAGAAAGTTTAATTTTCTAAATTTGCCATGAGAAGAATAGAACCCGAGAACTCTGCTAGCGAAGCGGTACTTCCTCTGTTAAGCCAGTGTGGCTGTTTCTGAAATACATATTTTTTTATCACTGGCAGGTCCGTTTATGACAGTAATTTCATCTGACGGTAAACAATAATACAGTCTAAGGTAGTTAGCTAATCTAGTAAGACGTTGCTCGAATTATCTCTATCAGTTTACCTCAAATTATCTTTTATCTATCTATCTACTTGTTTTTTATTGTTTTGCAGCACATTTTCATGGGTAACCATTTACCAGTTATAGGTTTTATCTACTTACTTACCATACAATAACTTACTTTCCTCGAGTACAATTTACACACCCTTACACTTAGTATTTCTACACGTCATCCACACTTGCAAACTTAACTTTTCAACAATATAACCATCGCATCATTTTATATAGAAGCACCAGCTTAAGTTAAATCAGTCGGGTCTGCAGAGTTCGCTTCTTCATAATTAGTGTTCGGGCAAGGGTCTTCAGAGTTTTGGGTTCTATAATGTTCAGTTAGTTGTAGGATTCACTCTGATCGGGACCTCAAAGTCTAGGAGAGGCTTTTTATACAATTTTCCAACCCGGCAAGTACAAGCGGCCATGACAAGCAGGAGAGAGGATGATTACGGGTGCTGAGATTTTCCAGTGAAGTACTGCTGCTGCATCAATAAGTTATTTCCACTGATGCTCGGACATATGTATATGTAGCGAGTGAAACTGTTGGAGAGGGACTCAGGATCAGGCAAATCCTTCCAAGTTCAGTGGACTGTATGGGGTTATTAGGGATTCGAGCTTGCGGGTTCGGATATTCAGTTTGTGGTGCTTGGGTCTTCGGAGTTCGCTTCTTTGTAGGCAGTATTCGGGCTTGGTTCTTCGGTTCTGCAGAGTTCCGGGTTCATCAATGTTCAAAGTGTCTAAGGCTAAATGTGCTTGCAAACTCTGGGGGAGGCCTTTTACATTTCCCACCCGACAAGTACAAACGGCTTTGACCAGCAGGAGTGAGGGCGATTACGAGTGCTGAGGTAGGTACAGGAGAGAGATTGGCGACGCTTGACCAATCAGGATTAGTCACTGCCGGTGACCTGCTAGATTATAAATACGCTTATAGTGGGACCGCATCTGCCGACTACAAATCTGCGCTCCAATTAGCGGGGCTTAACGTTAATCTGCGGAACAAGCCGAAAATAACTACAACACCACGTGAATAAGCAAACGCGAGGAGATTAGTGCAGGCGAGAATTTGTTTTAATTACACGCTTAATCGCTTTTTGTTTTCCTACTGGAAATCCCTATTAGGAGTGCTTGTAATCGGCTTGTTGTCTGTTTCAGCTGATTGCTATAAAAAACCTTCTAAATATATTTGTTTTCTTTTTTGTGCTCTTTCCTGTTACATAACCCCTTCTTGGAGAGGATTTACATCACGGAGGTAATATTAAATTTCACGTCAATAATGAGAATAGGTTCTAAATAAAATAAAAATCATTTATTTCAACCGTATTAGCGGTCATAGCGGGATTAGTAGTGTTAGTAAATACATCGATAAACTTAAAAATTAGGTGTTAGTAATACAATTATGGCTACTTAAATCTATTTCCGGTCCGGCTTGTCAGTACATGAACCAATGAGCAGTGGTTCAAATACTGACAGTCGAGCCTGGCAGCAAACGCAGTCAAGACGCTGTTGGAACTGGCCCGGACTCTTCGCAACAGAGACATACACCGCTTACACATGATTGCATAGAAGCAATCCACACCTTCTTCGGCGAACCTACCTGAAGCACAGCAGAATCGGGGCAGTCCCATCAGCATTCTAAATGCATTATTATATTGCACGCGTAGGGCGCTGTACTGGTTTTGAGTATAATCGACATACAGGCGACTCTTGTAGAATGAGGTGCAGTAAAGCTTTAAAAAGTGACATTTTCACTGGCACCGTACACCGAGCAAACCTGCGGACGATCATATTTAATGTTTTGACATCCCGTAATAAATGTACGACTGATCGTCATAAATACTTACATAGAATCACGCCATATTCTCATACGGGTAGGTAGAGATCATGTCCTTCCACTTGTCACGATCCTTGCATATCTCCAACGTTTCTTTCGTTCTCATCAAATCTTTTATACAAGTTCGTCGATTTAGAATACACTTGACCTGGACCTTATTTAAAATGTCCTGGATTTGGTCCAAGAACGTTCGCCTTCGTCTTCCCTTTCCAACTTTCGTATTCACTCTTGACTCAAAAATCCTTTTTGTCAGTCTCCTTTCACTCATTCTCTCTACATGCCCAAACTATCCAATACCTTTCTCGATTTTAGTCATTATATCTTTTTTTATACATTCTCTTATGACACTATTTCTTACTTTATCTCTCAGTTTCAATCCACTCGTACTTCTCAACGCACACATCTCTACCGCATTTATTTTACTTTTATGTTTCTTCTTCGATACCCATTTTATAGTCGTCATAAATATATATAGATATCAAACATAAATTGTAATTTTCGTCGTAAATGGGAGGTGTTTTAGCAAATATTAAATTAATAATATTGTTAGCTTTTTTTGTATTCATTATTATGGCCTTTTATTTATTATTAGAGCGGAGGAATTTAAATGTTATTTGGTTACATTTTATCAATGCATGTGTTAATTTTTTCTCTATTATTCCTTTATTTGGGCCTTGAATTTAATATTATATTGTTGAATTGTTTATGAATGGGTAGAATTTATTATGGCTTTTTGACAATAGCTGACGGGAATAAAGTTTATTTTATTCGGGGCTGCCACATTGACGTTTGTAAAAAAGTATTGCGAAAGCTAAGAATTTTGTATAAGCAACGATTTCTGTTAAAATAAATGGAAATATGATAAACAAATTTGTCTTTTAATATGTTTGATAAAGATATTGTTACCATTCATAACATTACATGTTTTCTGTTATAGATAGTAACACAAGACGAAATCTACGAAACTCTTCGCATGTTAGACTTAAAATGTATGTCGTATTTTGCATTGTAGACTCTTATTATGGGCGGGTTTTTCCATATTTCCGTATTATCAGGGTGTGTAAGTGAAAACCGATCTTTTCTTGATTGATTGACTTGCAATTCGTCAAACATATTACTTTCGTGATATAAACCTTCATAGGAACGGTTTTTCTCGTCAAGGGAAAAATGATCACTTAATTTGACAACTTACAACCGAATGACTTGAATTTATATAGTATACTTGATCCTTTCATGACTTAGACACTTATTAACAACGGGTTCCCCATATCCAGAAAGTATTCCTATAACCTGTTTTTTATTCTGTTTGGAAATGCCTTTAATCAGACAAGATTTAATCGGGGTTGGTAAGGTAGTATACCTACTAAAACCCAGCAATACATTTCCAAACCTTTAGTGGAGCACCAGAGGATTTGTAGACGAAATTTAGTCTAGTACTCCGGAAGATTCCTGCTAAGAAGCAGCTAAGAGAAGCGAAAATCTACGCCTCCTACCTCCCAACCTTTCGTGTTGAAGAGAAGCCTCTATAGAGTCCTCCCTTTGCTTCTCATGTGCCTCATTTAGCAAAATAATAGTTTCCAGAGACCACTCCACTCTTTTAACTATAATTTTAAACTTCCTTTAAAAGAAACGTTTAAGTTTTCACGCTACTAAATAGAATTTCTTCATCGATTACTTTGTAAATATAAACTAGTCAACAAATACTTGTTATTAATAATATTTATTCATTTATACTTGCAGAATAATTTATTAAGTGTATTCTACTCATATTTCTTGGTCCCGCAACTTTTCTCTCATTAGTTAATGGAAATTGTCGTAGCACCTGCTACAGTGTTGTCAACTATCTTTCATATTTATATTTCTATTCAAATTTACCTCGATATTAAGAAAAATGAGGACATGGTAGTCTACTTTTAAATATAGGGTTTCAAATGAAATCATTCTTTATTTACAAAAGCTCAAAAAACATTTTTTTATCTACCACCGGTTCGGAAATTTGATTCCGCTGAGAAGAAACCGGTAAGACACTCAACGGTTACTCTTTTAAAGATAGTTTTGTATGTTACAATGTATATTGCTTTCGTGGGCAAATGGAATCAAGTACAAAAATTTCTATCGCTTAAATAATCTTCAACATTAGTAAGTGGAAGTGCCTTTAGTAAGTGGATGTTTTTGACAATTTTTTTAGAATTATGTATGCGGCAAATACATTTAATGTATCAACAGCCCCTGCTTATAAAGATTCAAGTTGGCGTTTAGATATTCTAATGAATGAGGGTAAATTTCTACGGATAAAGCGTTAGTTAGTAGACGTTAGAATATTATTATTTGTATTTATTTTCGACACGTTTAATATTTTAATGACGATCGAACAGAGATCAGACGCAGGACCGACGGCTTAACGTACTCTCCGGGACACGGGGGTGGAGCACACCGACAACTGCACAACTCATCAATAATTGAATTCATCCGTCCCAGAACTCGAACCCAGGACATCATATATCAATAAATGAAATCCATGATTCCAGCTCATTCTCTCTTGTGGAAACACACACACACACACCCACACTACGCCCGCACACGCACACTCACACACATGTGAACACTTAGTTTTATTTTAATAGTTTTTCTTTCTTTATATATTGCATTTTTTAATTTTGTTTTAGAGTATCTCACTAATTTGTAGGTTAAGTAATACTTTACTCAGATTCTTTATAACTATATAACACACTTTGAATTATTTAGAACACAATACTTTGATACCTACTGAGAACTGTCGCCAGGCGTATGTCCCTCATTCTCCTGTGTTACCATTTCGTATACCCCCCTTGTAAAACTCCACATTCAAAACTAATAAGTCCAATCGACGACGAATTTAAACAGATTTTGAGATTAAACTTGAGACAATTTCCGGAATAGCGTTCAACCGGAAGTAGCACATGTGAATGTTTAACTCAAATAATTAGCCTATCAAACAAATATAGTAATTTAATAGCACTCCAACAAATATCAATAAAAATTTTAACAAAAAAAGAACCGCCTTCAAAACAAACTTACAAATATATTAAAGTGTTCTAAAAAGTACGAAATGATTGCGTATTCTTTTATAGTGTTCTTCGGATTCTTATATTCGGAGTCGACGTCAGCCAAGGTAGATGTTCCCCGCTTTATACATAATACACCTTATAAATATCGCAATGCAGAAACAAACGAAAGCTCATTGCTATTTGGTTACAGACACTTATATTTTCTGCCATTAACCTCACTGTAAGCAGTTGAGGAGATCCATTAATCTTCATATTTAACTACGACTAGCAGTTGACCATACCGAAGTTACGTTAGGCAACTCAAATATCTGAATAGCCTATAAAAGATTCTGCCAAGTATCGTTAATTTGCTCCTAATCCATCACTTTGTCATGGATACCATCATCAGAACCTAACCAAACTATCACAAAACAACCCTTAAAATATATCCTTTTCAATTAAAAAAGAATCATCGAAATCGGTTGGCGTGATCTTGAGTTATTCGTCCATTTGTCGCGCACATGCTTAATGCAAATTTAAGATTTATCCGGTTTTCTCATGGATGCCATCATCAGAACTGGATTAAAAAAAAAAAGAAATACAGACGAATTGACGAACTCCTCCTTTTTTTGAAGTCGGTTAAAAATAATAATGATCGCAAGCATTTGTAATCTCAATTATGAAAAAGCGAGACCTCTTGACACAGGTACTATACAGTGCTTAATTAGGTCTCAACACTGTCTATGTTGTATGTGTAACGAATTTTTGAAGTTATACTTCTTTTGGTGTGTTAGGGAAAGTAAGTAGCAGCCCATTAACGTCCCACTGCTGGGTACAGGCCTCCTCACTCATATGAGAGAGGGTTTTTAGAGCATAGACCCACCAGAGTGGAGCAACGCCACTGCGGCATAGGATAGGTGGGCACAGTACACAATCAGTTGCAGGACCGACGGCTTAACGTGCTCTCCGAAACACTGGAGTGGACTACACCGTCAATTTTTTCCCAATTTCGGGAAAACATTTAGAAAACCTTAATAGAAAACTCAATATCAATTTCGACTTGGCCCGACCTGAGACTCAAACCCAGGATCTCATGTCTGTAGTCGAACATGCTAACCGCTAGACCAATGAGGCAGTCGTCAGGGAAAAATGACAATATTTTTTTACGATGCGCGCGCACACCGTCACAAAACACCGACACCCTGAAGTTTGCAGTCAGCATTTTAGTTTTTTGAAAAGATTTTTATCTTGTTACGCCAAAGAAGTATAACTGTACATAAGTTCACACACAAGTGTATTTTAAAAAGGCAATGCAACATCTGCCAGTATAAAATAAAATGCGCGAAATAGGTATACAGACACCCACAAAATAAAAGTTCTAAAGTGTTTTGTACGTGAACATCAGGTGTTACGGAGAGCGCTATTAACTAATGAGAGAGAAGTTGTAAGCCAAACAGATGTGGTGAGACGCGTGATAATGCATTTAGGAACGAAATGTTGGTGTAAAAATTCATTTACTCTCAGAGCTGTTTAGTTTTAACACTACAAAGACTTTTAAAGTTAAATGAGTTTGTGTAAACTTTTATTTCACACTAGCTGTGGCCGCGATTTCGTCTGGTTTCACTCCCGTAGATACCGATTTCGTGGCAGTGGAGAGTCTACTAAGTCAGGCATTAGATTTATATTTGTTAACAAAAGTTTTATTCCTCTTAGTCCCATAAAGAACTTTCGGATTGCACGCAGTGTTAGTGGGAGCTTCCACCGCTGTTACTTAAGAAGCAATCCTGAAAGGGTATCAAAGACAGGGTGGTTGCGCAAATGCGAGACGGGAATTTTCCTCGGGGAGGAGTCGTTGTGACATCGCACGAGAGTGGCTTCGGTGTAATCGTTCTACGGAGAACCCGGAGTCATTCGATAGGTGCAGAGGAAGGCTACCGGGGGGGTTTTAGTGGGTACAATCCCACATCATCCGACCTATCCCTCAAGGGTTGGGCATCTTTTGAAGATTTCCCCTTCACGAATATATATCTAACTAATATATACAGATGTGACTGGCTCATTGGTTTAGTGGTTAGCATGTTCGACTACAGACATGAGGTCCTGGATTGGAGTCCCGGGTCGGGCCAATTCGAAATCGATATTGAGTTTTCTATTAAGATTTTCTCAATATTTGCTCGAAGTTGGGAAAAATTTGGCGGTGTGATCTACCCCCGCACATCAGAGAGCACGTTAAGCCGTCGGTCCTGTGCCTGATCTCTCTCCGGTCGTGTCGGATTGCCGTCACGTCGGACTATGAGAGTGAAGGAATAGAGACACTTGTACATGTCTACTACCTGCCAATTCACAGTAGAGCAGCATGGTGGGTCTATGCTCTATAAACTCTCTCTGTTAATAGGCTGCTACATACTTTTTTTTCTATATACAAATTCGCATTACCATTTACGTAGAATGTCTGATATATTCAATGGCCTCGCTTCCGTAGTAGCGCGAGTATTCGCTTTGCTAGCGAAGGTTCCGGGTTCGATCCCCGGTAGGACGAATTTAGGAAATTGTATTTTCTAATTTGTCTAACTCTGGCCTGGTGGGAGGCTTCTGCCATGGCTAGTTACCACCCTACAAGCAAAGACGTACCACCAAACAAAGAGATTTGTGTTCCGGTACGATGCTGTGTAGAAACCGTAAGGGGTATATCGCCTCTTATCAGCTTAGCACGCTTCCATCTTAGACTGTATCACTTCATATCAGGTGAGATCACAGTCAAGCGCTATTCTGTCAGTAAAAGAAAAAAATATGGAAAATTTAACAATACTCTACAGGTATTGAAAATTCTTGATATCAAGAAAGGTAATGAAAGATTTTTTTAAATTGCCCCAGTCATATATAGTTTGATAAAAATAAAAACAAGTATATCAGTGGGTATCATTGGTATNTAATTTACATCGAATATGTATCTAAATAATATATACAAATATGACTGCCTCATTGGTCTAGTGGTTAAAGCATGTTCGACTACAGACATGAGGTCCTGGGTTGGAGTCCCGGGTCGGGCCAATTTGAGATCGATATTGAGTTTTCTATTAAGATTTTCTCAATATTTGCACGACGTTGGGAAAAATTTGGCGGTGTGATCTACCCGTTAGGCCGTCGGTCCTGTGCCTGATCTCTCTCCGGTCGTGTCGGATTGACGTCACGTCGGACTATGAGAGTGAAGGAATAGAGACACTTGTACATGTGTACTACCTGCCAATCCCCAGTAGAGCAGCGTGGTGGGTCTATGCTCTAAAAACCCTCTCTGTTAACAGGCTGCTACATACCTTTTTACTATATACAAATTCGCATTAATTACCATTTACTTAGAATGTCCGATATATTCAACGGCATCGCTGCCGCAGTGGTGCGAGTATTCGCTTTGATAGTGGAGGTCCCGGATTCTATCCCCGGTAGGACGAATTTAGGAAATTGTATTTTCTAATTTGTCTAACTCTGGACTGGTGGGAGACTTCTGCCATGGCTAGTTGCCACCCTACCAGCAAAGACGTACCAACAAACAAAGAGATTTGTGTTCCGGTACGATGCTGTGTAGAAACCGTAAGGGGTATATCGCCTCTTACCAGCTTAGCACGCTTCCATCTTACACTGTATCATCACTTCCCATGGTGAGATCACAGTCAAGCGCTATTCTGTCAGTAAAAGAAAAAAATATGGAAAATTTAACAATACTCTACAGGTATTGAAAATTCTTGATATCAAGAAAGGTAATGAAAGATTTTTTTAAATTGCCCCAGTCATATATAGTTTGATAAAAATAAAAACAAGTATATCAGTGGGTATCATTGGTATCCTTGGAATATGAGCTAACTCTAGCTATAAGGGTCGCTACAATTTTCTTTAGATTGACATTTTCAATTCCTTATATCTTTGGAATGGAATGTCCAATTGTAATAATTTAAAGGGTATTTTAAAGATCTTTAATAAAATATCATCAACTGAATAAGATAAAGATTAATACAGAGGCATGAATAATATGGTATTATTAATATCGGCACTTTTGTACATGTATTTATTAGTAAGTTAATATGTTAATTTGTTATTTATTGATGTGCAATAAATCAAACTTTTATTAGCTTTTGAAATGTAAAAAAAGTAGATATAGTGGGATAACTACAGTAGTTGGACATATGGACGGACATTACGGACATTAATACATTCTTTAATCTGTGAATATTTTTTATTATATTATCAATAGTTTCTGCAGCGCACGCGATGACAGATTTTTTGGTTTATTCCTTGGGTTATATTAATGCATTATTATTAAGGATCCCTACTTTTTTTGAGAAAGTAATATAGCCCATGTGGCTTAGTAAAAATGCAGCTTTCTAATGGTGTAAAAAGTTTTGAAATCGGTCGTGTAGATTTTGTTTGAAAACGTTACAAAAACGCAAATGTTTCCTCTTTATTATATGAGTTTAGATATGATATATAACGTATCTTCTTTTTCTTCTCCCTTGCCTTATCCCAATTATTAGGGTTCGACCCTCCTTGTATTAAGGTGCCAAGAGCAAATAAGACGCATAACTAAATACTTTAATGACTTATTAGCAGTGTTTCTCTGCAAAGAGCTTATAAAGTCCAACAATGTCCTTTCTCAAGCTCTAGACCAGTATTTTGCAACCTGTAGCCCACGCCCCTTAGGAGGGCATTTGGTAGTTAAAGGAGGGTAATTCAAAAACCAAATCGACACGCCTTTTACAGCAACAACCTAAAAAATAAGTCTCAAACTTGTAGCTCTAAAAATGACGATAATTCCAGCCTTTTTGCACTAAAAAATAACCTATGTCCTTAAGCTTACCTTAAGCTCTAGACTATCTGTGTACCGAATTTCATTTAAATTGGTTCCGTAGTGTTGGCGTGAAAGCGAGAGAGACAGAGTTACTTTCGCATTTATAATATTAGTAAGGAAAAAATGCCCTTATTATACGAGTATATATAGTAAGTGATAGTCTAAGATGGAATGTAAGTTTAACTTTTGTGATTTCTACACGATAGCGTACCAAAACGAAGAAGTTTTATATACATGAATTACATACAGTATTTGAATTTTCACAATGTAGCACTTGTAACACGCGAGTTTATTGTCTTCCGTTAAAACGGGCAGACTTCCGGCGGAGGGCGATGGCTGCCGACGAGAGGCGCTCGTGTAGAGTTGTTCGCGGCATTTTGTCGAATAAAGAAGAGGGGCAGTGGGTAGTTAGTGGGTAGGGATACGTAGTCAGACAGGGTTTGTCTATTGTTATCTGCTAAAGTGTTAACTAGTGTAATACTGTGATAGTAAAATAAAAATTAATATTAAGTCTTCGAGTGGTTAAATTGTCTTCTTTGTAACAAAATTACTTTTAAAACTACTACACCATAAGGCAGCAAGAGAGACTATGTCCATTCAATCGTTCTACAATATTTTGGTGCTTTACAATATTATATATGTCGGAGGGCAGATGTCTGTGGAACGCTGGCGCCATCTATCGGCGTGGGACAGAGTCAATGGTGGCAGTCCGGCGGGAGTCTCTCGGCAGTTCTCGAGTGGCGCTCGACCGGAGCAGTCTACTGTTGGAACTGTCGCGTTCCTAGCTATTATTGTTAATGAATTTGTGTAAATTGAACATTATAATAAGAGTTAATTAACCAAGCGTTTGATTGCTCCAACATTACCTACGAACGCCCACAGAATAAGAAATTAAATAATGGATCCCATTAATGACGATGTCGGCGGAGAACCCTACGCCCCTGTGCTTTATGCGCTCCGTTCTCTCTTATTCTCCGACATATATTATTAATTGATAAATCACAATATTTGAGAGTGTACTGCGTAACATCGCGGCGCGCTTTCGGGACTTTGTCGGGTCTATTTTGGGGGCCCGAGACACCATCAGCCGCGCCGACCCTGTCATCGCCTTGCACCTCAACACTCGCTTGCCAAAGCACGCACGCAACTGCTATCTCTTTATATCAGTCTTACTTTATACCATAATACAGTTCATTACATTATAAGTTTTTATTTACCAAGACCACCGCCTGTATACCCGGAGCTTGACCCCAATCTTGTAATAGAGTTAACGTATGGAGAGCTTGATGTATTTGATTCAGATAGAAGCTATTACATTTATATTCCACACGTTTTATACCTAGCTTAACTGATCCCTCCGATCCTATCCTTCATATTTTCATATCCTCATCGAACGAGCTCTGACATGAACCTTTCTGCCTCATGTCATGGATGACTAATAAAAAACTATGAACATACAATTTTATTGTCGGAAGCCATGGTCTTTAGGGCGCTCCCGAGATGAACAAACCTAAATCTGCCAACTTACAACTACCTGGGCATGAAGATACTTTTGAAGCATTTAATACTTCAACCCGAGGAATCTGTTACTGCGTAACTTTGCGGCGCGCCTTCAGGACTTCGTCGGGTTTACTTCGGGGGCCCGAGACACCGTCGGCCGCGCCGTGCGCCTCAACACTCACTCGCCAACGCTAATACTGCGCGCTCGCAATCGCTATCTTTGTTATACCAGGTCTTTTACAAATTATACAGTTCATTACATTACAAGTTTTTATTTACCAAGACCACCGGCAGTACACCCGGAGCTTGGCCCCATCATTGGTCCTTCGACAAGTGTTGTTACATAACAATTTATAGACTAAAATTAGCCACGGCCGAAGCCATTCGGTGTGGATTAATTTTGTATTTGTCGTGGTTATTTTAGAGCGTATGTATTGTTTGACATATTTGTTAGCGTAAGTAATATGCTGTGATTAGGTAAAAACGGTGTTATCATAAATTTCCTGTTTTCGATACTAGTTTATTATGCAACTAAGAATAAAACGTCCGCTAAATGTTTTATAAATTAGTTTTGTAATCGCGTTAAAGGATGCCTTGTTTTATTCTCTCTCAGTGATGAAAATTTCGACCACTTCGAGTTGACTTTTCAATCTATAATTAAAAATATAACTACCGTCTTGTGTTTTAAGCTGCCTTAGACGTTTCGATAAACAAGTAGTTAATAGGAAACCGGGAAGAAAAGTGAGTTAGGTGCACGCGCGTCAGTAGTAATCGGGAGAGAACAAGGTTCTTTTCACTTGTAAACCAATGGCAAAAAGCGAACTTTTCATCCAGCAGTGAGAAAAACGTTCTTTATAGAATTTTATTTGGTTATAAATAAACGATTAGGATTGAATCCTAAGTATACACGGGGTATTATGTAAAGTAACAACGAAACAAAGCACGCCTCGTCTATAAATTGATTTGTACCTTGAGACGTTGAATATTTCACCGATCGCGTCGTACAGAAGCTATTAAGTTGGAAGCAGAGCTCTAATAATGTAAAGGCGGCAATAAACGGAGTACACGTCCCATGAATATTTAGACGATGCAAACACCTGAAGGTATTGAGCCCCGTTAAGGCCCGTTTACAGCCAGCGTTTATTTTCACGTTTACGATCCGACTCGGATGTTTAGCTTATTTTTTACGAGCGCACGGAGTTACGTCGCGGTACGAGTTAAGAAATGTTCGAGATTTAGACGAAACTAGTTGGCGAGGAGAGATTCAGAATGGGGTTTGGTCCTTCGTTTCTGACGGGTTTGGGTCGTCGCCTTACAGTGCTTCTAGGTTCTGTCCTTCAGTGTTCGCGCTTCGGTTCTTCGTAGTTGGTTCTTCAGATTTTCATGGTCACAATTAGCACTTAGTAGCAGGATAAAGTGTGGTAAGGTAACCCTACATACTCTGACTTTTATACCACTTTCCCACCCGACATAAATATGCGGTTGTGACGAGCGGGAGATAAGGCGATCGTGGGTGCTGAAGCAGGTGTGGGAGAGGGTTACCGCCGGTTGACCAATTGGAATTAGTCTGCGCCGGCGACGTGCTAGGGTCGGTGCTCCCATCCACAACACTAGTTGTTCTCCTCTCACTACAATAAATTCAGAAATTATTTATATAACCAGGTGTTAACAAGACACGAATGCGAATGTTGAACACCTAGTGCCTCACTCATGGATGTAAAGGGTTTCGCTGGGTTTTATTGGGTACTGCGAGGTCTCCTCTCTTGCCAATTCCCACACACTTGACATATAGGTCGGGATTCGTGGCTAAAACATTTTCCAGCAAATAAAAAGGTCTTTACAAAACTTTTAAATCATCATATATAGGTTTTGCGTATATAGGCTTTGGTGCTTTGTGCGTAACCCTGATGGTAAATAATGATACAGTCTAAGATAGTAATTTAACTTTTATGTCTTCTACACAGAATGGTACCAGAAGGCAATTTTTGGTCAGCGGAACGTCTTTGCTGGTAGAGTGATAACTAGCCTCCTTGCTTATCTTGAAGGCACCTTCAAGGATATTAGAAAATACAATTTCCTAAGTTGCCCGGCCAGTAATCAAGCTCGAGACCTCTCTTAGTGAAGCATTCGTAACAAACACGTAGTACCATGTCGTTCAATTTGGAATAGGTGTGCATATTCACTGAATACGTATTCGTCAATTTAGTCTGTTCATGAAATACCTGTCTATCACATTGTTCTGTGTATTCAGAGAATACATGTCCGTAAATGTTGTCTGTGTATAATCACAGAGTCGTCGCTTCAACCGATGGACGACCACTGCTGGACAGGTCTCATAAAATGATGCCCACAAGGCCCGATCTTGTCCCGCCTGACTCCAGCGACTACCGGCGATCCTCCTTATATCGTCGGTCCACCGGGATAGTGGGGCTCTTCCTACACTGCGTCGTCCGGTGCGGGGTCGCCATTCCAGCACCTTCCGGCCCCAACGTCCATCGGTTCGTCAGACTATATGCCTCACCCATTGCCACTTCAGGTTCGCGATTCGTAGGGCTATGTCGGTGACTTTGGTTCTGCTACGGATCTCCTCATTTCTGATTTGATCGCGTAGAGAAACCCCCAGCATAGCCCTCTCCATCGTACGCTGAGTGACTCTGAGCTTTCGAATAAGGCCCATAGTCAGCGACCACGTTTCCGATCCGTAGGTAAGCACTGGCAACACGCACTGTTCGAAGACTTTAGTCTTCAGGCACTGAGGGATATTGGACGAAAAAGTCTTCCGGAACTTCCCGAACGCTGCCCAACCGAGTTGGATTCGGCGGTTGAGCTCTTTCTCGAAATTGGACCTACCTAGCTGGCCTATGTGTCCCAGGTATGTATACTGTATACATTTAGTATACAATCACAGAGTACACACTAAAATCTCAACGCAACCGCTTGTCACTTAGAACTAACTCTCACCAAGTAGAGTCATTATAATAGATCTGAATCGACGATATTAATTTTTACGACTGCAATAAATTTCGACTAGATCTGATCACCTTTCCTACCTCCGAGTTTAGAGGGTCATAATAGAAGATGTGTGGCTCTTTTCGCAAATAAATTAGGATTTCCACTTTAATATTCTAGAACGACTTCATTCCTAGTTGCAACGCGTAAGAGATTGGACATTTTTCTCATATTTCTATATGTAAGAAAATTTACTGCTGGTTATGTGAGGTTTGAGAAATTTTTGTTACATTAATAAGAAAAAGCTGTATTTCGTTCTTTCACCTGAATTTGTCCCTATCCCGTGGGAATATGAGGAAATATATATTTAGTATTCCGACAGTTAACGGCGAAAAAAGCTATTTCCAGAAGCTAAGAAAGTTAACTGCGACTTTTGTATAACTCGTAGAGAGAGAGAGAGTAAGTTCATATAAGTAATTATACGTAGATTTAAATATGTTGCATCCGAAAATATTAAAGATAAAAGCTTTAAGCTTCAAATTGTTTTTCTTTTCACTCTCGTGAAACCATTTTGAATAATCTTAATGTTTTAAAATTCTTTTTTGTCTTAATTTTTCCCCTAATGTTTGGCCCTAATTCCTTTGGTGAAGCTTTTCTATTAAAAAATACTCAATTTATTACGGTTTCTTTTTTATAATATCAAATTACAACCATATAATACCATACAACCAAAAAAACTAAGTTTGAATTAGGTATTTGTTAATAAAAATACATTTGGACACAAATAAATTTGAATAAAACATCTCTTTACGCTTAAAAATGAGAAAAGTTTCATAATAACGCACTTTTATTATACACACACACACACGGTTTATTATTACTGACAGCTTAGCGCAAGACTGTAATCTCCCATAGAGAAGAGGTAATTTTTCTCTTTTTTTCTCTTACGGTTTCTATAAATAATTGTAGATATTGGAACGTAAGTTTTGTGCTTGATCGCTTTTGCTGATAGGGGGGTAACGAGTCACAGCCCAAGTCTCCTACCAGTCCATGACCAGACACATTAGAAAATACAATTTCCTAAATACATCCTTTTGGAGCCAGGATTTTCGCTAGTGAAGCGAATCCGTCAAAACATGGCATATTGTTGGGAACTGCCTCAATTGTTTGACTGTTCTACTTGAGATATGAAATCCTGACTTCGAAATCTGGATTTTCTAAATTTTCAGTATTTGCTTAAAGTTGATTAGGTGGCGGTGTGATCCACCCTCGTGCCTTAGAAAGCATGTTAAGCTATCGTTCCTGCGTCTGATCTCTCTCCGGACTGTGTCGGATTGCCGTCACATCCCACTATAAGGGTGAAGATATAGAGATGGCACTTGAGTTAGTGCATACATCTGTGTACTCTGCAGGGCAACCTGTAGTGGAGCAGTGTGTTAGATCAATGCTCAAAAGACCCTCTCTCCTATGAGGTGGCCTGTGCCCAGCAGTGGTTTGATTTACTGACTCCCGTAATTTGCCCGCGGATTTTAACGGAAGTAACCGTCAAGTGCCCCGCCCCGCATGGACGTTTTTGCGACAGTTGTCCTACGAGTCGAATGACGATAAAGAGGCTTTTGGGACTTAAATGATTACCAAGTGTTATATTATTATGTTTGCTAATAATTAAACTATACATTGTTATCTTTTGTTTATTAAATTAAGACTGGTGTAGCATCGTGTTGCGCTAAAATTTGAGTTAGTGAAAAAAGGCCATCTTGTATTTATCGTTACGTTCATAACTTAAAAATTAAAACTTACCTCAAGGGCTTTCATTGTTATTCTCATCACTTATATTATAGTTAATAAAAACCTTACGATCTTCGCCACGACACATGCACCATTGGTAACGGTCACTTTGTAACTGATTTATTATTTGTTTATTCTATTATCTGGTGTTATCTCTATACATATTTTGTTACGACAATTACCGAGAAGTGAAAAAGATAACACGTTATGACTTAAAAAGAAAGAAATGCCTATATTTCTGATTGCACGAGTTGAGACAAAACTGTCGTAGCGTGTCAACCGTTAGTTGACAGGGGAATTCAAATGAGAACAGACATGTAGACTTTTGCATAATTATTCTTGATTGGTTTTAATTACAATTTGAACTGTTTCCAATAAAGAATTTTTATAAAAAATATCATACAATCCTTCGTAATTTATCAGAACAATTGACAGGTTGCTAAGGCCAGTTCCACTTGCAAATATTGCAATAAAAACGTGAAACTGTAGCCGGCAGGTGCTCCAATATTTACCGTCGAAACAAGAATGGCTGTAACATCATGTTGTAAATGTTTGCCATCAATGAAAAATGGCTTTCCCTGTGTTGGATGATCGATTTATGTTTATGATATAAAAATAGTAAAAAGTTGGTTTAAACATACCTCGATTTTTAGTTCATGAACAAGGTGACAATTTATTTTGTGTGTATTGAATAAGACTGAGTCGTCACGCTGGCATATGTAGCCTCTTTCGAGTATGTTCGACTCTCGTACACAAGACACTTTTATAATGTAATCCTTTATTTATTGACAACACATTATTAATAATATTATAATTATATAACATCTCACCTTTATAAAGTATTGCCTGCAAACACGCAGTGGGGCAGCGTGGTGGGTTTATGCTATAAAAACCCCCTCTCCTATTAACAAGGACCTGTGCCTAGTAGTGAAACGTTAATAGGCTGATCCTTGTAAAGTTTTTACTTCTGCCACGAGAATTTATGTATTAAAGCTATCGTTATGTATTAGTGACAGGTTGGCACTTGGCTATGATATCATCTGATGGTAATTGATGATACAGTTTAAGATGGTAGCAAGCTAAACTGGTAATAAGTAACTTATCTCTTCTGGTTTCTATATAGGATCGTATTGGAGCGTTAATTTGCCTAGGCCCGTAGACAACTCGCTTTTGAAGAATGTATGAGATTGACGTTTAATTTTTCGAAAAGTTTCGATAAGAAACGTCATTTCGATACATTTTTTAAGCGTTAGCCATCTTCAAAAGTGACTTATCTCCGGGCCCTGGGATATTATTATATAAGCATATGGATTTTTTTTTGTTCAGACTGTGTTTAGCTGTTAGCCCTACTTGGTTTTACAGCGTAACCGGAAGGAGGACGGGCTCTTATGGAGGCCGCCACATTTCGAGTGCGAGCCCTGAAAAGGGCTCGCTCTCCGGGGATACGTCGCTCCAAGGGCGTCTCCTACGAGATCGAGCCTCGGCTTGGAGCGACGTTATCGCAGAATCATCACCTGAAAAGGAAGAATCAGAAGCGCCCCCGGGAACATGGATGAAGTCCACGTCCGGGTGACGTCAGAAATCGGGAACATATGGATGTAAACCACAGATGTATCTATATGTATCTTAATATATCACCAGACAAAGGTAGAAATTGGTATTCCCATTCCGACTTTCGCATTCACTCTTGACTTATAAATCCCTTTTTTGTCAGTCTCCTTTCATTCATTCTTTCTACATGCCCAAATCATCTAAGCATACCCCTCTCAATTTTAGTCACTACGTCTTCTTTTATACCACAATATTCTCTTATCACACTTTCTTACTCTGTCACTCAGTTTTAATCCACTCGTACTTCTCAACGCTCTCATCTCCACCAATCGATTCCATTAATGATTCCAGTTAAATGGATTGCAGAAAAAAATCAAATAAGTCAATTTGTCTTTGCAAAGTGGTAACGCTTCGAATATGTTACTGAATTATAACTTAAATGTTAAGGATTTATATACATTTTGTCTTCATATTAACACACACGCACTCTAGACACACATACCTACTAACATTAATTGAATTAAAGACTTTTTAGCGGGCTTACTTAATAGCGGTCAGGGGGGGTTTGACGGGGAAAATGGAGATGCAGACAGATCACCAAAGCACCAATGAGTACGTTATCCAGAATTTTGAGAGACAGGAAAGTTTCAAATGTCACCAAAATGAGACTTGGAAATCTGAATCATGGTCCATCTGGGATGCTGACCGAAAAATACAGATGCTTTTGAGAAGTGGTGTTGAAGGAGAATGCTGAACAACAATTTCGGTCATACACCTGAAGACAGCCAGTTAACCTGGAGAAACTGGTTGGGATAGGTAGGACCGAAAGAAACAGCCCAAGGGATGGCTGACCTACGCTCATTTTCTTCTGCGATATGGAAATTAGCAAAAATAACAGACAAAAAAACGGTTATTCAAGCTTATCATGGATATGTTTCTTCCCTACTACGATATGGCATATTTATATGGGGAAATTCTAGTGATATTAATAAGGCGTTTATAGCTCAAAAACGATGCATTAGGAGTATCTGCGCTGTGAGCCCAATAACTTCCTGTAGACCTCTTTTTAAAGAACTAAATGTGTTAACTGTACCTTCCCTATACATATATGAAGTGTGTTTGTATGTAAAAACACATTTAGACCAGTTTGAAAAACTATATGATGGGACACAATTTAAGCGATTTAGATTTCATAATCATTTAGTTACAAGAACACAGCTTTATGATTAGAAACTGTCATGTCATGGCTGTTAAAATTTATAATAAATTACCCAACCCCCTTAAAGACATAAATAATATTAATATATATAAACATAAATTGAAAAAAATGGCTAATATCTAAATGTTATTACTGTATTAAGGACTACTTAAAATAAAGTCAAAATAAATAAAATAATTCATACGAGACACAGTTTTTAAGCTCACTCATACTGTTTTGATACGTTTTCATATATAACTGTAATATATTTATTGGTGAATATTATTTTCAAAACTGCCTCATTGGTCTAGTGGTTAGCATGTTCGACTACAGCCACGAGGTCCTGGGTTCGAGTCCCAGGTCGGGCCAATTCGAAATCGATATTGAGTTTTCTATTAAGATTTTCTCAATATTTGCCCGAAGTTGGGAATTTGGCGGTGTGATCCACCCCCGTGCCTCGGAGAGCACGTTAAGCCGTCGGTCCTGCGCCTGATCTCTCTCCGGTCGTGTTGGATTTCCGTCACACCGGACTATGAGAGTGAAGGAATAGAGAGTGCACTTGTGTACTATGCCTGCCAATCCGCAGTGGAGCAGCGTGGTGGGTCTATGCTCTAAAAACCCTCGCTCATATGAGGGAGGAGGCCTGTGCCCAGCAGTGGGACGTTAATGGGCTGCTACTTACTTTTACTTACTTATTATTTTTAAAAGGTAAATACCTGCCACAAGGATGAAGCAATTATTTCAAAATAATATTATTTTGTCCTATTTGTGATGATAGATTGTGTGTTGTACACTTGATCTTGCAATAAAATATATTTGATTTGATTTGTCCGAACAAATAAAGAATATAACGAGACTCTTGCTTCCAACAGCCAAGAAGTCGAGGACTGAGATATATGAAAGTAAATAGTCCATACAAACACTAAGGCGTTACAGAGCAGGCACGACCTTCAACAGTAAAGTGAACATATATGATGATCAGTGAAATTAATGTTAAACCCAATTTATTATTATTATATTAACCAAAAATAATTTATGTAACTTATCCCTTAAACTGTCCGGCCGCATTTTTTATTGGCCTCCTAATTTGCCCCCAATTTTTAAGGGAAATAAACGTCACGGACGTTTTTGTGTCGATTGCCCCATCGGTCCGTATGATACTAAAGTGGCTCTTGGGACTTAAATGTTCATAAAAGACTACCAAATGTTATATAATTTTTTATGTTTGCTAATAATCAAACTATGCAATGTTATCTTTTGCTTATTAAGTTAAGACTGGTGTAGCGTCATGTTGCGCTAAACTTTGATTTTTATTGTTATTCACATCATTTATATCATCAAAAACAATCACTAATAAACACTGATATCACAAATACTTAAAGACCTTTGACGCGTCACATGTACCGTTAGTAACGGTCACTTTGTAACTGATTTATTTATCGTTTGGTGTTCTTCGCATATTTTGTAACGAGTTACCGAGAAACAAAATAGATAATATAAATTTTGACTTAAAAAGAAAGAGAGCTATCGTATCATGTCAGCTGGAGGTTTATATACTTTACTAGCTAAGACGTGGTGGTGTCACATAAATTGAAGTTTTCACACGATGCTCTGTATAATAAAGAACATGTAAACTATTTTAGAGGTTGTGTATGTTTATAATAAAACTACCAAAGCCTTTTTGATATAAAACATCTCATGTGGCGGCTCAGACCGGCTTACATCGTGGGCGGAACTCGTATCCTTGTGGCATATGCAGCGGTGTTGTTAATTTCTGGACGTTAAGCTTATGTTACATTTTCACTAAAACATTCAATAGTTTGTTTTGGTTTGTGCCATATTTATTTTCTACAATAAATAGTTATTTAAGGTTTATTTAAATGATGTGGTCTTCATATTGGATAATGAGAAGAAACCCAAGAAAGCTCAAACCAATGAAAAGTATGGATGTTTCAAATAAAATAAACTTTTATTTCTGTTACTTAAAATTAAGCGTATCCTAAACAATTTTAATTACTATTGTAATATGTAGATTTTTACTAATAGTCGCCTCTACAGTGTAGGCCTCTCCTAAACATTTCCAGGCCTCCCTGTCTCCAGGCATCCAGTTCGTGCCACTTTTTAGATAAAAGATGTCTCTTCATCTTTTGAAATGCCTTCCTATTATTCTCCTAGCGTCTCCTGTCAGCCATTCTGTCAGATGCTTGGTCTATTTATTGTACATCTACTTACGTATTAGTAGAACTCAAACATAATACTTAATAAAGCTCTAGAGTGAAAACTTTTAAGTGTCTAGCATATTGATCTCTACGTGCCGAAACCATCTAAGCATACCTTTCTCAATTTTAGTCACTACATCTTCTTTTATACCACAACGTTCTCTTATCACACTATTTCTTACTTTATCTCTCGGTTTCAATCCACTCATACTTCTCAACGATCTCATCTCTACCGCATTTATTTAACTTCTATGCTTCTTCTGCCATACCCATCTTATAGTCGTTATAAATATACATAGATATCTAACATAAATTAAAATATAAGATTGATCTCCTCCTACCAGGTATGCGCATTATCATTTCAGATTATATCACTTGTGATAAGAGAACGTAGTGGTATAAAAGAAGAGGTAGTGATTAAAATTGAGAAGGTATGCTTAGATGGTTTGGGCACGTGAGAATGAATGAAAGGAGACTGACAAAACAGATTTAAGAGTCAAGAGTGAATGCGAGAGTTGGAAGGGGAAGACAAAGACGAACGTTTCTGGACCAAATCCAGGAAATTTTAAATAAGGGGCAGGTTAAGAGAACTCTAAATCGTCGAACTTGTATAAAAGGTTTAATAAGAATGAAGGAAGCGAAGGAGATATGCAAGGATCGTGGCAAGTGGAAGGACTTGTCTCTGCCTACCCCTATGGAAATGAGGCGTGATGCTATGTATGTAATCTATAGAAAAGCCCCGGTCTTATAACAATAATACCGAATCTAAGATAAAAGTATCAGCAAGCGAAAGTTCTGTTAAAAACTTAACATTTGTTTCAGAAATTAGTCTGAACACACAGACAGACAAAATGTTTTAAAACTGATTTTTAATGTCAGCAAAAGCTCTTAATTTGAATATATTAACATTTTATTTATTTGATTATTAAATGAAAAACATATCTTATACAAAATATATTTATTTCGATAACACTTCCAATTCTCGATTAGTTGTAACATAAATGCGTTTTACAAAACAAATCTAATTTTAAGCAATAATTTAATACAGTTTAAAGGGAATGTGCGTTTCATTTTTATTCAATAACAGTAATAAGATTCGAAATTTTACGAAAACCAATAAAATTTGGTTACTTTAACTTAATTTTAAATACGGGAATAAAGACTTCTGTACACACTTTTGTTATATAATTTTAAAGTATGCTATACTGATTTTTTATGAACTGAAAATCGAGTTATTTATTTTATTCGTAACTCATTTTAAAATTACCAAAACCATTTTATTTAACCCCCATTCTGTGGCAGTCTGTAATGCGACTTGCGATAGATAGAGGAAAGAAACAGGCTATCGAATAAGTGTCACTTTAATAATTACTGGAACATTGATATTATTTTGGCATAAAGTAATACAAAGAAATCTCATTACTGTTATTGGGAAACAATTCTTCGTATATTTCTGAAGAGTACAAAGTTACAAAATATTTATTTACTAGGTGTTCCACGCGTATTTTCTCATCCAGTGGTTATATGGTGAAATATTTACGTATTCCTTCCTTTGAATAAATCCGTACTTCGTAACCCTCTAAATAACGAAGGGAGTCGGTAAATTAAAGGTCAAGGTGGCGTGAGGATCTGGGATTTCCAACGGCGGGTCAGATTGTAGCGTGGGCACCCCGGCGGCATATCTTGATGTCGTTGGTTAGAGGAGATCTTTCACTGGAGAAGGTAGTTGTTCGCACGTGAAGTTGGGTGGAGGGTGGTTGTCTTTTGCGAGATCGTCATCTCTCTAAAGGAGGTAAATGAGAGGCTAAGGGAGCAAGATGCTAAATCCCCCTCCCCCTCGTCGTCGGAAGTGGCTTAGTGGCAGAAGTCGCACGTATGCTACTTCATGCTTTATTCTATTGAGTGGTAGATCCTCATAGTCGGTATTATCCGAGTCACTAGATTGGAATGCAGATGGAGATCCTCTAGTGATCTCACTCATCGATGAGGAGGGATCCGCTGGGTTTTAGTGGGTATTTTGTTATCAGTGAGTACCCCACTCCCGATTGGAAAAAGTATTTTATCGGAAAACTTAAGACATTTCCTAGGGCGAAAAATAAAACGGCGGGTCTGGTTATGATGCTGACCGGACATGGTTGTTTTGGCAAGTTCCTGTATCAGATTGTTCACCAAGAGGAAACGATCGCTGCCATGACTGTGTTCCACCTGTTGATTCAGTGTAGCACACTCTGGTGGAATGCCCGGCGTTGGGTCCCTCGGTACCTTTTGACGTCGTTTGTTGGAGAGGACCTTTCGTTGGAGGGTATAGCTGGCATAATGCTCACTAGCGAAAGGTACTGGAGGGCAGTGGATTCTTTCAGCGAAATAACATGAGAGGCAGAGGTAGAGCACTATAGACGCTTCTCTTCTCCGGCGCAGGAGGTTGGGAGGTAGGAAGCGTAAATGTGCGCTTCTCCTACCCCTTTCCTAATTTTCGCAGCTGAAGTTAGGGTAAATTGCGTCAACAGATCCTTTGTTGCTCGATTTAAGGATGGGGAGAGCATTGTTTTAGTGGGTATTTTGACTTACTGCCACATTCCCGTTTAGATTTTGTCTGAACGGGGTCCGTAAAGGCATTTCCCAGCGTGAAAAAAAGACCTGCCTCCTTGTCATGATGACATTCTAAGTACGCTAACGCTACATCGATTAACTAGAGCTCTACGATTTGTTCGTATGATCACGTGACATATCGATACAATACGCCTTTCCCATACATTTTAAGCGCTCTGCTGGCGTTAGCGTACTTAGAATATCATTTTGTCTATCGGCTCTGGACAACTTCATCTGCATACACTTATTTCCTAACCTTGTTAATAAATTTATTTGATGCTCATGTAAGTTATCTTTCTTTACGTTTAAAAAAAATCAATATTTTTTTTTTGGATTTAGAATTTACATCCTGCACAACCTCGTGTGCTTTTATCTCAAATAAAAGTGGCCAAGTTACACTATATAACACCTATCTGTTTGTTTGATTCAAATATGTTAAACCGTTACAGGAATTAACTGGGACAAACATACAAAAAGACAAAGATTTAAGAAATAGTATTTTGGATATAAGTTATCGCATTGAAAAGCTAGTAAATTGAAATTACAGACAATCTGACTTTATTTATTGCTATAGATTTGGCAAATGTAATAAACGTATTTATTGAAGAGATACATAAACGATAATATAATTGTTTAATATAATACGATAATATTTGTCTACCTTATTTCGCGATATAAAAAATTCATGTCAATGAAACAAGGAATTTCGATATGAACCGATATTGAAAGCATTTATTGCGAAAGTTTTGCTAAGATATTTATTTATGAGACTCGTGGATATTGTCAAAGAGAAAAAACGAACGAACAATATTAAAAGAGAAAAAATATGAACAAAGATACAATGTAATTATATCCTGGATTTCCTTTTTATTGTCAGCTATGATAGCCAAATGTTGAACTAATGTTACATCTGGGTTTTTGTTAAAGGTCTGGCAGTCTGGAGTGAAAAATGACTGATATATCTACTGTTTCCAAAGATTTGGCTAGTTCAAGTCCACGAAAGGTTTTAACCATGAAAAACATGCTTAGAATGTAGTAAAAACAGCAATTTTGCTTTCCCCTTGAAACAATCTCCTACCTGTGAAACAGTTGATATTTGTTCCATCGTTTAGAAATTCAATTACATTAAAAAGTCGTTCAGAAACAAACAATAAAATTTGAAAGTAAAATTTTTTTTTGGATTTGACTGTCAAATGCGTCTGCAAAATTGGCGTCGTTTAGAAATGTCATTACATTGAAAAGAATAGTTTCTTTTTTCAGCTGTTTTTGACATTTGACATTGACAACCAACAATTTCTGATCGCAACTATAATATTTGACAGAATTTGGCGGGAACCTGGCGTAAAGGTCGCGTTCTTTTGATTACAAACTCTTTTTCTTCTAGTTCTTCTGATCCATCTTCAAAAACTTTTTCTTCTGGTTAACTTTTGACCACGTTTCGTACATTTAAGTTCAAACATTCAGCAATTATCATTTAGCTTTTATATTTATTGATTCTAAGGTGGTACTAATTTGCCCGGTTAGCTAGTTATTAATAAATATCATGTAACTCCAATATCTTCTTTAATAAGGCAGAGATTTAAATTAGTATAATCGAAAAGTGCTAAATAACACATTACTTATATTAACACTAAATTATTGCAATTTAATACAAAAACGTCGTCTAAATTTTACATTACGTAACACTACATAACATAACATGCATGTGTATTAAAACTGATATTCAATTTATGCTGCTTAATATAATTAATATTAGATTTATTTACATCGTGTTACGTACACTAATATTTCCCTTTCGTTGTGATGTTATTACTGTTAACAATTTAACATCTACACAACGAAATGTTTTGTTAATGTTAATATAATTCATAACCTTTAAATAATCATTTACAGGCTATTAACTGAGAATAATATAACATAAAAAATGTTCAATTTCATTAACGTTGTAATAAGGGAGAACTTCTGATACAGGGTTATTTCTTTGCCCAATGAGTTAGAAATGTGAGTAAACAAATAAATTATCGTTTAAGATTTAGTTTTTTACGAAGAAACCCTCCTCACATTATATTCCTAGTCGTTCTTTAATATCATCATGAAAATAATATGTAGAGAAAACTATATTTGATGATTTAAGTGCTGTGACATTTTTGAATTTCAATTATTTCATTTAAAACTCGCAATCAGTTTATATTGTTAACGAGGAAAAAAATGTTATTATCAACGTTTTCTTCTTCATAACTACTGATTCTAAATCCTTCTTTAATGTCATCGTCAATCGTATATTGGAAATAATATTTGACGATTCAAAAGTGCTGCCAAAGTTAATGTAAAGTTATTAAATTTCAATCATTTCTATACAAACTTGTACTCATTATTGGAACCTTTGCTTCCTCATACCTTCAGATTTTAAGTCATTTTTTAATATAATCATCAATGTTGGAAATTATATGATAAAATAACTAGATCTGATGACTTAAAGATGGTGTAAAATGAAGAATACTTGAAGTACTTTAACTGCTATGACATTAATGTCTTGGTCATAGCGATCAATCTTTTTTTAAGAGATTAGAGATCTGTGCAGTTTTCGTTGATCTGATCCTGGATTCAGGATTGGACTTTATGATGCAAATCAAGAAATAGGCACAAATCACTATATTTTTTTTTATTCAAGTAGTTATTGATTTACATTTGAGGTTTTCAAAGGTTTTGTAACTTTTTTACCAAAGTATTGTACGGTTTTATGTGTGTACATTACCAGCTGATTGGTACTCATTGCCTTAAATGAATACGCATCTGTTATTTATTATTATCTTAAAATGATAGCATTGATTATATTTTGATGACATCCGAGCATATTTCTATAGATTCTGAAGCTAAACTAGATACTTATGCTTCAGCATCATTGCTTTGTTTTGTGCTTTTCCAGATTACATACAAGTGTAAAATAGAATATTATGTTACCAGATATAAATTATAAGAATTAAGATATCATAGTAGTATTAATTTTCATTTTGATTGTTTATAAACCACATGTCCGGCGCACTAGCAATTTGATCTAGAACCGTATTAAATGTTCAAGGGAAAGTTATTTCACAAGCAGCTCCAACTTTTACAATTTTAAGTCGGAACGGTTCCATCCCTAACTTCCAAGTTTGAAGTGAACGAGTTCACCTGCAGTTTTTATTGTGCAACTTTGCAAAACCCGACGACTGTGCCGCTGGTTACTGCATTCACGGCTTCTTCTTTTTTTTCATTTAAACCGTTCCTTTCAAACTTTTTAAGTTTAAGGGGTAGATTTTTGTTGGGATTCAATTTTATTATATTTACTTGGTCAACAACAATTTTTGTTATTTGGACTGTGGTTTTACTATCTAGTAACGCCATAACTTGTAACATATTCGCTGAGGTCAAAAATGAAGCTATTCAAACTAATGACCAATAACAATAATGACGATATATTCAATAAAAGCTTAGTTAAGTGAAATTGCATCATTGTAGACATTAAGTCTGCAAAATAGTAATACAGATTAGTAGCATTCGTGTAGTTAAAAATAATGTGACTCTATTTTAGAAGAACCAAGGAATTGTGCAGTTGCGTTTTTAAGGACCTGAGGAAGCCTTTTCAAATTCTTTTTCGCTATTAATGAACAGTTATAAAGTTACAACCTACATTACGAAATTTCCGAGTAAACATATATCAAAAGTTTCTTCTTCATCTTCTTTGTGTTCTGTATGTTTTTATTGAAGCCAATGTTACAATTGAAAGGCTGCACTCCATTCTCAAACCACTAAAGTAATATAATAATGCCATTTTACTGCATTTCAATGATGATATGATACTTATGTGTACGTTGGAAAAAACAGTGACAGGATTTTATAACATGATGAAAGAATAACTATAACACATTTTTTCTTACAATTAATTACAACACTCGTATATCGATTTAAAGGGAAAATCGATTTTGAAATCAGATGAACAATCATCGCAGATATCGTCATTGTTCATTCCGAATACTTAAGAACTACGACTACTATCACTTTGTAACTAACCTATGATCTTTCCTTTGAAGCGTCCATTAAATGTAGGGATAACTATGCAAGAGTCTATACACTAATTACAAAACAACACATTTGATTGAGCGCCTTCAATTTCACCCTCGCAGAAATGGAAGTTTGAAATCAAGACAGCTAGAAGGAATAATTAATATTGTAAATGGTCAATTAATTGATATAACTGCAGCCGCTCACAAACTTGATATCCTATTAAAGTAGTTACTATATCGTGCAACACTAATCCACAACTTCGATTAAGTTTTTCGATCGTATCCTGAATTATCGATATTAGTAGCTAAGTATAAAATCGTCAATTACTAAAATCATGTTAACATAAATCTTATAAAATACCAATTTCTCGTGCATTCAAGTTTCAAGTACATTTCTATTTTATCGTCCGTCATAAATCCGTTGGTATTCCACAAAGAAAGGTCTCGGCGCTCAATAAAGCGTCTGTCAATGCAGACTCCAATCTAAATGTAGATCTCTTGAAGATGATCTAGAATGAAGAGTTGGCGGTGCATGTGGTGCACCGCGAGCTGCGTGTCAGTAATCCAAGGATTCCTCATCAGGAGATCGTTTACGGCAGCAAAGCCGCCATGCAGCTCCAAGGGCACAAACTCCAACTGCTATAGCCAATCCAGCCCCTAAAGCTGGCGCTAACCAATCGCCATTTCTAGAACTCCTAGCGCCTGTACATAGTTCCGGTGCCTCATCGTGAAATTGACCAGGCGGCATTCCACCTAACAAATCCAAATAACCCAAACGGCGCAGACTGTCCTCGGAATAAGCTTCTCTAGCGCGTTTATCTTCCGTTGTCCAGAATTTTCTTTCACTAGAGGTTATATTTGGACAATTGATTACACCATTACAAATAAGTCTTGCTGGAATGCACAATGCTTCCTCTCCGGGACAAATGAAATCGCATCCATGACCAGAAGTCAATATGGCAGACCCACCTTCTGTTAAACGTGACGTCATTAAAGTCCCATCAGAGTTCTTTGGTAAATGATATAGCCCAGTCCAAGCTATTTTAAAAGTAGCGCGTGCTGGAGATGCACTGCCAATGAAAACTATTCTTATTGATCTTGTTTTCTCTTTTTCCATTACTAGTGGGTCATCTAAGGATTCAAAACCTAATTCTCCAGCGGATAATATAGGTAATTCGCGAGCTAAAGAGACATTTTCGCCACACACTGATAAATAAGGTTCAATTCTTCCAGGGAGGTAAATTTGAATGTTACCATCATCACAATGTCGTGAGGCAAATTTAATGCTATCGAAATGTAGCCAAATGTCTCTTTTCTCCTCGATTTCTAAATCCCAAATGCATTGTATCCTTTTAGGTGGTTCAGTATATCCTAGTGCTTCTAAATGTGGATAAACTATTTCTCCATCTAGAGCTGCGGCTAAAACTGGTGGACCACACAATGGACCGTGGACAAATTCATATCTAGCTTCAAAAAGTGGGGATGGATTTTTAAAGTATGATGCTGCAGCATGAGCATTGTCAACAATAAGTTGCAAGTTTATTGTTTCTCCTGAAGACACCACTCTGTATGGCCTTGCACGAGTAACAGAATTTGCATGTTTTGCACATAGACAAGACCCTAAAGAACGTTGTACGGCTAAATGTAGCGGTAAAGGTGTGGTATTGGTAGTCAATGATGTATTCATAGCTTTGCCTCCTGGGAATGGTTCCCAAATTATCAGTTTATCCGCTCGATCTTCATAGCAATTTTGACACGTTACTGGTGTGTAAGGATGTTCCTGAAATGAAGCGTATGTTAAGAAGAACGTATTTACACAAAGACAAAATAATAAAACCTTCTATTGCTTTTAGTAACTGATATAAAAAGAAGAAGAGATAAAATAGTTCATGTATAGATTTCTTCTCTGACAATCACGTTTTTATCGGTAGATTTTTACTATTTTTCTGCTACTCGTAAAAAAACTACACTATGTAATTCACATATCCTCATGTCGAAGCCTTTTTCTATACCTTCTGTACTAATAAAGCATAAGAAGACGTTTTGTTGAATGTTTTACTGTAGAACTCTTTCTTAATAATTATCCTAGCCGACCAAAGAATGAGTTTTAAATCAATAACTTATTGCAAAGATAATAGAAGAGCTACTTTCTTAATTTTTTTGTAATTAAAAGGGTTCTCCTTAATTCTTTTACCATTGAAGGTTTTACCAAAAAAATCCCAATTATAGATCGCTATTATTGTTCCTTGTCAAGCAAATGCGATACCGCCGTAAGGAAAGAGTGAGACAAATATACGATCCTGTTTTCGTCTTCAACATTTTGTACGGCCGCGTTTGTTGCTTATGTTATACCGATGACTATGAGTTTTACATTTCGGACTATGTGTAATATTTTGATACTAAGGGCTATAAAAGATGATGATGAAATAAGCCACAGCGAGTATAGCTATATATACAAATAGTATCATAGACTGTTTTTGTTACAATTGCTTTTATATTTTGATGAATTTCTATTTGAGACGTGGGATCTAGTACAACATAATAGTGACTGGATCCGGGCATATATAATAACGTTTCTTCATAAGCAAAGTTTATAATAAATAGGGTAGGCAGGCGTGTTTACAAAAATGAGCATAATATTTCTTAATCCAGAAAATTTTTCCACTTTCAACCTATGTTCATTTAAACTTTGTATCTTAAGCTTAATGTCTCCATTTATAATGTGGCAAATCCCGGAAGTAAAGCCATAACAGCCCACTGTTATTGCAGAGGTTTTATGGCTAATTTAACCTAATATTGGGAATTTCATGTTTAAATTTCACTTAATAACGCTATGTATAACTAAATTTATATTTGATTCCTTATATAAAACACCTGGAGATTTATTTTAATTATTTTACAACTAAAACACAAACGTATAAACATTTTAATGTGCTTTGGTTTAGGGTTTTTGGCGTGAAACCGTGACAGACAAACAGAGTTACTTTTGCATTTACAACATTAGTAAGTATAAGGGTTGTTATTTTACACCCTTATACTGTTTTAACCTGTGAATGTCACATTTATTTATATCCAATCAACAGCCTAAAAATATGTTTTAAGCTTCGAGCTTTATAAATATACGTCGTGCCATTCCCTTGTGCACCTTTTTTCGCATTAAAGTGTAACTTATGTCCTTTTTCAGCCTTCAGACTATCTATGTACCAAAATTCAGAGAAATCGGTTAAGACGTGAAAGCGTGACAAACAGACAGAGTTACTATCTCAATTATAACAGTAGTAAGCTATATAATATCATATAGATTTTATATAGTAATCTTTTAATGTCTTGCAGGTGTTATACTTTAGCTTCGTCAGTAAATGGTTACAAGCAAATTTAGGAGAGAGTTTTAGACCATGGTTAGTTACCACCCCACCAACAACCTCTTACCACCAAGCAAGATATTTGTGTTTCGGTATAATACTGTGTAGAAATCACAAGAGGTAAATTGCTTTTTACCAGTTTTAACAGGCGTCCATCTTAAACTCTATCATCACTAATCATCAGGTGTGATCACACTCAAGCGCTAACCTGTCAGAATTTTAAAAAATGTTAATAACCCAATTGATGGTAAATACATTACCAAAAGATAGACTTAACAATTCAAAAATGAAAATAAACCTACTTGACAGCCTCGCTGTCTTAATGAGGATTATTTTAACCTGGGTTTTAAAATTAAATATAAATGAAAACTTACTTTAAAGTTAATAGTCAAAATAGTCAATATAACTCTTGCATATATCCTCTTATCTGTCACAAATCTATACAGACAGTGTACATCTTCACCAGGCGCAGCTTGTTTATATACAAGAGTGTTTAATGGTGACCTCAGTCGTCCAGCTCGTTGCTTCCAGGAAGCTATAACTTCGTCACAAGCAGTACCGGGCACAGGCTCTCCAAATCTTGTGTTATTAAAGAAGTCGTAATGTGCCCAGTAGTAAAGTGATGAACTGAAAGAAAAAAAGTATATAATTGATTCATATTTTGCTACCTGTTCTTCGTTGTATCAGCACGTAGCTCCCGAGTCCCAAGAAACATAAGAAACCATCTGTTAGTGAACGTCTACAACGTAAAAGAAGTTACTTCTTATTTCAAGGCAATCGGAAAATAGTTATGGAGATATCGTGATGAGTAAGTGAATTGTATTTCGCATTGAGAAGCTTCTGTAAAGTATATAAAAATCTACCAGGTCTATCAACTGTAGGGATGCTATTTCTACCAAGAGATGTTCCCCGTTTATTTAATAAAGTCATAGATAAATAAAAAACCAGGTTTATCTCAGCAGAGGTTCATGTGACGCCACTAAGTGAACATAGCTTTATTAGCAGCAATATGTAATGTTAAATATTATTAAAGAACCAGGTTGTTAGGGCCATCCGGGTTATTTCCAAAAATGATATCAGGGAATTAGCGTTTAGTGACCGTCTTTGTCACAAAAGAAGTCACTTTGCTAGATTACAAGTCAATCGTGCTAATAGTTTAGAAGATCTTACATCAACTGATCCTTTTTTACTTATACATTCCGATCCCGTGAAAAATGTGTTCTTAGTCAACGTTACTAACTGTTGCTTATATAATATTTTGCATTTCTTATGCAATACATACATACATACATACATAGCATCACGGCTCATTCCCATAGCGATAGGCAGAGACTACATCCTTCCACTTGCCACGATCCTTGCATATCTCCTTCGCTTCTTTCATTTTCATTAAACCTTTCATAGAAGTTCGTCGGTTTAGAGTACCCTTGACCTGGCCGTTATTTAAAATGTCCTGGATTTGGTCCAGGAACGTTCGCCTCGGTCTTCCCCTTCCAACTTTCGCATTCACTCTTGACTCATAAATCCTTTTTGTCAGTCTCCTTTCATTCATTCTCTCTACATGCCCAAACCATCTAAGCATACCTTTTTCAATTTTAGTCACTACGTCTTCTTTTATACCACAACGTTCTCTTATCACACTATTTCTCACTCTGTCACTCAGTTTTAATCCACTCATGCTTCTCAACGCTCTCATCTCTTCCGCTTGCGTGTTTTCAAAAAGACATTAAATAATCGCGCTAAAAATTGTACCATCGAATGATAATGACTGATAATTTAAAAGTTCCGAGACAGAGTTCATATATATTATTGTTTGAAAAGATCTTTTTACGCCAAAGAAGTATAAATTTTAATACGTGTACATAAGTACACACACATTTTTTAAAATATAATTAACGTGTAATTAAACAAGCTGCCCTCCAACACAAGTCAGACTCTGCACACTCTTATTTACTTTTCGTTAAATTCTTCGCGTTTTTACTAATGTCTATCACATGTTTAGTATGTTCAAAATCTATATAGTCTCTTGTACTACTTCGTTCTATTTCTATTATTTGCATCTAAAACTTTTTTAACACAATATTCTACAAAAATATTTCATTGATTATCAGTGTCTTATGTCAATGGCAATTAATACCTAATTCTATTTTTAACATTGATCTTTGTTAAATCTTGAACAACAAATGTTCTATACTTTCGTGTTGTTGTCATTTGTACTTTATATTTTCGTTTACATTTCAGCACTATTATGGCGTATCCCTTAGACTGCCCGTGTCACTGGTTAACATGATACGATAGTTCTGACTCAACTCGTGGAATCAGAAATATATGCATCTCTTTCATTTTAAGTCATAATGTGTTTTATGTACTTCGCTTCTCGGTAACTGTCGTAACAAAATATGCGTAGAGATAATACAAGACTATAGAAAAATCAAAAATAATTCAGTTACAAAGAGACAGTTATTAACGGTGCGTGTGTCGCGTCGAAGTTAGTTAAGTTTTATTGGTATTTTACCAACAGTGAGTATTTATTAATAAATATTTGTGTTTTTGATTATATATGTAATGTGAATAACAATGAAAACCCTTGAGATAAGTTTTAATTTATAAGATATGAGCCTCTAAATGGAAGACGGACTTTTTTCACTATCTTAAAGTGTACCGCAAAATGACGCTCCACAAGAGTCTTAATTTAATAAACAAAAGACAGCATTGTATAGTTTAACTATGAGCAAACGTAAAAATCATAACATTTGGTAGTCCTTCATGAACATTTAAGCCCCAAGAGCATCTTTAGCAAAATTTGATCCGCGGCGCAACCGACACGACAACTTCATTTCCATGTATTTATCTGATATTTTAGTAGCTTTTTTGCTATTCGTGTCACAAATAAGTGACAATATAAATAGAGAAACAAACACAACTTTGGTTTGATATATTCTTTATTGATAACTATTTATAAAGGAATTGTAACAAACGATTCGCACCATTCTTACAGTCTCAATCAACGTGATATTCTCTCTCAATAACGTGGCAACATTAGTACAGTCGTTCTCTATTACAGCGTTGGCTTTTGTTGCTTTCTCATTTGTAACTTCTTATTTTTTCCTTATATTCCGAAGATTAACACGCGATCCGTTTGCGTTGTTATTAAAGAAATATTATTGAGATTACGGCTGTGTTATAAGTCGAAACACTACGGTGTTACGGCGAAAAAATATATCTATACACCGGATGGAATGATAAAAATATTTACAGAAAGTAACAATAATAATATTATTATATATATTTTATTTTATTTCAAGTATTTACTGCGGGACTGTAGTACATATAGTATAATAACAAGCATGTGATCTATTCGGAGATGATTTTTATTTTGGTTTGTTTAACGGGAGACAAAAAAAAGATGGATGTATAGAGAGCCGGACAGAAGAATAAAAAAAATATAGTAGAAATAGGGTGAGAGTATTCAAAAATGGTTTATTCTAAAATAAATGATGTCTTAGACGTAAATATTGATTGATTGACAAAAGTACCAATACAGATACAGATAGGGAAACAGATATTGATACAGATGTAGAAATAGATGCCGATGTATATGTAGATGTAGATAAAGATGTAAATGCAGATGTAGATATAAAAATCTAAATACAACTAAAAAGTGGCTGTGAATGCTTTAATTTTACTTACCCACTATAACTTCCGGTCTTGCTCTCAAACCTAACAAACATAGCATTTCCCGTTGAAACGAAGTCATGTTTTTCCATAGGTCTGCTGAATGTGTCGCAAAATGTTTTAATTATCTTTGCATCATCGGGTCTCGGTGCATCGTATAATGTAAGCGATTCCCCACAATCTCCTGTCCATGGCACGATTGGAGATTCGATACGGTTGATGCGAAAACTGATGAGAAATTGAACATTAATACTTTAACACTAACAAGCAGCTCGGTGTATTATCATTTGTATGTTTGGATGGTTTCAGTCCCTTTATGGTTTGAAAGGGTGTCTTTTTAACATCAGCAATTTACTTATTTTTACTATTTATAATAATTTTAACATCTACGAAGTTCTATTGTACAAAAACTTCCAACTTCACTATTCTGTTAAGCTTAATTCAATGAAATTTGTGACGAATTTGAAATATGCCCTTTTTAATTTGTGACTGTATCACTTATTAACAAATATATGGATCTACCTTTCATATTCATGATAAAGGCAAAAGACTTCTTTTATCGCCAACGACTGACACATTTCGAAATACAGTCGTTAGAAAATTGCCGAATCCCTTTAGATTTGCTGTTTACACATAAACTTTTAAATGGTAAATTAGACGGCCCTCAATTGTTAAGTACTTTTAATTCCCGTGTCCCAAGTAATGATCCACGTAAGTCCAATACACCACTTAGTCTTCTTTTTCGAAAAACAGTTCTTAGTGCAAACTTACCCTTACCCAGATTGTGTAAAACACTAAACAATGTTAGTAAAGTCGTTGTCGTCGTCGCTTCAACCGAAGGACGTCCAGTGCTGGACATAGGTCTCACGTAATGACGTCCACAAGGCCCGATCTTGCGCCGCATGGCTCCTGCGGGTACCGGCGACCCTCTTTAGGCCATCGGTCCACCTTGTGGAGGGTCTGCCTACATTGTGCTGGCCGGTGCAGAGTCGCCACTCCAGCACCTTCGGCCCCCAACATCCATCGGTCCTTCGCACTATGTGCCCCACCCATTGCCACTTCAGGTTCGCGATTCGTAGGACTATTTTGGTGACTCTGGGTCTACTACGGATCTCTTCATTTCTAATTGCATCAAATAGAGACACTCCGAGCATAGCCCTTTTCATTGCAGCCGAGTGATTCTGAGCTTCCGCATGAGGCCCATAGTCAGCGACCACGAACACGTGGTCGTTACTAACATAATTGATGTTAATTTTGATTCACTCTCCAGGTTTCGTAGTACTATATTGCCAACTATGGGTTAATTTAAAAGCTTATAAAAAATATATTCGTATACACTTTTATGTCCACTTTAAAGCTTTCCAGAAAGCTATTTCCTTCTCTAAAGTGTATTGTTATACAGAATTTCATAAAAATTAGTTTACACCGAAATGTAAAATTAACTTGCATTTTTCTTTTACTATAGACACACATTATAATAGTCGCACAGCTGGACACAGACTTCCGATTTCGTAGGAGGGAATGTTTTTAGAGCATCAAGCTACCACACTGCTGAATGATGAATTATAAACAATTAGTTACTAAAGCCTTTAATATCCATGCATCCCACTACTATTTACGCTTACTTTGACTTATTACTTAAGGCTTACATTATAAATTAATTGAATTGTTCCATAGTCCCGAAAATACAGTATATTTTTTATATAAAATACTACGAAATGTAAAGCTTATTTATTTTACCTTGGAAAATACAATCTGACAACTTGTCCAGGAAAACCTTGCATCAGATACGTGCAAGATGTATGCGGTGGATACCAATGGGCGACGGATAGAAAAATTCCTTCTGAATCTCCAGATTTCTTCAGAGATTCCGCAGTTAAAAGCCAGTCGCAGTTGCCAATCTTTGAACCTGGAGCTTCCACATGACCTGGCCAGTTGCCCACGTTGAAATGGAAACCAGTGTTTAATAGTGGCCCTGTTAGTATAAAATGCCGATTTATTAAAGTCCTTTAAGCGATTTACTGATGAATTTTAATAAAAGCTGGTAGAAAATTGTTCTCTGACGATGAAAATATTTTAATGTACAGGAAACCTGTACAAGTCTTTCTGATAAAGAGTAATATATTAATACCAACTGATGCAAACGGTTTCGTCTGCTTAAAATAAGTATTCATGACTATTCATTCAAACTATATTATTGAGAATTTACTGTCTATCATATCTATAGTAAAATAGATGGCATTGCATCATAAAATGAACAATTATCACATAATTTTACAAAGATATAAGATTAGATACATCCTCTACTGATTTATTCAAAGTCATCACCATAAAATGTTTGTTTCAAGTAAACACATACTGTAGTAACATATTTTTAGTTTCAAGCCCCAAAGATCAGTATCATGTTTAATTTCCTTCGTATAACATTAAATAGTGAAATAATTTCCTATTGTACGGACGAAGGTAACGCGAAACGATCTTAAATTCTAACACAATTCAGGAACTAGTCAAATGTAGAGCTAACATATTAAACACTAAATTCAAGTCCAACTCGAGTTTCAAGTCATACAATATCGCTTTGAATTAATTCCCTCTTGTACGTCCAACTCGTAAAATTATCCATTGTAATCTGTACAAATGGGCTGCTAAGTTTAGTTTTAGTTCATTAAATTTTACATACCCGCAGGTGAACTGATGAACTCGACGAATAAGTCCTGGGACGTGCCGATAATGGAGTAAGGGAACTTCCCCATTCCGCAGAAAGTCCCGATTACTGAAGCCGACTCATCTTTACCGTCGTATATCCTTATGTAATCGTATGGACAGTTCTCTGAACCTAAAACAAAGGTAAAATTAACAAACTTTACGAACTTAATTCATCAGATTTTAATCCGTTATTGATTTTAGTAGATTCAATATTCTAATCTTCGAATTTTCATGTGAAAATTTAGGATTACAGCTTAATAAAATTTTCAGATATAGATACAATAATGTCGATAGATAGTATGCTTTATTGAACACCACAAGAAAAGGAATATCACAAAGAATTGACTTAAATAATTCTAGTGAACAATGGGCGGTCTTATCGCTATTTAGCGATCTCTTCCAGACATTCCAACGTATAGGAAGACCACCAGAGAAAGGAGAGACAAGGCAGGCGGTGTTTATATATAAAAATACAAAATATATTCCTATACTGAAGGAAGTTATAATAAAACAAAATTGTTTATATATATATATATATATATATATATATATGTAGTTCTCGGGTGACGGTCGGCCAGAGCGGTCGACTATTAAAACTGTTGCGTTCCTAACTATTATTATCTGTGAACAGAGTGTCTCGTACTACCTTAAGGTGCAGTTGTTTTTGGGAGAAATAGTGCTAAATTATATAAATTCAAATAGTGAAGTAATTATTAGTACAATGCAAGGTGGGTATATTTAAATAGTGGAGAGAATAAAAGTTGTTACTTAATATGAGTTGGTGTTTTTATAATACTATGAAATTAGCCTGTGCATAGCAGAACCCCAATAATAGGCTGCTATTTAACATTCCTGCCTTACGAACATAAAACTAAACACGTTATTTCGATACTCTTTTGAATATAAATTGCTTTCAAATACAATTCAATTACTCCCAAATGGATTCTATAATCGAATTCAAGTATTCAAGAATTACGAAAGTAATTCTCAGAGAGGTGAGGCAGTAATTTATTGCGACCATAAATAACAAACATCCAATAATGGACATAAAATCTCGACGGTCTTGCACCAACTTCCCTTCAATATTACATTCTTAGTAACTGTCAAAACTTGGACCACCCTTGTTACGCTGTGGACGGGGAGCTTTTTTATAAAATAAACATCTGAAAACATTCTGAAATTCATATCGAAACCCTTTTAATTTCAGAATATCGCAGACAAAAGGAAAACTTTCGATAAATCCACCTATTTTTTATAAATCTACCTTTGCTTTATATGAGGTTTATATTACCGTAACATTATTTCATGCTAAAAACTCTTATATACGTTATGAAAAATATGGAGTAAAAAAAATACCAATTAATAAGAAATAATATAAAAAGTAAATTATTTAAATTATACTAACCACATGCAATTAAACATAGAGTAGAGGTGTTGATTATAATTCACACACTCAATATTAAGTTAGCTTGTATTAATTACACTTAATTAAATACATATAATATAGTGCACAAGTTCAGCCTCGTTCAAACACACAATATGAATTTAATTCGTATTAATTACATTCAATTGAATACTTGTAATATAGAGCAAAAGTTGAAATTTTTATTCACACACTCAAAATTAAGTTAGCTCGTATTAATTATACCCAATAAAATACATATGATATAGAGCTCAAGTTGAGATTGTTATTCACATACTCAATATTGAGTTAACTCGTATTAATTACATTCAATTAAATACATATAATATAGTGCACAAGTTCAGCCTATTATTCACACACTCAATATGAATTTAATTCGTATTAATTAAATTCAATTGAATACAAATATTATAGAATACAAGTAGAGATTGGTATGCACATTCTCATTAGAAAGTTAATTCGAATTAATTAGAATCGATAGAATACATATCACAGAGAGCAGAGGTGTAGATTATTTTTAACTCGCACGTAATATTAAATTCATTTCTATTAATTAAAATAAATTATATGTAGCATTGGATTAGATTATTATTCACAAATTCAATAAGAACCTAATTATTAATAATTACAATACATTGAACGCATATACCATAGCGCAGAGGTGTAAATTATTATTCGCACACTCAATATAACTCTAATTCCTATTAATTATAATACTGAACAAATAAACGACAGGGTAGAAGTGTAGATTATTATTCATGTACTCAATACGAAGTTAATTTTTATTAATTGCACTCGATTTAATTCGTGTAAGATAAGATAGAGGTGAAGAGATTTATTTATATACTCAACATTTAGCTAATTTATATTAATTACAGTCCATTGACTACATATACCATAAGGCAGAGGTATAGATTATTTTAACACATAGAATATAAATTTAATTCTTAATAATTACACTCAATTGAATACACGTAAGATAGAACAGAGGTGTAGGTTATTATTCATACACTCTATTAACTAGAATATATGTAACATTATTAAATTACATATCCAGTTTGATAAATTTAACACGACTCATCAGAAGAAGAAGAAATTACTGTTTTTTAAATAAAGATTTCTTTTAAGATATACGTGTGTAATATTTATATTTTTTGATCGGAATGTATTTAACTGTTAGCCCTACTGGCTTTTACAGCGTTACCAAAGGAATGGACGGCTTTTAGGGAGACCACCACTTTTGGAGTGCGAGCCCTGAAAAGGACTCGCTCTCAAGGGAAACGCCGCTCCAATGGCGTCTCCTGCAAGACCGAGCCTCGGCTTGGAACGATGTTATCATCTCTCTAACCGCTCCTTCATGACTGAAGATCGTGGTTCTGGTAAGATCCTAATCGCGAACGGATCCACGCATTCCACCCGCTTCTGTTGGTGGCCATCTTGGCTAGGTTATAAGAAGTATTTTGTTTGGTCTCGCTCAGTTGGTCAGCCCGTCGTGTCGGGGAACGGCCTCGAGCATATAACATCATAATATCCCTGAGAACGTGGGTGGAGTCCACGTCTGTGTGACGTCAGAAGTCGGAGACCACGACTCCGCCGGCGGACTCGGTGTGTAGCGTTTGTATGTGTGTCTGTCCCTACCTGGTATAGTAGATTGTCGACTGTCGTCTTGTCATCGGGGTCGTTAAGGACATATTTAGGCCGTCTCTTTCTAGACGGATCGTTGAAACGGATTCTATAGAAGGACGCATTAACCACTAATGGGTTCCTATGATTAATGGCTCTCTTGAAATAATTTTCGGAGAGCTCTTTGAAATGACTCTTTATGGTGAAGAGTTCTAAATCCCTATGTAAATCGACGTTACGGACGTACCAGGGGCATCCCGTGGCCATCCTCATAAATTTGTTTTGGAGCGTCTGCAGACGGGCCAGACTGCGTTTTGGTGCGTGTGCGAAACCGACGCTGGCGTATGACATGGATGCTAGTTTTGTAAAGTGTCACCTTGTGGCGAAGTGACATTTTACTTTTCTGATCAGTCGGTATAATCTACCTAGCACAAACACGGCTCTGCTACGAACATTGCAAATGTGCTTACTAACTACAATAGTTATAGCCATTAAAACGTTTTTTCTATCCACGAATGAATACTTTTCATTACTATATATATTTTGATGGTTAAGTCAAATTTTATGTTGACTCGTGTCATCAGGCATTCGTCTCAGTTTACATAGACGCCAATATTCTTAGAGGTTATTTTTAAAAGGCTATAGTGAAAGCTGACATAGACTTGCAGACTATTTTTGTATAAGTTCACATACTTTTGTTCCGCGTCTGCAAAAGTTAGCTTTTCCTATCTTCAGAAAGTATTTCATGGTTCTATTTTCGCTATGAACTCTGTACTGTTGATTATTATAAAGAATTTCTAAATTAACTGCATTTTTAAGCAGATAATATTTATAGTTAAGTCTTATATTGATTTACAATATTTGTAACGTAATATAATATGATTTATGAGGAATTTCAAAAGTTTATTATTCAACAACTTTTTTAGTTTAGCGTTAAGTAATTTGTAGTAAAGCTAAAGTAAATTAAAAGTTGTAATAAAGCTAAAAAAAAGATAACTTGATAATATTTTCAGTTTTAAAAGACGTTTACATTATAACTGAATAGTAATCACGTTTGTCTTATAAATCATTACATAGAATGTTAAGTTTTCACAACGAGATTTTCTGTATAGAACTCTTTTTAATAAATAATAATTGAGAAAACATTTTCCTTTGTTTACGTAAAGTATCACCCAATATAGACTTTATACTATAACCTTGTCTTAAGTTAAAGACATGTATGGCTATTTGAACATTAAACTATAACTTAAAACAATTATAAAATAGTTAAACTCAAACTGTTGCTAAAACAGAAAATAAAAATATAATTGGCTATACGAATTGAGTATCATGAAAATTGTTATAGAGAACAGAAAGATTTATGGACTAATAAGCAATCTATATATTAAAAAAAGTTATAAGAGCATGCATATAATTAATATATTTGTCGGAGAATAAGAGAGAAGGAGCAGCATAAAACATTGAGCGTAGGGTTCTCCACCAACATCGTCATTAATGGCATCCATAATTTCTATACTGTGGGCGTCGGTGGGTAATGTTGGTGCAATCAAACACTTTATTAATTAACTGAGATTATAATGTTCAATCACATAATGTTCCCGATATCAATTTACACTAACTCATTAACAATAACAGCTACGAACGCGACAGTTTCAAAAGACGCAGCGGCCGGCCGTCCCCCGAGAACTACCGCAAGAGGCGCCGGACTGACACTTATTGACTCTGCCCCACCCCAATAGACAGATGGAGCCAGCATTAGACTATAGCATAGACTATTGCACTCCGACATACATAATTTATTGAAATCTTAAATGGCGAATTGTAAATAAAAATGCCACGTGGTTTTTGTTAATCTTAGAAATTATTATTTAAATTTTTAATTTCAAATTTAGATTATAGATTTATATTTTATGAAAAATACTATTTTAAATTAATAAATGACGGGTGGCAAATTAAAATGCCACATGTTATTTGTAAATATTAAAACTACCTAACCTTCAAACGAATTAGCATAAAAACGCTCCACATCTTCGTAATGTACCCTCATGCACCTAAAGAAGTTTCACTTCAATACATAATATTTCATTGTTCTTACCTGATGTAATGGGTCGCATTGGACATGTCATGATATTCTCGCATCTCTGGCCATCTATATTGAATTCCTCGTTTTCTATATACAACTTGATGTACGGTAGACGTGTGTTTAAGTGATATCTGTATACACAAAAGATATATTGGTTAGATATTTTTTTATTACGGACAGTTAATCTTGATTGTTAGCACTCCTGGTAAATAATGATACACTCTAAGACTATAGAAAGTTCATCTGGCTCTAGATTATTTACATTTCACTGGTTTTACAGTTTTGCAACGAAACAGATTTTTTTTTACAATAATGATACTGTGATAACTGGCTAACTATCATAATAAGAGAATACAATTAATAATAGATGTGAAGTTTTTTTTTCCTATTTTTAGATTTTTTTGTATTATTTTTATTAGAAGCGAGTTCTCGCAGAATGATGCTAACACATAGTATAAATATATATTGAATCCGGGTGTTAAAATCACATTTTTTAAATTATTTTTATTACAATACTGTGTCCATGGTAGGGCCCTTCAAATAAGCATGCATATGCTCGTGACAGAAGAAACCGCTCAACCATATCATTTACATTTTAAGAGTAGCCAAAGAAAAAGTAAACTTACAAATCTTAAACTTTAACAACACTAGTTTTATTATTCTAAGATGGTACGTGTACTCGTATGTGGAATGGTGCGTGCCTGAGTGTGTGAGTTTGTGTGACTGAGTACGTGTGTGTGTGACTTCGTGCGAGGGTACTTGTGAGTGTGTGTATATGTGCGTGAGAATGATCCTATTTGCCTTTGTTTACTACTTATTGAATTGATTTCTATGTTTGTCGTTGTAATCATTTTTCTGTGTCTTCATATTTAGATTTTTAAAATATTCAGTCAATGTTTTTTTCAATGCAAAGTGTGACATGGGATATATATCAAGTATTTTATTGTTTATAAATGCCGAACGTGTCAAATATTGTTTGTCTGCATAAAAAAGTTTTGTTTGCATTATTATTATATAACAATATTCCTCCGCCGATCAAGAATGCAAAAAGCAAATTAAGTTTTAAATACTATTTAAAACAATTTCTTTTAATAAAGCAAAAGGAGCATGGCAATCTAGTGGCAGATCTTTCCATTCTTTAGTGTCTTTGGTCTCATAAGATATTACGTTTTTTTTTCTTTCTGTGTCCTTTATATATCTATCTCATTTATAATATCTTAACATGTTTACATTAATTATTATTTATTTTTAATACGGTATGTATGTAAAAATTAATATTTGTCAACGATGTTTTTTGGTAACTTTATTTTTTTGTTGTTACTACTGTTTCTAGTACTTGTTTGTTTACGTTCTCTGTTAATTTTAAATTTTGTTTGCTGTGGCTTCACCGGGGTCTTAGCTGAAAATCAGCGTCGTGCGTTTCTACTACACACGATAATATGCTGAGCTGGAAACCCTTTCGAGGTGGTGTCACAGACAGTAATGCTGTTTGTTACATCATCGTTGAATAAATGCTTTTTCTTTCTTTCTTTCTAATACACCATTTTTATTAAAATACCATGAGCAGTTAAAATTATATTATTTATTGCAGTATAGGCTTCGGGACTGGACGGTGCTTTCATTTTATGGCAAAAGATGAACTTTACTAACCAACTTTGAGAGGATTATTTTTTAAATCAACTCTACATATATATGTGTTTAGTCTGAAAGTGATTGATATTATCGCTTCTTTACTTCATTAACGTTATAATTTCGAAACATTCTTTTTTAAATTGATAAACAAGACCCGCCAAGGTTATTTATATTTTTCTGCAAATCGTGGTTACTCTTGACCCTTTTAGTATCAAATAAATTACAAATAATTCCTTACGACACAATTATTTTTGTAAAGTTAAGTTAAAATTGTGCTTAAAGTGGTCTGAAAGAAATCGCTGATTAATGATAAGACCACCTTTTAGTACATTTGCTTTATATTACTTGTGTCACTGTTATAATATTGTCAGTTTTTGTATATTTATTCAATTTAACCGTCTCGGTGGTCTAAACTGTCTTATTGGTCGTGTCGTGTCGGATTGTCGTCACACCGGACTATGAGAGTGAAGGAATAGAGAGTGCACTTGCGTGCTATGCCTCCCAATCCGCAGTGGAGCAGCGTGGTGGGTCTATGCTCTAAACCCTCTCTCATACGAGTGAGGAGGCTGTGCCCAGCAGTGGGACGTTAACGGGCTGCTACTTACCTTACCTTATTCAATTTAAAATAATTTGAAGTCTCTAAAGAAAATTGATTACATGTTTATTTATATTCGAGTGATTTGTTATTTATCTCATTAAATCATTATTCGATTTATAAATTAAATTATATAATTGTTTGAGTGAACAAAGATATAAGAATTTATTTTTAAATAAGTAGTGTAGATAAAGTATTACCTGCAGTGTAAGTTTCTGGGATATACGCCAGGATATGCAGCTGATTGGACGTAACATGTCTGAAGTCGGCAATCTCGGAATACCCGCTCACAGTAAGACCTAAAGAATTAATATATGTTAGTAATCTTTACTATTTCATATTATTGATACTGAAATTTGAAAGAAATAATATAAAATCTAGAACATTTTTAGGACAACTGATGATGACAGCAGGGGATCCTATATTTTTCAGTAAAATGTTTTCTAGTTGCAACGGTTGTAAGCTGTGCTTAATCTTGGAGAATCGTTTTCAAATGTTACTAAACTAACTAATATTAGAAATAAATTCAAGATATTTATACTGAGTACACTAACTGAACCCGCGACTTCGTCTGCGTGGAATGTTATTTTTAGGTAGAATTTTCATTAATTTAAGCAAAATGTTTTACAAGTCTAAACCTATCTGCACTGCTCCTTGATGGTGGGATTTCCTGAAATTTACTTTTGAAAGTTTTGATTTAAAAAAAAAATTTGAAAAAGTTTTCTATACCATAAAAGATATGGTTTGAAAATGTAAAATTTGATTTTTTTAAAATGTGAAACTGCCTTATTGGTCTAGTGTGATCCACCCCTGTGCCTGGGAGAGTACGTTAAGCCGTCGGTCCAGCGCCTGATCTCTCTCCAGTCGTGTCGGATTCCCGTCACATCGGACTATGAGAGTGAAGGAATAGAGAGTACACATGTGTACTATGCCTGCCAATACGCAGCGTGGTGGGTCTACGCTCTAAAAACCCTTCCTCATATGAGTGAGGAGGCCTGTGCCCAGCAGTAAGACGTAAATGGGCTGCTACTCACCTACTTACCAACTTGCGGGTGGAATTTCGTAAAATCCGTTCTTAGCTGACCTCTACTCGGCAAAAGGAATATTCCTACCAAATTTCAAGTCTCTACGCATTATGATTCCAAAGATATCGTGATGAGTCAATAGATACTTGCATATCTCATACCGCCTCAGAATCAATAAATAAATAAAGCTGAACGATGGTTTTAAAATGTATCAACTTTAGTAAAAAATGTGGTCAAAACTTGACCGGAACAAAAAAAACTCTTAATGAAAAACACGAGATCTTTACCTCCAGATTTTCGCCAAAGTCAATCAAATATTATAGTAGCAATTAGAAATTGTTCGTTGTCAATGTGAAATGTCAAAAGTAAATTTAAAAAAATATTATTTTATTTGATTTCTGAACGACGATAAAACCAAAAAAATGAAGAAAAAATACTTCACTTTGTAATATAATTTCATTTCTGAACGACTTTTGAGTTTAATTGATTTCTAAACGACGGGACGAACATCAAATGATTGACAGGTTGGAGTAGTTTCGAAATTGTTGTTTTCACCGTATTACAAGCATTTTTTTCATGTTCGCTCACCTTTTAAACCTTCCCTGAACTTCCACAAATAATTAGAAACCGTGGTATTAGGAGACGGCATTCAAAACCGGAGACAGAGGACAGACACCAGAAATACAGACTAATGACACCTGTGATGATGGGACGGCGTGCATTTGAATATCAGCTGTTGTTGATTTTTTATGAAACTATCTTTTCATTTGGCTGTCCTAACATGATGGAGCGTAAATAATGCTAATAAGACCTTTTAATAATATGATTTTTTGAAGTGAAACTTCTTTGGTCGCATGAGTGTAAATATTTTATGAATAAAACGCGTGATTACCGTCACGAAGATGTGCAGCGATTTTTTTTTGCTAATTCGTTTGAAAGGTAGTTTTACAAATGACGTATGGCATTTTACTTTTCCATTCGTCACTTAATAATTCAGTATACTATTCATAAATTCTCTGTATTAATTTTGGACACTTGATATTTTAAAGACAATTCAAATCAATGAATTCCTAACATATTCATTTTTACCTCCCTCTATGCCTGGGAAATCTAAAATTTTAGATTTGTATAAATATAAACAAGACTTGAAAATTTGTTTGCCAAAGAAGTTTCACTTCTGATATGTGTACTTTGGACGCACATACTTTTTATAATTTTTTTCAGATTACCATGTATATAGATGATGATTTAATTTAATGCATATATTAAACACACAGAAATACTTATACACAAAATTGACAGATGTACCGTACCGGATCTCGTTATTTATAACACGAATTCAATGCATATAAGTCAGCAGTTCAATATAATTGACTACATTCGGCACGTTGACATTTTGCAATTTATTCCGCCATTACTCTGATATATTTCGGCAATTGTCTGTCAATAGCAGCTGCGGGGAGTGTACGGAATATAAAAAATATTTTTATAAACAAAAGATAATGGTTTTAATGTATAACGTACTAGCGGCCCGACCCGGCTTCGCACGGGGACATAAATAGGTACAGATATTTAATTTAAGTTATAAGCATGATAATTAAAACGACCATGATTTGACATATATTATGAAAATGTGTAATTCCAAAGATTAAAAGTAGCTCTGAAAAGAACTTTTTAAGTGAAGCATAAAAATGTGTTGAAACTCGAAATATTCAATGTCGATTGCGTCCACTGCGTAAGGTAACCTAGTTCATAATGATGCACCCCCTTCTCTCACACAGCCCCTCTCTCGTCTCGATGCGCTGCGTGGCGGCCGCCGCCGGCATGTATTTTTATTTTAATTTCATGATATCTTTTGAATGGAACATCCGATTTTAATAATTCAAAAAGTAATCATCAGGTATTGAGACAGTCTTGAACATTATTATTTATTTATTTGGATAAAAACTTATAAATGGTATGGATAACACGGTCTGATTTTGATCGGCATTTCTATCAATTTGTTCAATGTAAAAATTTATAACATGCCTGCGCTTGGCTGCAATCAAATCTATTGTTAAGTGTTGATGCAGCCTAGGGTGGACCACGCTTGCCTAGGAGATGCCTATTCACTCTGCATTTGAAAGTGCCCGGATTGTAGGAGTCGGGAAACATGGAAGCTGGTAAAGCATTCCACTCCTTTGCGGTGCGGTTCAGAAACGATTGGGTAAAACACTTGGTACGGAATCCAATCATTAATACTCTACACAGCGTATGCGATGAAAGACATTTTATGACTAATTTTTTCACACTTTCAGTTGGTTTTAATAGGAATTTCTAAAGATTTCTATAGTAATCTAGTACTAAATATAGCTTATGTTACTTAGTGATAATGTAGCTTTCTGATGAATAAAGAATTATTAAAATCGGTCCAATACTTTTTGAGTTTATTTGTTATATACAAAAATACAAATCTTTCCTCTTTATAATATTAGTGTAGATTACAAAAAAGTTTATATCCAGTCCTATATTTGTGAATGATACTCAAAAAATAGAAGCTTGTTGTACAAATTGGTGCTCGTTATATCGATGGCTCTTTGTTAACGATTGATTAGAGATATTTTTATATCAAACAAAGAGAAAACAAGGACGTACAACAAATCTACATACAATATAGCCTGTTATATAACAGTAAATTGTTATTTCATTGATCCTTGTGGTATAAAAGAAGATGTAGTGACTAAAATTGAGAAAGGTATGCTTAAATGGTTTGGACACGTAGAGAAAGGATTTATAAGTCAAGAGTGAATGGAAAATTAGGGAGAGGAAGACCAGGAACATTTTAAATAAGGGTCAGGTCAATAGGAGTACTAAACCGACGAACTTGTATTAAAGGTTTAATGTTAATGCAAGAAGCGAAGGAGATATGCAAGGATCGTGGGAAGTGGAAGGACGTGGTCTCTACCTATTTTAAGATAAATGAGGCATGATGCTATGTATGTAAGTACAATTAATGAAGTGAAATTGACTAAACATTTATCCAATTACAACCAGGGAATGCAGCAGCCAAGTCTTATAAGGAAACTTTAAATTTTCCTAATAATATCATCTATTTTATGATAGACTATAAATTATTAGGTAGCGATATTGATAGGTCTAAATTATTGTGAAATATTAAGTTATATGGTGGCAGCACTTAAAAATGCTAAAAACAGTGCAATATTACGAAATGTTATGCAATACGAGGTAACTTTAACGAGCAGAATAATCGTGTGAATTGAGTCTCTCGTACTGCCTTATGGTGCTGTTGTTTTTAGAGAGATAGTGCTAAATTATTTTCATTTAAATGGTAAAGTAATTATTAGTAAAGTGCAATTTAAATAGTGTAGAGAATAAAAGTTGTTAGTTAATATAAGTTGGTGTCTTTGTAATAAAAAGCACAAACACATGCATACACACACACTCGCATGCCTTTGAATATAAAAATAAAAATGTAATCTTTTTATTTATCTACCTATATGTATATATCTGTAAATAAAACATAATTTAACATTTAACCTTCTAATCTAGAAATATGTGGTACTTTACACGGATTTTGTATAATTTACAGTAATATTTTTAAAATATAAACATATCATCACATGTAATGTGTCTTTACATCATTAGATGTAAGTGAATCATAAATTGTCCTTTTTATGTGATTTGTTATGAAACTGGTTTAGGCACGCTATACATTTTATTTCATGAATATTGAAAGAGAGTGAGTCGTCACGCTCGGTTATGAAACTCATACGAGTAAAGTCTACTCTCATCGACTAAGGAAGCGACAAAGTAAGTCAATGTTATGTTTTCCTCTCTCTTTTATATATAATTTCAAAGAAAATACCTTTTTAATGTTATTAACTTATGAGTATAGAAGAAAAGATGAAGTTTTCTCTTCTTTCGTGGGGTCTGAAGTATACACGAAGTTTTTTAATAAATATTCTGAAACTGAAACCGAAATAAAGCCTTATAAAAAGACTCGCTAGTCTTTCAGCAATTGTCCCATTCGAAAAGCTTGATTAAAAGACATAAATTGGGGGAAGCAATAATAGGCCAAAGTAATGGCGCATTCTGTGAATTTTATTCATGATTTCGGTCACGTTGGCGTTGATAGACTTTGGAAATGACAAGGTCTTTATACAACACGAGGCGAGTTCGTTTTATATGCGTTGAAAATATATTATAGGCCATTTTTATGCTTTGAGCCTTTTAAAAGTTACTTGAGTAAATTATTAAACTAATAATTAGGATTTATATTACTGATATCAATTTGTCTATCCGTAGTTTTTAAACAAGTAATAAGAAATCATAACGCCAGTTCCTACGCTATCTACGACTTCACTCACTTAAACTCATTTAAAATCAAAATCGGCTACTATTTATTCAAAGTCAAAAGTCAAAGGTCAAAAGTCTGTCTTTTGGTAACAAATCTACCACCAGCTTGGTAAGTTGATTCCACTGAGAATAAAACGATAAGAAACTCACCGGTTATTCCGTTAAATATAGTTTTGTAGATTACAATGTGTAATATTTTGCATCTGTGTGCGACTTGAGTCAACTCCAAATATTTTTAATGCTTAAATACTCTTCAAAATGCCATTCGTAAAAGGTTTCTTCTCAGCGGAATTGAATTTCCGAAGCAGTGGGAGATTTGTTATCAACGGACAAACTACTTACAATTCATGAACTATTTGAGACTACTTGACTAATAAAGAATATAGTGATTTTGATACATTTCAATTCCATAACAACGCTTAAAGGTTTGTAAGGTAAGTTAGGTACGTAGCAGCCTATTAAGGTACCACTGATGGGCATCGACCTTCTCACTCCTAGGAGAAAGGGTTTTTAAAGCATAGACAAAGTATGTTGCTCCATTGTAGCTTGTTATACTATTCATACCCCAAAATTACTTCAGATGAATGTGCCTGTGTTCACAATTGATTGTGATTACACTTGATAATGTAGTCTAAGATGGAAACGCGCAATTCTGGTAAGAGCCAATTTACCTCAAATGGTTTCTATGTTTCTTCCGGAACCCAAATCTTCTCGTTTTGGTGGTACATCTTTGCTGGTGAGATTAGAACCAGCCACGACAGAAGTCTAAGACAGTCTGGTTCACACTCAGACCAATTAAGCTATCAAAGCGAATACTCGTACAACTATACACGAAGGGTTATCCTCAACATATCTTTCTTCACCGAAAAGCACAATGACGGAATGAAAAGTACAATCAAGTACGTAAATACCATTTTTATCTAAGTTTTATTTTAACTAAGTGGTATCTTACTGCTGAAAACTACATGGATAAACTTAAGGCAACAGTGTACTTACAAAAAAAAGGAGTTGTAAGTACAATAAATTAAAAAAGTGCGTGCGTATAAAGTACACATGGCAGAAGTGAAACTTTTTTGGCAAAGGAATTTTTATGTATTGTTTATATTTATACAAATCTAACACTTGATTTCCGAGACTTTGAGGGAGGAAGAAAGGAAGATATGTTAGGAATTTAATGAAATTATTTGTCATTAAAATATTAAAAATATCTCAAATGAATAGTAAATAAAAATGCCACGTGTTTTTTTGTCACTGTCAGAAACTATTATTTAAATTTAGAAAAGAGAATTTTTGAAATATTTTTATTGTATATTTTGTGAAGATAGGAATATTTATTTGTTTATTTAAGGATCACCAGTAGTTACTACACTTAATGTTCTTATGATATAAAAACTTACATCTAGAAATTGGTGAAAAGTGCAACGTGAGTTAAGATTAAGTTTATGTAAAAATATAATAAAATATAAGGAATATAAGACAAATTAAAGCCACATGTATAAATTAAAATTATTTAATTTTCAAAGGAATAACATAAAAAACGCTGCACATCGTCATGATCTCACAGTCCTGTTCAGTGGGTAGTTCTAACTTAAATTTTATATTAAAAAAATTGCAGCAATAAAATATTTCGTTTACGCTGCAATAATTACTTTTTTAACGCTGGGAAATCTTCGTGGATACCTGGAATACTCGGGAAGATATTCTTGGTTATGCCGGACTCATACAGGCTAAAGCCCAGCGGTGCTCCTACATCACTCAGAGACGAGGACACGACAACACGATTAACAGACATTCGCAACCCCGCCAGCGATGTGCCCGTTTAGACCAAACTCTGTCAATGACCAAAAACTTACTCTGAAAGTCTGGAGCACCTGGCAAGCCACCAATCACCTCGCGGGAACTCTCTTTGTTGGGCAACGAAACACCGCATCCGTTACCTAAAGGTCACCACTAAGGTACCTCCTAGGTACGGCGATGGTCTCTCGCCTCCTTTCCGGCCTTCTCCTACGAACGGTCGAAGTGCCAGTTCCGCCATCTCCTTCCGCGTCATGACATCCCCGCAGAAGGCGAGCGTAGCTCACCATCATTCTAATGATGGTCGAGAGCGAGAAATCCACACCGATAATCGCCACGAGCGTGGCACGCTGAGCAGGCTGGGCACACCTCAAGCGCGTGTTGGGCCGTGTCAACAGCGCAGCTACACTCGAGGCACCCCTCGGTAGGCTCACACCTAGCCACTCCGCACAGGTTCTTGCCAAAGCAATCGTGGCCCGACAGAACCTGCGCGAGGAAATACGGATGATACAAGTACTTTCTAAGCCTACATCAATAAAGAATACTTTGATTTTGAACATAAAACGCCACTTTCAAAGCGGTTTAAATTTATTCAGCATAATAGATTCGGGATAAAATTACTGGGCGTAGTCACTAAGTCCGTTCATAATGAAAATAGCTCTTGTAAATGAAATAACCATTTATCCAGTGCCCCAGTCTTTCCCCTCTGTCATCAATTGTCACGCTCTCAAACGGTCGATTACTACGCATAAATCAGGGAGACGCAATAATAGGTGGGGAACTAACACCGCCGACCACTCTCTGCAATTTATTCATCATTTTAGTCACGTAGTCGCTGAAGTGGCAGCGATTTAGACTGTACTGAACTATATAGTATGAGTATCCTTTTTCAGGCTCTAGATTATCGGTGTATAGTTTGTAAATGTAAAAATCTGAATTTTTAATTAACATACATAGCATCACGCCTCATTCCCATAGGGGTAGGCAGAGACAACATCCTTCCACTTGCCGCGATCCTTGCAAATCTCCTTCGCTTCTTTCATTCTCATTAAACCTTTCATACAAGTTCGTCGGTTTAGAGTACTCTTGACCTGGCCGTTATTTAAAATGTCCTGGATTTGGTCCAGGAACGTTCGCCTTGGTCTTCCCCTTCCAACTTTCGCATTCACTCTTGACTCATAAATCCTTTTTGTCTGTCTCCGGTCATTCATTCTCTCTACATGCCCTAACCATCTAACCATACCTTTCTCAATTTTAGTCACTAAGTCTTCTTTTATACCACAATGTTCTCTTATCACACTATTTCTTACCCTGTCACACAGTTTTTATCCACTCATGCTTCTCAACGCTCTCATCTCTACCGCATTTATTTTACTTTTGTGATTCTTCTGCCATACCCAACTTTCACTACCATACATAAGTGTTGGCACCAAAATTCCAGCACGCACAGCCAGTCTGGCCCTTTGAGACACCATCTGGCTATTCATAAAGGCGCGCAGGGCACCATTTACAATATTCCCTGCATTTACTCTCCATTTTTAACTAACACCCCCGTAAACCCCCTTTGCGGCAAAAGGATGCTTATGGTTCCAGAGATATCTCTTATATATGTACTTCACATCTCTATAGTTAATGATAAGAAAAGTCACGAAAAAAAATCTCCTGGTCCAAAATTTTACCAAATTAATTTTTTAACATACACTTATTTAGCATATATTGTAATGTAGTCTATTGATGCCAACTCTGACTAATTAATTACGAGAGATTGTTATAAATAGAGGCAATCGACCGATTTAGAGAGGTTAGTGCCAGAACTGTACATTTAAATGACACCTTTATTCTGTCTGAATTACAAGTCCATGTAGTGCTTATATTTGGACCTTATTTTGGAAGTGATGAAGATAGTGATGTCAGCTAGGCTATCGTCATCTTCTGTTTATAACCATCCAGCTATTGTATGAGAATTGTATCATAGTAGGAGCTCCGAGGTACGTCAGAAATGATGTCATCCACCGTGACACCAGGACGCCCACCATGAAGGTGTTCGTCCGGAATTTGGTAAGGAGTATGTTCTGCCACGCGGACAACTCCCCACAATATACTTCCACGGCATCGCCTGCCAGCACCCAAGCAAGCTTCTACTGTCACCGCCTCTTGATATAGGTGACGATGAAGGCGAAGACGACGCAATAGTAGTGTCGGTACCCGGACTTGACTATTTAATTAACTGACCTGGATGGACCTGGATGGATTAGCCTAGCCAGCGGGAACCAGCCCGTATGATTGCGGAAAAAACAGAATACCAACCATCAAATTGATGTCTGAGAAAGATGCCCGGGTAAGGAGGCACTGAGACACCCTCAACTAAAGTTGAAGAGAAACCAGGAAAGCCAGCTATTGTGCCTCCGTGAATTATGATAGACATATAAGATAGGATATCTTAAGTTTACTCCACGTTAATGTAAAAACGTAACAGACAGATATATAGACATTAGTTACAGCTATACAAACGCACAAAATAAACGACCCTTCAATATTCAAAACCGATTCAAATTACCCCCTAAATTGCAGGAGAACATCAAAGCCTGCTCATTGAACATTACGAAACAAATCGCTTTCAAAGGTATCCATTGTGCCTATATTTGGAAATCATTTCGCGATATTACCGAAATAGAAATGTAAGTGAATATTGCGAATATATTTGAATTACAAGCTACATTAATAGAAAATTTACTGATAATTTGAAATTGGTTTGGTTACAAATACATGTTGGATTGAATGTAATGATTTCAAAAACACAATGGCAAATCCACACGATTAAAAGAACTTTAAATATTCTAATGTTGTAGAGACATATGATATATTATTTCTCTTCTTATTATTAGTTCTCTAAATTTGGATACTAACAATGCTTCGCGTTGATACCGATCTCGTGTCATTGGAAAGTCTACTAAGTCGGATTTTAGGATTTTAGATTTATTTTCATTGACATAAAACTTGTATTGCCCTTAGTTTCTAATTACTACCTTTCAGACTATTAGATACCCACTCACATGCATAATCTAATCACGTTACAAATTTTAGTAAATTTAAAAATTCGCTACAGTTATTGACAAATTATTGATTTCAAGAAGGCAATTGGTGACGCCACTTTTGGCAGTACTTTAGTTTTATATTTTGATGGTGCCGCGTAATGACATCCTTTTCCCAAAGTACCCTATCTTTTCCCTCTCGTGCATATACTCGCTACGCTTCCGCCGCGACAAGGTGTGTTTCGCCTACCATTAATATCTCCGCTATAAATCCGCTCGTATCTTCGACTCGAAAATACGAACCGCAAGAACTATCGAAGAAGTGAACCGCTAGCCGTGTAGTGCAGTGATAGTGCTTTTCGCCGCCGCAACCACGCCCGTGCACAGCCCTATTTCGGGAAGGAATAGAAGACCCCGACAGTCCAGGCACGTGCACGCGATTCATTTTTTCCCCCTTCATCAGTATCACCCCTTACGCGGCCACCTCGCTAAATTCTCCTTCTTTCTTATTCTTCCTTATATCTATACAGTCCATTCATCTCCATCTCAATACCCCGCCCCGCTACATGGATGGTGGCCTCCTCTGCGCTACCGCTCCAGTAATGAAAGATTTAAAAAAAAATATAAACATAGGTAAATCTGTGGCTACTATGAGAGTGGAGCAGCGTGGTGGGCCTATGCTCTAAAAACCCTCGCTTCTCGGAGTGAGGAGGCCTGTGCCCAGCAGTGGGACGTTAAAGGGCTACTACTTACTTACTAATACTTCTATAATATTGTTGAATATTTTTTTGTTCGATCATCAACAATTTCCCCAGTGCACGCGATGACAGATTTTGTATGACCAATTTTTCTACATCTCCGGTTGTATTAATGAATTTTTATTAGGGATCCCTATTACTTTGAGAAACTAATATAATCTTTGTCGCTCAGTGAAAATGCCAGTTTCTCAGGATGGAAGAATTTTGAAATCGATCCATTTTTAAGATTCCAATTTTCATTTTTCAAATTTTCATTTTTTGATTCAAATTTCTAATCGAGATTTTGTGTGAAAACGTTACAAACATACATACGCACATATTTATATACTAAAACAAATGTTTCCTCTTCAAAGTACTAGTTTAGATTTATTTAACACATTTAAGTGTTTATGACAAATAAATAAAAATTTTAACAAAAAAAGAACCGCCGTCAAAACACTGTTCCAAATATATGCTCTAAAAAGTAAAAAATAATTGCTTATTCTTTTATAGTGTTCTTCGTATTCTTATATTCAGAGTTGGTGTCAGCGAAGGTAGCCGTGTCCCGCGTGTCCACTTGGCAGCTCCGGCGCCAACTTGTATTTGTATTTACAACCAATAGCTATACTCGTATGTGTAGGTACCTTGGCTGACACCGACTCTAAATATTAGAATACGAAGAACTCTCAAAAAGAATTCGCAATTATTTTTTACTTTTTAGAGCATATTAATATATTTGTAAGAGTTTGTTTTGAAGGCGGTTCTTTTTTGTAATTTTTTTTATTTATTTTTCTATTTTTAGTGAATCTGAAGTTAACTAACAAATTTATCTCAATTTGTGTACACCTAAAAAAGGTGTTGCTCATATGAGACAGCACCGTTTCAATGAAACAACTTTACACCCGGTCTCAAACTCGCAACCTAATACTCGTTCGTTAAAGATTACTTATTTTGCCACCCCGCTATCATCAGTCAGTCAAGTCAAGCACAACACTAATACGCAAGCCTCCCCCCCCCCCCCCCNCCCCCCCGCCCCCCGCCGGCTACCCCTGTTTTATACATAATACACCTTATAAATATAGCAATGCAGCAACAAACTTGAGCTCATTGCTATTTGATTACAAACAGTTATATATTCTGCCAAAATTCGCACCCTTACTGTAAGACGTTGAGGAGTTCCATTGATCATCATATTTAATTACGACAATAATTTGACCATACCAAAGTTACGGTAGGGAACTCAAATATCCGGAGATCTTATAAGATTCTGTCGAGTATCGTTAATTTGCTTCTAAGAATTGAAGAGTTCCGTTCCTTTGTCATGGGTCTCATGATCAAAACCTAACCAAACTAACATCAAACAAACCATTAAGTGTATCCTTTCCAATCAAAATAGAATCATCACACATGCTTAATGCAAATTCAAAAGTCGTTCAGAAATCATATATTTGTTTTAAAAGTAAAGAATTTTTTTTTTGCTTTTGAATGTCAAACGTTTGATGTTCAACCCGTCGTTCAGAAGTTACATTTAAAAGATTACTTTTGTTTTTTTTTTCATTTGTTTTTCCAACAACCAACAATTTCTGATTGCAACTATACTAATTTTTGTTCTTTTTTGACCAAATTTAGCTTTTTTAATTACATTTTTCATAAATTAAAATCAGTTTATAATGTTCACTTTTATTATACTCAAAATATAGTTAGCGACAACAGCAAGTATCTATAAACCAAATACATGGAATCCTATTTCAGTGTACTTAACCATTTCTATCTCATAAGATCGAAGTAGCACTACTAAGGACTGCAAATGACTCTCTAAGGATACTTATTCATGCCTTTAACAATTGGAATAGTTAGGCAAAGCTATCCCAATAACTTTAACTAATGGTTAAGAAACTTACCCGGCCACAACTTCTCCTCTTCGGTTGGGATATAACTCCGGATGCTGACCGTATCGCAGATATACCTCGAATTGCTGTTCAGCTCTGTACACAATTATAAATTGGGAATTAGATTATATTAATAGCTTGTATACGAAGTAAGTTTCATGTCAAAACCCTAAATATTACGTTGCAGAATTACGAAAAGATCGTGTATTATTTCTTGTCTCTGCTTTTAAACAACTGTGTTTCATAATATCGAAGTATTTTGTAACATTTATCTGTAATACATGTTTTAGTTCCCGTTCTCATGAGCCTATGTGTAACCTATCATCATTAAGCTTAGGTGGCGAATTGAATATATATTTCAAGTAATCCAAGCCAAACTCAACTGATATTAATGATCTTTGATTTGTTGGATACGTCTGTGCCATAAATAGGGGAAAAACTATTAAAACATAGGAAGGCTCTATCCAATTTACTTAATACACCAAAGAAGCTCACTCACTTATTGCAAAAGCTAGAAAATTATACACTTTTTTGACCTTTAATTAGACAAATACTGTCCTTTTTAAAACGTTTACAAATACCAGGATTGTCATGTCTTTACGGTTTGAAAGCTAGTAAATAAACTTCTGAAAATATTTATAAGCTAAAGTAATTAGCAGTCTTTTAATGTTCAGAAGCTGAGAAAGAGGGTTTTTCAGTATAAACCCACCACGCAGCTCCATTGAGAGTTAGCTAATCCCCTAGCATTATTTCCGGAATAGTCAAGCATGCAAGTTTCCTTTTATAAAGAGAAATTCCAAGGATGTATAGGATTTAAACCCGATATTCTCTGAACGAGAATTCACGCTCACCGCTAGTATATCATTGCTTCTTATCATCCATAATCAAAATCCTTATACTCATTATAAAATATCATAAAATTAATATAAGTACATGTAACTGGATCGTAATATCGATAAAATAGTTAAAATATACATTTGTCAAGCTCACCTCGAATCAAAGCTGAAGTAAGTCTGATCTGTGAAGTTGTCAGCGTGGAAAACAATCTTCACAAAGTTGGTCTCCGAAATGAAGGTCTGCGGTTGTTCAATTTCCCCGCAAAAAAGCCCAGGTTCTTTTCTGTTTGAGACGTCGGTCTTCGCGTTACCGTCTACTATCTATAACAAAGGATACACAAGATAATATACGTATTTATTATAGAAAGCATACATACATTTTATATTCATACATAAAAGGTGAGCAGCCTGTTAACGTGCCACTGCTGGGCACATGCCTCCTCACTCATACGAGAGAGGGTGTTTAGAGGATAGACCCATCACGCTGCTCCACTGTGGATTAGCAGGCATAGTACACAAGTGCACCCTCTGTTCCTTCACTCTCATAGTCCGATGTGAATGCAATCCGATAAGACGGGTGAGAGGTCAGGCACAGAACCGACAGCTTACGAGGCACGGGGGTGGAGCACACTGAGAAATACATAACTTTGGGCAAATATTGAGAAATCTGAATAGAAACTTCAATTTCGATTTCAAATTGGCCCGACATGGGACTCAAACCCAGGAAATCATGTTTGTAGTCCATCATGCTAACCACTAGACTTTTGAGGAAGTCATTCATATATAGTAAAAAAGTAAGTAGCAGCCCATTAACGTCCCACTGCTGGGCATAGGCCTCCTCACTCATTTTAGAGAGGGTTTTTAGATAATAGACCCACCACGCTGCTCCACTGCGGATTGGCAGGCATGGTACACAATTATACAAGTGTACTCTCTGTTCCTTCACTCTCATAGTCCGATGTGACGGCAATCCGACACGATGGGTAAGAGATCAGGCACAGGACCGACGGCTTAACGTGCTCTTCGAGACACGAGGGTGGGGCACACCGACAACATAACTTCGGGCAAATATTGAGAAAATCTTAATAGGAACCTCAATATCGATTTCAAATTGGTCCGACCTGGGTAATGAGGCAGTCATTATATTAGTGTAAAGTAATACAATGTTTTAGGAGACCGCTTCCGAAAACGAAAACAAACGATAGTAATAATAACACCTTTGATGATGGGTCAGAAAAAAATCGATCCGATCGATTTATGCTCTATATCATGTTAGTACAGCAAAATGAAACGATACTTAAATCAATAAAAAGAAATTTTAACAAAAAAAGAACTGCCTTCAAAATAAACTAACAAATATATTAATATGTTTTATAAAGTAAGAAATAATTGCGTATTCTTCTATAGTGTTCTTATTGTTATATTTGGAGTCGGTGTGAGTTAAAATGAAACAACTATACAAAGTTAAATTTACATTAATATCGCTACACTCGGGATCGAACCAAAAAAGTTTCCTCTCCCCCAGACTCTGCTACCACCGCTTTAAATATAATTCACCTTTAAAATATTGCAATGCAGCAACAAACGTAAACTCATTGTCATTTGATTACAGACAGTTATATATTCTGCCATAAATCGCACCCTTACTGTAAGCCGTTGAGGAGTTCCATTGATCTTCATATTTAACTACGACTAGCACTTGACCATACCGAAGTTACGGTAGGCAACTCAAATATCTGGTTAGCTAACAGAAGATTCTGCCGAGTATCGTTGATTTGCTCCTAAGAATTGAAGTGTTCCGTCACTTTGTCATGGATTCCATCATCAGTACCTAACCAAACTATCACAAAACAACCCATAAAAAATACAGACGAATTGATAACCTCCTCCTTTTTTTGAAGTCGTTTAAAAATACATTTACAACATCAAGCTGTGCAACTTTTGTTAAAAACGATTTCATTTTAATAATGAATTCATATTATATAAAACTATGATAAAAGTAATAGTTAAAAAATGTATGAATTTATATAGTTGAATAAATAACAATTTTATTAAGGAGTGAAAATTTCGAACAATGTTGGAAATGATATAAATATGGCTTTGTTGTAACATTTACTTTGTTACGAGTATATGAACAGGAAATAAAATTTCAGCGCCTAATTCAATTAATATCGGATTCTGTTGAAGTGTCAAGAGCCAAAGGCAATTCACACCGCAATTGATAACCAAGGAAATAGATTCTAAATTAAGGTGCTAGAGTTTCACAATCAAGAAAATAAATATGCAGAGTGCAATGAAGGCAATATTTTCTTAAATTTTCGTCTTTTTTTAGCTGTAAGTAGGCACAGAATTCCTCACTCAAAGGAGAGAGGATTTTTAGAGGATGTATCCATTATACTTTTGTACCAAGGTTAGCAGGGCTCACATTTTCCAGAATTATTCGTGGGATATGTATATATACAAGTTTCTTCACAATATTTTCCTTCACCGAAAAGCAAAATGGCAATTATGCACTTAAGTTGTGCCTGTCCAGGATTTGGATCCGTCATTCTTAACAACAATTTAGGTATATATCCATTGGGCCAACTGGCCTCATTATCATCAAGATAAAAGCTGTAAGCTTATGACGGAATTTATTAAAGGCTTAAAGATTTTTTGGAGAAGTTTAGAAGAGTAGAAATGGCGACAAATGGCGGTATAACCATTCTCACAGACACAGACCGATAACGGGCAGCAGCGTTATCGGTGCGATAAGGTCAGCACTGCGATCACCAACCCGCCTGCCAAGCGTGGTGATTATTGGCATAACCTAAAGTAATGATACATACAAGAAAAGGAGCAAGGGAATTCAATAACTATGATGAACGTTACGTAGTTTATTTTTAGAAAAAATTACCATTTTTTACATATCTATATACAATATTTAAGAAATCACACATTGATGAATCGAACTACGAAAAAAATTTGCATTTTCTCGTAATCCTTACTAATATTATAAATTCGAAAGTCACTGTCGCGTTTTCACGCAAAAACTACAGAACCGATTTAAATAAAATTTGATACATATATAATCTAGAACCTGAACAAGGACATAGGCAACTTTTTAATGCCTAAAATGGGTTAGATAGATGCTCGAAAATTATTTTATGAATCGCTAGACTGGCTGTGCATGGAGTGACGCAATAAGAAATAATAAGAGAATGTGGTATAAAAAAAGATGTAGTGACTAAAATTGAGGCAGTTATGCTTAGATGGTTTGGGCACGTAGAGAGAATGAATGAAAGGTGACTGACAAAAAGGATTTATGAGTCAAGAGTGAATGGGAAAGTTGGAAGGTGAACGTTCCTGAAGCAAATCCAGGGCATTTAAAAGAAGGGCCAGGTCAAAAGTACTCTAAACCGACGAACTTGTATGAAAGGTTTAATGAGAATAAAAGAAGCGAAATAGATATTGTGAAATTTTAACCCCTAAGGGTGTAGAATAACAATTTTTACTAATATTATAAATTCGAAAATAACTGTGACTGTCTGTCGTGCTTTCTCTCTAGAACCGATTTAAATGAAATTTGGTGCACAAATAGAACCTCAGAAAGGATAATAAGTTCTTTGCAGTATTAAAGTACTCACAGCACAGCCAATTTTTCATAATTCCATGAAAACGCCAGAAGATATCAGGGATGAAATTATGCAAACTAAAACTCCACGTTCGGATAGAAGTCGCCCAGCAGGGGAAACTTATCGAGTTGGGAACGCTTTACCAATTCAACTAATTAATTTCTTAAGTTCAGAACTTAAAGAACTTCGGACGGTGAAAACAGTCTGGGCGGATAATTATTGGATCACTCACCTGCCGAGTTATCAAAAATTCCAAAGTAATTAAACCTGGTCTGAATATTTTAAAAGTTTAAATTTTTTTATGCAATCATTTATAACTAAACTAATATTATAAAGAGGAAATACGTGTGTTTTTGTATGTGTGTTTGTAACGTTTTCACAACAAAACTACTAGACAGATTTTAAAAATATTTTCACCATTAGAAAGCTGCATTTTCACTGAGCTACATAGGCTATATTACTTTCTCAAAAATATAGGATTCTCTAATTAAAGTGCATTAATGTAACCCAAGGTGTGAAAGGTTTAGTCACAAAAAATCCGTTATCGTGTGCGCTGCGGAAACTATTGATGATAGAACAAAAATATGTTATACCATATTATAGAACGTATTATTATCTTCAAAAAAGTCTTTGATACCATATGTCCAACTACTATAGTTAAGCCACTATAACTACTTTTTTGCATTTCAAAAGTTATAAGTGCCGACAATAATCAAACCATATTATCCATAACTCTGTGTTAATTCTTATACTATTAAATCTAATCTTATTAAAAACCGTTTCAATACTTGTAAAATGCTTTTATAATTATTAAAATCGGACATCCCATTTAAAATATATAACGAATTTAAAAATGTGTTAGTTAGATATATATTCGGGTAAAGTAAAATCTGTATATTGATTAAATTATGATTGTAAGTGTGTATGTTATAATCTGAAAGGAAGTAATTAAAGACTTAGTGAAATAAAAGTTTTTTTTTAACGATTATAAATCTATAGTCCGACTTAGTTGACTTTCCACAGCCACGAGATCGGTATCCACGCGGGTGAATCCGCGGGGCATTGCAAGTCTTATATTTATTAAAAAATTGTTGTTCGATAGTCTCGCTAAATTGAAAAAAAAATCTTGGAATATAGTGAAACAACAATTTAGCTTTTTTTCTTTAGAAACTACTCCTAAATGACAAACGCTTGATGTTCGTCCCGTCGTTTAGAAATCAATACAATTTTAAAGTCGTTCAGAAATCAATTTTGAATGTCAAACGTTTGGTATTCGTCCATCGATCAGAAATCAAATTGAGTTAAAAGAATACTCTTGCTTTCTTTATTTATTTTTGACATTTGACATTGACAACCAATGATTTCTGATCGCAACTATAATATTTGACGGATTTTGGCGGGAATCTGTGAGTAAAGGTCGCGTTCGTTTGATTACAAACTATTTTTGTTCCGATTATGTTTTTACTAAATTTTGTATTAAAGTTCAAAGATTCTGCAATTATTATCATATTTTATTTATTGATTCTGAGGTGGTACGAAGTTTGCCGGTCATTAGCCATCTTTAAAGCACGCCTCAAAGATTTTTATTTAAACGAAAACTGCGGTGAATAACACGTTTATATCTTTTCCTTTTATTAATATTGTATATTTTTTATTTCATATCTTTTGCGTATATATTTTCAATATGTATCTATAGATATATTGATATTTATGTCTATTATATATATTATATGTAGATAATTAATTAACAAATATGTTATATATTTAGCTTTCTGCCCTATTATTTATTTTAGTGTGCCTCTTAACATAATAAGGTGGACTGGAAGAGATTGCTTGTAGCAATAAGACCGCCTTAGCACGCTATAATTATAGTAATAAGTATCTTAGTTTCCATGTTCTTTTATTTTTATCTTATGTGCAATAAAGTGTTTTCTCTCTCTTTCTCTATCTCTCTCTAGTTGTAATATAATGTCATGGGTTAACAAAAAGGATAAACTTGTTTAAAAGAGTAACTGATGAGTTTCTTGTCGGTTTCTTCTTAGTAGTATACACTTCGAACCGTTGGATGAAGGTTTTCCACGGCTCAAAGTAACCACTACTTAGGTTGTTACGTATAAATTCAAACATTCCAGTACTCAAGTTACAAAATGTCAAGTTCCTAGTTAAGCAACCAAAAGCAAACACATTCGTGTTAGCATTCACAAAGAGAATTCCCATTCAAAGTCTGCAAAGACATCATTAATCGAAACAGGTTGAAAGACACTCGACATCTTTCAAACTTTTGCGTTTGAAAAATGATAAAGAAATGCGTATTTTCGGATATATTTTTCGCTACGATAAATTCTGTTTTTCCTTATCCCCGACCTATTGATTATACGCCCCTAACGACTGATCGCGTTATAGCTGTTGACCTTTATATTTAAATGCTGCTATTTTGTGTACCAATTTGCCTTTATACCAATAATTTGAGAGTAAATTGTACTTAATTTTATGATTTTGTCAAGTTATAATTGATTGTTGTATTGGTCTAGTGGTCAGCTTATGAGGCATGAGGTCCTGAATTCGAATAGGGCGAATTCGACAATCGACATTGAGTTTTCAGTTAAGAAATTCTCAGTTATTTTTCTGAATTTGGAAAGTTGGTGGTGTGCTTCACCTCGTCTTGCCTCAAGCCTCGCAGAGCACGTTAAGCCGCCGGTCATGTGCCTGTTCCCAGCTGTGGTACGATAATGAGGTCTTACTACTAATATTACTAAATTTTATCACAACCTAAGATATTAACAAGGCAACTTGGTAATAATTACCTCGGTTGATACTAAAAAATACTCTTCAGCCATAACATTAACTAGCTAACCTACGCGATTGCTTCTGTGTACCCTTAAATCTGAGCCTTATTCTATTTGATGCTTATGTGACTTTGCCACACTCAAACTCTGACATCTTTTAAGATATCCATTTAAATGAAATACTGTAAAGGGCAGTTTTGATCTACATAAAACAAACAACGTCTTTAATATCTTAAATTGGATTTTGAATAATACTGTAATGTATAAAATAGCTTGGTAAATAACACATTTTTAAAAATTGATTTATCTAGCAGCTTGATTTATCTAGCAAGGATTACTCTGTGACATGACATTACAAACCTCTAAATTTTAGATTTTTCTGTGCTATAGTATGTATATATTATACACTCTTTATTCCTAGATAAATCTGCTGATACTAAAATAATTTATCAATTTCTTAAGATTATCGCGTTAACAAATAAGCAAACTCTTCATCTGTATAATATTAGCAGAGTATTTAGATTCGTTTACCTGCATATATCCTTTGTGACATGTTGTACCATTTATAAGTGTGCCAACTTTAAATTTCTTGAATCTTATTCTTAGTATCCAGTCTTTTGGGGAACCTCGAAAAGCTCTAAACCTGTAACAAGAAAAAAGGTGTAATGTACATTAGATTAAGGTATTCGAAACTGAAATACATATATAAATATGTTTGAATATTTCCTTATACTCAAGAAATATGAAGAAAACGGGACAATGAAATTACAGGAAAACTTATATAATATACTAGCTGAACCCGCGACTTTATCTTACTATAAGTAGGCAATTTTTTTTACAAATAAGAAACATACCCGCACTGCCCTATCTAAAATTTACTTTTATAGTTTTTTTTAATGCTGGGAAATCCTCGTAGATACCTGAAATACTCGGGAGGATGTTCCATGGTATGCCGGACTCATACCGGCTAAAACCCAGTGGTGCTCTTACATTACTCGGAGACGGTGTCACGAGAATGTGACTGACAGACATTCGCAACACCGCCAGCTATCATTTTATATTTTTAACATGTTCAATGTTTTAAACTTAAATTTTCGTAGTCATTAAACGTATTTAAACTGTATTAACTGGCACATGTCACGATGGCAATTATATATTTTTGCGATATTTTGAACCAGTTGCATGGATCGCGGACACGACGTAACGTGGGAATTATATTTTTTTTCGATATTTCGACCCAGTTACATAGATCGCGGTCACGACGTAACGTGGCAATTATATATTATGTCGAAATTTCGCACCAGTTGCATGGATCACGGTCACGACGCATCTTGGCGATTATATATTTTTTCGATATTTCGACCCAGTTACATAGATCTCAGTCACGGTGTAACGTGGCAATTATTTATTATGTTGAAATTTTGCTCCAGTTGCATGGAATGCGGTCATAACGTAACGTGGCAATTATATATTTTGTCGATATTTCGACCCAGTTACATAGATCGCAGTCACGATGTAACATTGCAATTATATATTATGTCAATATTTCGACCCAGTTACATGGATAGTGCTCACCATCTATTTTAAGTTCCACAATTAAGTATACAAAGAAAAAGTTCTGCGGGTTGCATAATATATTATAGATTTTAATAATTGCTACAGAACAGAGCACAAAATTAAATGTATATGTAACAATTTTAAAGTGAAATTCACATAAAATACTATTGATATAACAACAATATGTAAACAAAAATGTAACGTATAGAATGAAATACAGAAATAGGCATTAACGCGTCAATATGTTCACAGCGATGTATTTGAAATAACGTGTACCGAAACAAAGGTATAGCTCAATTTACACACTGAATTGTCGATACAACCATCTGTTACGTAAATCAAATAAGAACCTTTGTTTTATACGAATAAAACGATAGCCCCAACATACTCACATATATAAAAACACGGTTTTTTTTATTAGCGCTTAACTGTAAAGTTACGTAATGATATAATGGAAAATGGAAGCGCGATAATCTGTTAAGAGGCAATTTTACCTCTTATGGTATTTACACAGCATCGTACCGGAACACAGATTTCTTTGCTTGGCGATAGTTTTGCTGGCAGGGTGCTAACTAGCCACGGCCAAAACCAGACTTAGATAAAAAAGAAAATGCAATTTCCAAAATTAGATTAACCTGGGATCGATTTGAAAACCTCTGCTAGCAAAGCGATTACTTGCAACACTGCGCTAGCGAGGTTTTCCAGCGGTCAAATACCATTTAACCAATTTTTGTAATTTTGGTGATAATCATCAAAATTACAAAAAAAAAATTAATCAAAAACCGACGTCCTCTACATGTAAGTGGTCACCTTACATTTTAGACATTTTGGCGTGTTTTGTAATTTTGATGAATATGCAACCCTATCTATCAACCTGGTTTATCGTTTTTAAAATCGTTAAATGTTAAATTCTTAATAATATCTCTATTATAATAGAGATATTATATGATGCATAAAACCTATTATTAGTATAGTATATTGCAGTAATAGACAATTCATGTTAAAAACACTGTCTTAAATAAAACCAGTTCGCGGTAATATACATTTGAACAATTTTTGTAATATTGATGATTATCACCAAAAGACAAAAAAGTCGAATCAAAAACCAACGTCCTCTACATGAAATTGGTCACCTTACATTTTAGATATTTTGGCGTTTTTGTAATTTTGATGACTATGTGACCCTATTTAGCAATTCGTTTTTTAAATCTTTAAATGTTAAATTTTAACTAATTTATCTATTTTAACATGATGCTTAAAACCTATTATTAGTACAGTGTATTGCAGTAATAAACAATTCATGTTTGAAACACTGTCTTAAAAAACAGTTCGTGGCAGTATACATTTGAATTTTTTTTTTGTAATAATGATGATAATCATCAAAATTACAAAAATGTCGAACGGAATAACGACATCCTCCTCTTGTAATTGGTCCACTTACATTTTAGACATTTCAACTCCCAGAAGATGTCCTAGAGATGTCATTTAATAATTTGAATAAATTGCTCCAATTATAATAAAATAAATTTATAATATATTGTAATAATGATGGTACAAAGTAAAGATACCCGGCTAATTTTTGTGGGTTTTTCAGAACCCTCGAAACTTTAGATTATAAGTTGGTCTTTAATATCAGTCGTAATAAGAATTAATATGTAGAAAAACTTAGCTATGAATATATAAAAATACCGTAAAAGTCTACTTGAACAAAGAACTTATTCTTTTCAATGAAGACAGTAAAAAAAGTACATTTTCTTACCTATACGAGCATGTGAGAGGTCTCCCAAAATTCTCCGCTGTCACCGGAGGTGATGACACATCTTCATAGATTTCTACGGTTTTGTTGCAATGATCTCGTTTTGAATCTGTAACAAAATTTGTTATTAGTAATAAGAAAGGGTAGTGAAACTTTTTTAGGCGCATCAGAGTAAAATTTTTACGGATAAAACGCTTGATTAGCGTCACCAAGATTTGCATCGTTTTTAAAGCTTATTCGTTTGAAGGTTAGGTTGTTTGAATATTTAAAAATAGCATGTGGTTTCATTTCCCACTCACACACACATATTGACAAAAAAACACGTGGCATTTTCATTAACAAAACTTAATAATTAGTTAATTTAAATTTACCCAGAAACATGTTGAAGACAGATTTATTAACCGTTAATTTGACGGAGATTTTCGTAGCAAAAAAGAACTATTTTTTATTACATATATACACATACATAGCATCACACCTCATTCCCATAGGGGTAGGCAGAGACAACATCCTTCCACTTGCCACGATCCTTGCATATCTCCTTCGCTTCTTTCATTCTCATTAAACCTTTCATACAAGTTCGTCGGTTTAGAGTACTCTTGACCTGGCCGTTATTTAAAATGTCCTGGATTTGGTCCAGGAACGTTCGCCTTGGTCTTCCCCTTCCAACTTTCGCATTCACTCTTGACTCATAAATCCTTTTTGTCAGTCTCCTTTCATTCATTCTCTCTACATGCCCAAACCATCTAAGCATACCTTTCTCAATTTTAGTCACTACGTCTTCTTTTATACCACAACGTTCTCTTATCACACTATTTCTTACTCTGTCACTCAGTTTTAATCCACTCATGCTTCTCAACGCTCTCATCTCTACCGCATTTATTTTACTTTTGTGATTCTTCTGCCATACCCAACTTTCACTACCATACATAAGTGTTGGCACCAACACTCCAGCATGCACTGCCAGTCTAGCCCTTTGAGACACCATCTGGCTATTCATAAAAGCATGCAGAGCACCATTTACCATATTCCCTGCATTCACTCTCCTTTCGATATCACTTTCACATGTTCCATCTTTTGTAAATTTAGATCCCAAGTATACAAATTCTTTCACCTCTTCCACTTGTTCCCCATCTATCAAAATATTGCCATTCATCATAGATTCATCTCGTTCAAAAAGCATAACTTTCGTTTTGTTTACATTCACTTTCATTCCTTTCCCTTTCAAAGCTTCATTCATAATATTTAGCATCTCCTGAAGCTCGTTAGCGGATGACGCAAGTATTACTTGATCATCAGCGTAGAGTAAACATTTGATGAGTAATTCATTCATTCTTAACCCATACATACTTTCTTTTAAATCTGTCAAACATTTATCCATGAAAAGGTTGAACAGCCATGGTGACGCAACACATCCCTGTCGAACACCTCTTTCGACAGGAAACCACTCCGTGTACGCTCCGTTTATTCTGACACAGGCACTAGAACCCTCATAGAGAGACTTCAATGCTTGGATCAGACAACCGCTCACCCCATACGTAGATAACGTTGACCACAGCTCATTCCTCACCACTCGATCATAGGCCTTTTCTAAATCTACGAACGCGCAATAAACTTTTTGGTGTTTAGCCAAACATTTTTCAGTTATGCACCGTAAAGAAAAGACCTGATCCGTACATCCCATTCCTCTTCTAAATCCCGCTTGCACGTCCCATATTTTCCCATCAGTTTCATTAATCACCCTTTCAATTAATATCTTTGCATACAATTTGCCGACGACACTAAGAAGGCTGATACCGCGGTAATTTTTGCACTCCTGCTGTGACCCTTTTCCTTTATATAGAGGGACAATTACGGCCTTGCTCCAATCTCTTGGGACTTGACCTTTCTCCCAGCATATATTGAAAAGGCAGTACAGCTGAGCTACCACAATCCCGCGGCCAGCCTTCAGCATCTCGACTGACACTCTGTCATACCCAGCAGCCTTACCTGATTTCATACCTTTTATCGCTTTCATGATGTCATCCATACTAATCTCGCTATCACTTGTCTTACATTCATTGCTATCCGCAGAGGCCATATTTACCTCTGCTTCATTTCTTTCAAACAAACTTTCAAAATGATCCTTCCATCTCTTCAATATCCATTCTTCTCCTTTTATTAAACTTCCATCTAAACTTCTGATTTTACAAAGCTCCGAGGAAGTAGATCTCCCTCGGGCAATTTGTATTGATTTCCAGAAAAACAACATTTTGAGTGTTGCCATTATTCAAAATATATTTTCTACTAAATCGTTTATGTTACCAACACACTAAAATCAAAATGTCATGTACTTTATCTAATGGTTTTGTTTTTTTAAATTAGTTATTCGTCACACTGGACACTTTCGAATTAAGGGTAAAGCTTAACTAATAATGACATATTAGACAATTAGAGACATTTATATCTTATACACACCAGTCCTTACAAATTGAAAGTAATAAATTAGAAGTAAATATATTAAGTAAGATTAAAATAAGTTTTTTAATCTAAAGAATCATTTCTACCTGCGACTAGAAATTGTAGGTTGTCAATGTCAAATGTCAAAAACGAGAAAAATTCTGGACGAACATCAAATGTTTGACAAGCAGGAGTTGTTTCCAAGAGAAACCGAAATTGTTGTTTATACAAAGCATTTTTTTCTTATCTATTCACCTCATAAACCTTTCCTGGATTTTCACAAATAATTTAAAATCAAAATTCAGCCAAATGCAGAATGAAGCCAAATGAAGAAAGACCTGCAGTTCTCGAGTTTTAGCGATACTCACGGACAGCAATTGATTTATATAATATATATGTCGGAGTGCAATAGTCTGTGGAACGCTGGCGCTATCTGTCTATCGGCGTGGGGCAGAGTCTATAAGTGACAGTCCGGCGCGCGTCTTTCCGTAGTTCTCGGGTGACGGTCCGCCAGAGTGATCGACTATTGAAACAGTCGCGTTCCTATTATTATTAATGAGTTTGTGTAAATTGATATCGGGAACATTAAGTGATTGAACATTATAATCTGAGTTAAATAATAAAGTGTTTGATTTCACCAGCATTACCCACCAAAGCCCACATTATGGATGCCACTAATGACGATGTCGGCGGAGAACCCTATACCCCTATGCTTTATGCTTCTCTCCTTCTCTCTTATTCTCTGACATATAGATTTACATTCGAAATTACACAGTTATCCACGTAAGAAAATCAAACAAAAGAAACACCTTTATGTATAAAATTCCTTAATGTTTTAATGGTTATTCTAAGTACTAAAGTTTAATAAAAAGAACATAATTTGAAACCATATCGTTTACCTAAAATAAGCTATTTAAAACGTCAATAAGCTCTTTTTTAAGTAGAATTAATAGAAGTGAGTGTATAGTAGCTTTTACATGGAAAATTCTTCATTGAAGTGATAGAAAAACGATAGCAAAGAACAATTTTTGAATGTGAATACAGGTGCAATTCAAAGAAAAGGAACTACATGTAGTTGTGCTTTGACTTCCATCATTCAGTTTATGTAGCAGTACTGGGCAGAACAAACGTTTTATCTCTCTTTAGGTCAGTCATATTTATCTTTCAGCGTAGACAAGCTCGAAACTGCTGCTAAATAAACATTTTTTGAAGTAAAACTTAATAATTTTATTATTTATCGGCATATAACGTGTGTCTAAAAATTTTTTTTTATATAATGGATCGATATAACAAGGTCGTATATAGAACAAATGTTTGTTAATTATTAAAATACATTTTTTGGGGATTTATTTCTTATAAATAATATCGTCTAAATGTAGACCCTCGGTTCTTTATGTCACCTCTCCAGGAGATCAATTTGCTTGAGAAAATTACAGTGAATTCAGAGCGTGATGTGAAGATGTTGGACAACTTTCTGGTACCTGAACTGCACAACTTTCCTGGCTATAACCGAAGTACATGGTTCCAACAGGACGTGTTAATGAAATTTTCTCAGGCTAATTGATATAATATGCGAAAGGTGGAAGGGGAAGACCAAGGCGAACGTTCCTAGACCAAATCCAGGACATTTTAAATAGCGGCCAGGTCAAGAGTACTTTAAACCAACGAACTTGTATGAAAGGTTTAATGAAAATGAAAGAAGCGAAGGAGATATGCAAGGATCGTGGCAAGTGGAAGGATGTTGTCTCTGCCTACCCCTATGGGAATGAGGCGTGATGCTATGTATGTATGTATGTAATTGATATCTCGGACAGACATAAATTGGTCTCCACGCAATCCAGATTACAGGTGTGCTTACACTTAAATGTAGGACTTAAAGTCTCGGTTTAAGAGAATAAATCAATTTTCAATAATTATAGTTGATTATCAATTAAAATGAAACCTATCCTATATCCTAAGTCAGAACAAATGTAGAAAAATGAAAAGAAAAGTTGAAAAGAAAAGTGTATATAGATTTTGATATGAGACATCACAAAACTTTCGACCACCTCCCTCTTCCACTAATTACGTATTTTATGGGTGGCCCCTTAGTTTCTGTATCAGTAATAATTACTAGAATATTGGATTAAAACGAAACGATAAAAATTTTATCATATATGTGAATTGTTTTTAAATTTTTCAACAACAAGCTTAATTGAGTTCCATGTGGCAATGCAGCCGCAACGTCGTTATAACAGATATATGGCGCACGGACCGACATTAAACTTGTCGTAATTTATTTATTAATTGTTCTTTGTAATGTATTTATTTGCGGAGCGTATTGATTTGTGGGCAGTTCGGGTTAATGTATTACAAGCTTGCTTTCAACTGTAATTGGATAATGTATAAAGCAGAATCAATAAAACGAAAAATAGAAGTTATAAATTTAAAAACTTTATATTGTTTCTACGCTTGAGATTTTTCGTTTACATGGAAATTATATTTAAAAATTATAATGTCAGTAAAGGTGTCGTTAAAATCGGCTTGAGGTCTACAAACCTGTAATGGAGCAACGTGGTGGGTCTTAGCTCAAAAACTTGCTATAGATCAGACGTTACGGGTCGCTCACCTACAGATTGGTGCAGGTTCTGAAGGGACACGGATGTTTCGGAAAGTTCCTGCACAGAATTGGTCGCGAGGAATCACCGGCCTGCTATGAATGTGGTATTGCCATCGAACGACACAGCATACTTGGGCAGATTGTGCAGCCTGGGGACTTCAGCGTCACCTCTTGGTTGCGCTGATCGGCGCGGACCTCTCACTGGACAGCGGTGTAAGCGCGATGCTCTTTAGTGAGAGGTGCTGGGCGGGAGTGGCCCTCTTCTGTGAGACGATCATCTCACTGAAGGAGGCCCACGAACGAGAGAGGGAGATTGCAATGGATGCTCCCTCATACCGCCGGAGGAGGCGGGCTACAAGGCAGCGTCTGTAAGCGTAAGTCCTTCCATAGTCGAGAATCCTCAGTCGGATTCATCTGGGACACCAGGGATTAATGCGAAAGTTGAACCCCTGGTGCTTCATTCATGAATGAAGAGGGTTCCGCTGGGTTTTATTGGGTATTGCGAGTTCGCCGAGTCCTACACTTCTGACACACGGTCGGGGTCAGTGCATAAAAGCATTTCCCAGCGAAAAAAAGAAGACGTTAATACTACTTAATTTACATTTTATTTAAATGTTAATACTAACTAGCTCTTGTCAAGTTTACTAGCTTTTACCCGCGATTTCGCTTACATTAACCATCTGTCATAGACCAACATCCTGTGTCAAAACTCAAAATCTTGGTATTGTTTCTGATCAAGCATTCATAGGCTACTTAACTTATAAATGTATAATCATTTAATATGGCTTATAGACTAGCTTTTGTTATTATATTTGACTAGCTTTTACCCGCGATGTCGCTCGCGTTAACAATCTGTCATAGACCAACATCGTGGGTCAAAATTCGAAACCTTGTTGTTATTTATAATCGGGCATTAATAGGCCTCATAAAATACAAATGTATAACGATTTAATATGGCTTATTGACTAGCTTTTGTTATAGTATTTGACTTGCTTTTACCCGCGATTTCGCTCACATTAACAATCCGTACTAGAGCCACATGGTGAGTCTTAAGTTCTAAATCTTATTGTGCTTTCGAATCAAGCATTAATAGGCTACACAATTTCCAAAGGTTTTATTAATAAATATTAGTCATTGCTTAGCTCCTATAATATTATTTGACGAGATTTTACCCGTGATTTCTCTCGCGTTACCAATCACACATAGACCAATACAGTAGGTCAAAACTCAATATCTTTACGTTGTTTTTGATCAAACATTAATAGGCTACTTAATTTATAAAGTTTTTATCAATAAATATAAATTATTGAATAGCTTTTGTCGAAGTATGTGACGAGCTTTTATCCGCGATTTCGCTCGCATTAACAACCTGCATTGTAGCAACATTTAGTTTCAAAGCTCAAAATCTCGATGTTGTTTGTGATCAGGCATTAATAGACTAATTTAACAATTTATGACTTATTGACTAGCTTTTACGTGCGATTTCTCTCGCTTTAACAATCATTCGTGGAGCAACATGGTGCGTCGAAGCTCTAAACCTTGCTGTAGCTTGTGAAGTTAATTGGCTACTTTTAATAGTATTACAACTTACTGAAATGCCCTAAGAGACTTGAATTTTAGATTTTCATTGCATTGTAGATATTAAATACGGAGTTTGCAATATTCCCACGGAAACAGAAACTACGCGGGTGAAAATTCGACTAACAGCTAGTTTATAACATTAGGATATTGATACGGTAACGGATTGTTCAATGGAGTAACCACATCGATCATTATTTGACTAAAATACAACGATATCTAAGGAAGATGTATTAGTTATGATGTATGAGGTTTAGTGAAGCTTGAAATCTCAATAGAATGCTGTAAAGTAATTTTATGGAATAATGCAATATACTTTTATAACTTACTAGCTGTGCCCACAACATCGTCCCGTGGAATACTGTTTTGAGTAGAATTTTTAATAATTTAGGCTAATAGTTTTACAAATAAGATTCATACATTCATCGCAGAGAGCTTATTGTCTATTCTGAGGCTCTAGATCAGTGTTACCTGAACTTTTTTATGACATTCCCCACCTTATCATTTCTACAATTTTTGAGAAATATAAATGTTGTTTTAAGATGAAGTCACTATGAAATTGTTATCAAAATATCTTAAGTAAAATATTAATAAATTTATTTAAGCCCCCGATTTTGAATTGTCCCCCTTAACCAGTTCCCACTTTGCCTGATTGAGATTTCCTCAGTGTTTGAAGACAAAGCTCTAAGAACAGTGCGTGTTGCCAGTGATGACCTACGGCTCCGAGACGTGGTTGACATTCGAAAGCTCAGAGTCACTCACCGTGCGATGGAAAGGGCTATGTTCGGAGTTTCTCTACGCGATCAAATCAGAAATGAGGAGATCTGTAGCAGAACCAAAGTCACTGACATGGCCCTACGAATCCCGAACCTGAAGTGGCAATGAGCGGCGCACATAGTCCGACTAACCAATGGACATTGGAGCCCGAAGGTGCTGGAGTGTCGACCCCGCCCCGGGCGGCGCAGTGTAGGGAGACCCTCCACAAGGTGAACCGACGACATCAGGAGGGTCGCCGGTAGCCGTAGGCGGCGCAAGATCGGGCCTTGTGGACGTCATTACGTGAGACCTCTGTCCAGCAGTAGACGTCCATCGGTTGACGTCGGCGACGAACCAGTTCCCTGTCCCTATTTAGCAGTGCATTTGCACTTGTACTTAATTCGTCATTGAAATCATTAAGGATACTTGCCAAAGCTCTAAGTGGGTAAATTAAATCGATACTATCAATTAAGTAACGATGGATGATTCACCCGCGTTAAGCATCCAAATTTGTAAAATCCGGCTCGAAGGACCAAAAATGTACGATCCGTACCTAGCTGGTTATTTTGATTTGGAATCCCTCCCTAGTGATAATTAATATGATTACTTGGACAAAGTGGACTGTATATCGTCGGGGTCATTAAAAAGCCAGAATATATATTGAGAAAACCTTCTGTATCTTATTTAATTTTTCACCATATTTTTTATAGGGTTAAATTTTCATCATTAGACAGGGAACCTGTTAATTATTACATTGCCCCCTGTGGGCTGTGGGCCCTACGTTGGAAATCGCTGCTGTGGACTATCTGGTAACCAAATTACATTTAAATCGTTTCAGTAATTTTTACGTGAAAGCGCTGGAAAATGAAACAGCCGATGCTTGTCATTATTGGCCTTCGCCAAGCGCCTTTTTCTTACCTCCACTCCGCAGCCGGTTGTAATGTGACGCGCGATAGATGTAAGTAAAAATATAAGACAATGTAAAACAGACTCACTTTAAAACTAGGTACTAACAACGAAGTTGCTAACTTTTGGGCATAATTTAAACTTGAATAGTTCGTAATGAGATATCTGTTGGAATAATTTAAAACGAATTTAACGTACAATTTGAAATAAACTCCAAATATGTTTAATGTGCTTGATTTAGAAACTAACATGAATTCTCTAGTGTACGTCATAAAACAGACAACTTTCGCAAAATTTGTAGCAGTAGTTTTTAGATGTTTTGTATTATATAATATTTATGTTGTTATCATTATATATTATACAAAAACATATTTTTAACATGATCAACGAATTTTGGGACTTTGACTGTATAAAATTGGTTTTAAATGATATTTACAATTCTTTTTTTGAAGTGAAACTTCTTTAGGCGCCACGAAGCTGTGAAGCGTTCTTTATACTAATTTTGACAAAAAATACGTTGCCTTTTCATTTACAATTCATCATTTGAGACAAATTATTTGTATTAATTTTCGACATTTTTAATATTTTAATGACAAATTCTGATATATATTCCTTTTTCCCTTCTAACTCTGGGAAATCTATAGTTTTAGATGTCTTTAAATATAAATAAGACTTAAAAATGAGTTTACCACAGAAGTTTCACTTCTGACATGTGTACTTTGTACGCACGCACTTATACTCAACTTGACTAGTGTTATTACTATTTTTTCTTTTTAAGTTTGTTATGCTATTGTATTTATTATCACCATTGGATTTTATGTTAAAGTTATAGTTTATTCCTAGTTTTAATTAATATTAATATGTATCTTGTTAAAAATGCGTATGCTCAACCCGACAAATGATTTCTGAACATTCTTCACTCTAAAATATGGAATTACAAGTTTGTTTTTATTTCTTGTGTTAAAATTGTGTATTTCACTTTTCTTACTGAATAAATGTATACTATCACGGATATATAAAATATTATTTAATATATATTGCGACGGTACTGTGAGAATTGACGTTTCTTTAAATTTATCTCTTAGAGAAACGCGAGATCCTAATTGATATATGGCTCGTAGGCTGTCTGCAGAGAATCCAATTAATGCCACAGCTAAATGAGGCAGGATAATAGCACCTTCGAGAATCGTACATCCAGGACTTAAAGTAGGAATGCCTAAGCCGACACTTACAGATGACAATTATTCCGCTGGAATTTAATGCCAGGGCTGCTGTATCGCTGAATTCCACACTCCAGACCATCCATCGGTCGGAGCTGGTACGTAACGTGCAGTCACATTACGTACCAGCTGTTTTTTTTGTCTCTAAGAACCGTCTCAGAAAAAAATAAGTGACATAAGTAGAGATAATCACTAATTTGGTTGTGGGCCTTGTAATATATAGCGTATTATTTCTGTCTGTCTATGTAATCGTAATCCTATACTACGCATCGCTAAGGCTCTTCACTTCCAAACTACATGATCGAAATGCTAACTAAAGAGGAAAGCAAACACTGTGCCGGCGCTAGAGCTAAATGAAGTTTTAAACACGTTTCAACATCGTATCTACTTATAATATGTTTAAATTAAAATATACATCGTTGCCTTGGCTTCATTATATGTGTAGAAACCATAAGAAGTAGATTGTCTCTTACCAGATCACCTCGCGATATTCTCGTACCATCAAGTGTTATTACAATCAACCGCTAACCTGTCGCAATAATAAAAAAATACAAAAAAAAAATACCGCCTTCAAAACAAACCTAATATGCTCTAAAAAGTGAAAAATAATTGCGTATTCTGTTTTAGAGTTCTTCTAATAAAAGATTCTGACGAGTATCGATAATTAAGAACTACAGAGATCCGTTACCTTGTCATGAATGATGATCACAACCTAACCACACTATCATCAATCTACCCTTGAAGTATATCCTTTCCAATAAAAAACCAATCATCGAAATCGCTTGGTATTTTGAGTAATTCGTCCATTTGTGGCGCACATCGTCGCCGTCGTCGTCGCTTCAACCGATGGACGTCCACTGCTGGACATAGGTCTCATGTAATGACGTCCACAAGGCCCGATCTTAGCCCTCTTGATATCATCGGTCCACCTTGTGGGGGGCCTGCCTACACTGCGCCGTCCGGTGCGGCTTCGCTACTCCAGCACCTTCAGCCCCCAACGTCCATCAGTCCTTCGGACTATGTGCCCCGCCCAGTCATTGTTGAGAACTCAGCTCTCGAAATTGTTGACGAGTACACATACCTGGGACATATTGTCCAGCTAGGTAGGTCCAATTTCGAGAAGAAGGTCAACCGCCGAATCCCACTCGATTGGGGGGCGTTCGGGAAGCTACGCCAGATATTTTAATCCGATATCCCTCAGTGCCTGAAGACCTAAGTCTTCGAGCAGTGCCTGTTGCCAATGATGACCTACGGTTCTGAGACCTGGTCGCTATCTATGGGCCTCATGCGAAAGCTCAGAGTCACTCAGCGTGCGATGGAGAGGGCTATGGTTGGAGTTTCTCTACTTGATCGAATCAGAAATGAAGAGATCCGTAGTAGAACTAGAGTGACCGACATAGTCCTATGTATCGCGAACCTGAAGTCGCGCACATATTTCATGCAAATTTAAAACTTTGTCATTGATGCCATCATCAGAACTGGATTTTAAAAAATGGGACCCTACGACAACCACCATCTTTCATATAAAAATACAATCATCATGATCGGTTCACCCAGTCGAAATGATGAGGTAACAAACATAAAAAAAACTCTGACGGGCTAAGCAAGACATTTGGATTCCATTACTATACTTGCAGCTTGACACGCTTCTATCTTAGGCTGTATCATCAGGTCACTCTCTAGCATTAACCTGTCAACCAAAAACCACTATGTTACGGACACGGCCGTTTGTTTTTTGTAAAAAAGTTTCGTAACGGGCATTCCCCCTCAGCATGTGTTACAGTCCTCACTTAACGTCAGTAATTCTTTAATCCTTTAGCGATCCAGTGGCATAATTGAATGTTTTTTTTTATTATTAAGACAGACAAACAAGCTGGTGGGTCTCCCGATGTTAAGTGATAACCGCCGCCTATGGACACCTGCAGCACCAGCTGATGTGTTGCCAGCCCAGAAGGTGGGAGATAATCGTTGATGAATGCCATTCATCCAGGATGTGTGGGTGGAATTTATTTCTACGACGAGACGGTCGGTCGTAGAATTGTGATGACGGTACTAACTTAAATAGTTCCTCGGAACATTCCCCATAATATATTCTATAGAAGACACAGAGGGAACTAATGGTTCGTCTGTAGTCTAGAGTCTTCAGTTTGTTGGACAGTTGGGGGTTGCCGACAACTCGAATTACCCGACTTTGAATCCGGTCAAATGGAATGGGTTGATATTGGAGTGCACCAACCAAAAACTGGCAGCAGTATTTCAAATATGGCCAAATTCGGGCTTTATACAAGAATAACCAATTTATAGCTGTAAAGAATCGTTTAGCTCTGTTTAACACCCCAAGTTTTTTGGAAGTGAGTGTGGCTTTGCCTTCCAAGTGATTACGGCATTGGACTTCATTCAAAATGTAGACGCAAAGAATGCCAATGCTTTTGGACACTGTGACGTAAGTGTTCAGGAAGTAGAGTATGAGGTCAAAGGCGGTTTTCTTCACAGTGAATGCTCAAACCTGAGTTTCAATGGAATGGCAAATTTCAAATGGAGGTGATAGATATGTAGCTACGACACCAGTATATCACGATTTTGTTATCAATTGTTATATATATATACATACATAGCATAACGCCTCATTCCCATAGGGGTAGGCAGAGACAACATCCTTCCACTTGCCACGATCCTTGCATATCTCCTTCGCTTCTTTCTTTCTCATTAAATCCTTCATACAAGTTTGTCGGTTTGGAGTACTCTTGATTTGGCCCTTATTTAAAATGTCCTGGATTTGATCCAGAAACGTTCACCTTGGTCTTCCCCTTCCAACTTTCATATTCACTCTAGACTCATAAATTCCATTTTGTCAGTCTCCTTTCATTCATTCTCTCTACGTGCCCGAACCATCTAAGCACACCTTCCTCAATTTTAGTCACTACATCTTCTTTTATACCACAACGTTCTCTTATCACACTATTTCTTACTTTGTCACTCAGTTTTAATCCACTCATGCTTCTCAA
>JACTOM010000094.1:1910890-1949899 GCA_015832385.1 Elymnias hypermnestra
AATTGTTCGACAATCGATGAGTGATTTTAAGAAAATCAATTAATTCGAATTTTTTAATTGTTCGACAATCGATGAGTGATTTTAAGAAAATCAATTAATTCGAATTTTTTAATTGTTCGACATTCGATGAGTGATTTTCAAAACATCGAATAATTCGAATTTTTCAATTGTTCGACAATCGATGAGTGATTTTTAAAAACATTGAATAAATCGAATTTTTTAGTTGTTCGACATTCGATGAGTGACTTTTAGAAACATCGAATAATTTGAATTTTTCAATTGTTCGACAATCGATGAGTGATTTCAAGAACATCAAATATATCGAATTTTTTAATTGTTCGACATTCGATGAGTGATTTTTAAAAACATCGAATAATTCGAATCTTTCAGTTGTTCGACAATCTATGAGTGATTTTAAAAACATCAAATAATTCGAATTTTTTAATTGTTCGACATTCCATGAGTGGATTTAAAAACATCGAATAATTCGAACTTTTCATTTGTTTGACATTCGAATTCACGAACAATCCACGAATCACTGGGTGTTCTATTGTTTAATTTGAATTCAATTACATCGTGTATATAATCTACATATAAATAATATACTTTTTGATTAAAATCAATTACTTGGAGAAATATTTGCTCAATTTTAATATATTATGTTCCTCTTTTTTAGTAACATAAAAAATCTAGATACAAATATTTACAAGAGATCTTTTCACACTTTTCTTTACAATTCATGTTGGTTTTTAGAATTAAATTCATGTTGGTTTTAATAATCATTAATTTCCATTAAATAAAAAGATATAAGAAGGCTACACATGCAATGTTTTAAAATTCTCGAAAATAATTTGTCCAACTTATTTTATTACTATAATTAACTCCCCCAAGACGTTCTAGAGATGTCAATTAATAAATTCAAAGTCTTGTTAAAAGAAAGTTGATTGAAAAATCGTATTATAAGTTTCAAGATTACTTATACGATAGACACGCGTGGGAGTGAACGAACATCTCTAATTTGAATATAAATATATTAAACTAATATGATATTGTAATGATGATGGTAACAAAAAAAAAACGACTGAGTTTGTTGTGGGTTCTTCTCGGATCAGGGCGCGAAGGAACCCTTGTAACTTTAGATTTTAGGTCGTTCTTGAGTACCATCATCAGACATATTTTAGAATCAGAGTGTGTAAAAAAAAGTGCTGTAATATGCCTTCTTGAATAAAGATATTTTGATTTGATTTAATATTCTTAATTTTTTATCCACGACATCAAAATCGTTAAGTCATTTTGTTGAAAAAAAATTCGTAGCAAGTTTTCATGCTATTTTAATTTCGAATATTACAAACTCTCAATTGAAAATACACGAAAATCTGCGAATATAATTCGCGAAAAATTTGCTTTATTCGAAACTTTGCGGTTTATCCGAAATCTTTCGAAAATTTTTCGAATTTTGTCACATTATTCGGTAACTTTCAAAATACTTCAATAATAGTTTCGAATCGATTAATAATAGATTCGGAACGAATAATTCGTAAGTTCGAATTATTCGCGCACCTCTAATACAAATTAATAATATAGTAAAACAAAGTGCACGGTATTAATAACCAGTATCGTGTAATAAAATTAAAAAATAGTAAAAAGGCATAACTACCATTTAGAGCAAATTATGTAAAACTATCAACATAATACATTAATGTGAATTTTTAATTTTTAAAAACCTTCTTTCTTAATATTATGGTGTCACTCATCGCAATAAAAACGAAGTTATATTTCTATGGGGATTTTTTTTAATTTATGCCATGAAACCCCATTAAATTTTAGTCTAAGTCAAAGTCAAAGTCAAAATATCTTTATTCAAGTAGGCCTATTGCAGCACTTTTGAATCGTCAAATATCGTTTTTTTCTATTTATTATTTAAATGAATGACTGATGATAACATAAAAGAACGACTTACAATCTAAAGTTACGAGGGTTCCTTCGCGCCCTGATCTGAGAAGAGCCCACAACAAACTCAGTCGGGTGTACGTTTTTTTTTTTTTTTCATTATCATCATTACAATATACGAGTATATTTTTAATTTATTCTATAATATATAGATAGATAGATAGATAGAAAATACTTTATTGTACACCACACAGGAAACATAGAATAGAAACAAGGTAAAAGAGAAAAGAAAATAATGTACAAGAAGGCGAAAGAAGAGAGAGAGAGAGAAATTAATTCACTCCCACGCTTTTTTGTCTTCTAAGTATTCTTTCAAATTATAGAATGATTTCTCAATTAGTTTTCTTTTAATAAAAGATTTAAATTTATTAAGAAACATTTTTGTAAATTCTTCTGGGAGCTTGTTGTAACAACGTACCCTTGAATGACTTGTCAATTTTATGTTGCCTACTAGAATTTACAGCAATTTTATTTTTCTATACAAGTGAAAATAATGTTGTTTTCAAACAAATATTTGAAAGGAAGCATTAAGTTAAAGTAATTAAGAATATATCGTTATGAAATTGGAAACCTCGAAACGTAATAAAGCTTCACGTTTAAAAGCTTTATATAACCTAAATGTATTTCAAAGAGTAAAATGGAAGCGGTGTACATTCAATATTGTGCGATCAAAGTAAACATCGTCTGAAAGACAAATGCTTTGATAAAATTTCACCTGTGTCAATCATTTTTACCGTTGCTTTATCCTACATTACGTTTCATTCTCATTAATGCTCTGTTAATTTTAATTTTGTGAAGTATTTTTACCTTTATATCTCAATAAAAACATTAATAGACGGCCAGCTGTTCCCCTCGAAGAATTCCTGATACATACATACATAGTATCATGCCTCATTCCCATCGGGGTAGGCAAAGACCACGTCCTTCCACTTGCCACGATCCTTGCATATCTCCTTCGCTTCTTTCGTTCTCATTAAACCTTTCATACAAGTTCGTCGGTTTAGAGTACTCTTGATCTGGCCCTTATTTAAAATGTCCTGGTTTTGGTCCAGGAAAATTCGCTTTGGTCTTCTCCTTCCACCTTTCCCATTCACTCTTGACTCATAAATCCTTTTTGTCATTCTACGTGCCCATATAAGCTGATACCGTGACAATATGGATAAAATTGTACTTATCACTTTGCTTAATTTTAAGAAGAATGAGTGAGTCTTTTTAACAAAATAATAAAATATTTATTCATTAAGAACAATTAATTAATATTTTTGTATGACTTCCTGACAAAACCCATATTTTACGGGATAAAACCATCTTCGCATTATCACATTTTTAATACATCCTGTTTGAGGCACAACTGTGTTAGAGATCAGTATATTTATTTGTTAGATTTATATTACTATATTTCGACTGCCTCATTGGTCTAGTGGTTTGCGTATTCGGCAGCAGACATGAGGTCCTGGGTTCTAGTCTCGGAATTAGGCCAATTCAAAATCGATATTGAGGTTTCTATTGGGATTTTCTCAATATTTGCCCGAAGTTGAGAAGTTGGCGATGTGATCCACCCGCGTGAGCAGGTTAATCCGTTGGTCCTACGCCTGATCTCTCTCCGTTTGTGACGGCATCTCGTCACATTGGACTATGAGAGTGAAGGATAAGGGACACTTGTGTACTATGCCTGCCAATCCGCAGTGGAGCAGCGTGGTGGGTCTATGGTCTTAAAGCGCTCTCATATGAGTGAGGAGGCCTGTACCCATCTGTGGGACATTAATGGGCTACTACTTAATATATTATTGCAGTGAAACTTCTTTAGGCGCATGAGGGTAAAATTTGCATGCAATCACATGTTTTATCCGTAAAAATTTTACCCTCGTGCTCTTAAAGAAGTTCCACTTTAAAAAGGTAAGCCTTTTAACGTCCCACAGCTGGGTTCAGGCCTACTCATTCATAGGAGAGAGGGTTTTAGAGCAGAGACCCCAGCACGCCGTTCCTCTACGAGTTGGCAAATAAAAGTATTTTAATAATATTCTTACATATAACCCAAAATCATTGTTTTCCATACAGCTAGTATACAAACCACAAGTAAAAGTTTATTAGTATTTTGTAAGCGCCAGTATCGTGTACATGGTAAAAGTTGGTGAGAGTATTACTGTTTTAGCTTTACTATATTTCTATTAGTACCTGGGGAGAAAAGTTTCGGGATACAATATTTAGTTTGAAACAAGGCTCAATATATTCTCACATAATAGCTTTCTGATAGTGGCAATATTCTTTTATTTTACGAATTAAATATTAGATCAATTGGTTATTGAGTGTGGTGGTAATAAATGTATTAAAAGTAGTAAGATACAGGCAAAAAAAATATTCCATTTTGTACATTGTCTTGTCATGAGTGATCATAGATAGTTGGGTAACATCATTCGTCGTCGTCCACTGTTGGGCATAGGTCTCACGAAATGATACCCACAAGGCCCGATCTTGTGCCACCTGGCACCAGCGGCTACCGGCTACCCTCCTTATATCGTCGGTCCACCTTGTGGAGGATCAGCACCTTCGGGCCCAAACGTCTATGGGTTCATCGGACTATGTGCCCTGCCCATTGCCACTTCAGGTTCGCGATTCGTAGGGCTATTTTGGTGACTTTGGTTCTGCTACGGATCTCCTCATTTCTGATTTGATCGCGTAGAGAAACTCCGAGCCCTAGCCCTCTCCATCGCACGCTGAGTGACTCTGAGCTTTCGAATAAGGTCCATAGTCAGCGACCACGTTTCCGATCCGTAGGTAAGCACTGGCAACACGCACTGTTCAAAGACCTTAGTCTTCAGGCACTGAGTGATATTGGACGAAAACATCTTCCGGAATTTCCCCAACGCTGCCCAATCGAGTTGGATTCGGCGGTTGACGTCTTTCTCGAAATTGGACCTACCTAGCTGTACTATGTGTCCCAGGCATGTATACTGGTCAACAATTTCGGGTGTTGAGTTTTCAAAGTAACTTTCGTCTTATCCATGTTCATTTTTAGGCCCACCTGTCGAGAAGCTCTGCTGAGGTCACTGAGCATTGCATTGAGATCTTCCAGAGACTCTGGGTATCAACATTGATAGCTCTGAAATGTTGGGAGTTGTTGATTAATACAGTGGCAGCACTTAGAAAGACCAAAAATAATTGTACAATATTAAGTAATATTATACAATACGAGGTAACTTTAACGTGCGGAACAATTTTGTGAGGACAGTCTTATGAGCTGCTTTTTGTTGTAGTTGTTTTAAGGGAAGTAGTACTAAATGGTATAAATTCAAATAGTGAAGTAATTATTAGTATAGTCCAAGTTGTATATGATTTTTACAAAAAAGCACCAGCTCACATTAATTTGCACGTTTTTAGTATTTTTAAGTGTTGCCACTATATAACTCAATAATTCCCAACATTTCAGAGCTATCAGTGTTGTCATCGAACTATCTATAGTCTAATAAAAGGAATATACGTGAGTTATGATTATCGTAAGTTATTTTTCTTGAAACAAATTCCCGTTTCTTTATAATGTGATTGGTTCTTAACAAGTTATCAAAATTCCAATTCATGCAATATTTTTAGATGTTCGAAACGTTTGAGGATTCCCTTACATACAACTATAAATACTAAGATATTTCTTAAAGTATTACTTGTTTAATTAATCCAAATGCAGTTACAGATTCTGGATATAATAGTGCGGTCTAGATGGGTTGATTTATCATATCAACGGCATCGTTATTGCAACATCAACCGCAAACTCATTACTACAAATGACATATTGAACTATATTGAACTGTTATAATTCATTTGTTAATTGGTTTACCTCTACATTAACAATGGAATTTGCATAGTTCTTTATATAGGGTTTATAATCACTTGCCAAATATTAATGTTTCTTTTATTTCTGACAGGTTAAGTAAGGTAACTAAGTTATATTTTTTAAAGCAATAGGCATAGGTTAATCGATTCATTAAATAAGTTTTAGAATAACCCTTAAATTGCCTTTGCCAACTACTTGTTGACATGTTACGATAGTTCTGTCTCAATTCGGGCAATCCGAAATTTAAGCATCTCTTTCTTTTTATCCATCAAGTGTATTATCTTTTTTTGTTTCTCGATAACTATCGTTACAAAAATACGTAGAGATAAAACCAGACAATAGAAAAAAACAAAAAATAAATCAGTTACAAAGTAACTTTTACTAACGAAGCGTGTGTCGCGTCTAAGGTCGTTAAGTTTTTTGTGGTATTTTATAAACTGTGAGTGTTTATTAGTGATTATTTGTATTTTGATTATATAAGTGATGTGAATAACAATGAAAACCCTTGATGTATATAAAGGCAGCCTTATCGCTACACAGCAAGGGTTAGAGATAGTGCTGTAATTAAATACTCTATACTACATCAATTATATATACTGGAGAATTTATGTTGGTACTTATTTTTCCATTTTATATTATCTTAAACAACCTTTTATTAAATGTAAGTGTAAGTGGAGCAAGTAAAACTTCTTTGGCTTTTGTCGGAACTTTTTTATTCGTGTTTGATTAAAGTAAAGATCCAACAGACAAACATGCTCACACACATTTATCTCGGGTAACGTGTAATAAAATTAATCCCTACCTTAACATGGGAAATATAAACTTAACGCTTCGTAAATATGACACAAACAGAACTGATACGTGTTTAGTTAAAATAGACTGAATCATTCATTTTAACTCTATTGGAATATTTAAATTGAATAAGTAAGGGGCAAATTAGCAGGAATGGTTCAGGAAACGCGAGATTTCAGTTAATATATATCACGTATTGCTTTTTTTGCTGTATAAAGATAGTTTTAATGTCCGCTACTCTACCCCATAACAGTATGCCGTAAGACACAATGCTATGAAAATAAGCGAAATACACTATTTTAGCAATTTCAACATCAGAGTATTGCCTTAATTGTCTAACAGCAAATACAGCTGAACTGAGTTTGCCTGCCAGAATCTTAATATGGGCACCCCACTGAAGCCCTGAGTCTAAGTTTATTCCTCAGACGACTTAACTTTCTTTAATGGACAATCATCTATTTGCCTATTTTTACAGACTTCTTTTGCATTTGCCAAAAGCGTATTCTACACACTTAGTCTGCCGAGTTTAATATTAAATTATTAACAGAAAACTAACGTGAGACATGTAGTATTTACATCGTCATAATTTTCTACATTTCTGTCTACTTTGAACACCAAGGAAGTATCGTCAACAAATAGGACTATGTCATATTTGTCTTTCACATGGTATGCTAAATCATTTATATATATTAGGAACAAAAAGGGCAAAGTATTGGTCATTGTGGGACACCCATTTTTACGACTCAACTCCATTCACGAGCACCCTATGAACTCTATTTTGAAGATAAGAGCTCAACAAACTAAGTGCCTAATTAAACAACATTTAATATGCCTGCTATTAATACAATATTAGCTTACTTGCAAACTGCTGAAAATAAAATACTAATAACTCTTTTTCAATATCCTTTCTGAACGTCTACCAATAAACTAGTAAGTACATAAATTATTTAATATATATAGAGCACTTATATTTTTATTAGAATATGAAAAAAGAAAACAATCTTAATATAACTTTTACAAAAATTAAAAATAATACCCGTCGAGCCAGTTTCCACACCGTATATAGAACTAAAACAAATTACGGTAAAAGATCCCTTACTTACGATGGTGTAAAATTTTATAATAAAATACCTACAGTTATAAAAAACGTATTCAATGAATTTAAAACTAAATTTGCTTCATACATAATAAGTAATACAAGATAAAATGTATTGGATGAACAAACAGTGATAAATAATGTAACTATGTAATGTCGAAGTTTGTCATAACTAGATAATTAAGTTCTCATGTAAGTGACAAGTCTTTTTATGGAAATAAATGTTTTTAAACTTAAACTCATGTAACAGAAATTAATTAATATATTTGGTTTACACATAAAATTGGTAACAAAATATCATCCAGAATATAAAATACAACATAAATTGAAAAATAATGTATATCCACGTTTGTAGAAAGTAATTTAGTTATCATTAATACAGTCTGCGAAACGTTTCAACTTCAAATGAAATAAAAAAGCGAATGATAAGCACTTGCATTCAGTATATATGTAAATAGGATGATGCAAGTCAAAGCAGCAGAAACGGTTATCTCGCATCGCTTCAGCTGTTACCGTTTCAACCATGTTTCTAGTGTAAAAAGAATAATTAAATTCTCTTTCAGTTTTAGAGAAGGTAACTTAATGTTCTCCTCGTATAATACAAAGCAAACATTACGTTATTTGCATTGCTTTTAAGAGACGGTAGAAAAATATTAGTATTTTTATGAAGATAATTTACATCATATATTTTGATATCGTTAGGAATGAGGAATTTGATTTAGGATATATAAAGAGATATGGAGCAATTGCGCTGGTAACTTGTTTATTTTTATTAACGACACTTAAATTATAATAAATCATATCGACAACCTTAAAGGAGGAGACATAACCAAGAGAGTCAGTAAGACTTATATTTTATTTAATATTCTACTATTAAGGTTCAAATTGTAAAAGAGAATTTTTCATAATTTTTGTGTATATCTAAATATTTTTAATTTAAAAGGTCCCAGAATGCAATAGGAATATTTTGTGACCTTTCTAAAGCTTTTGATAGTGTATAACATAGCACTCTTATCATTTAATTAAAGTCATTATAATGTTAGAAATAATGCACTTAATTTGTTGAGTTCTTATCTTCAAAATACGAAATTTTGACGGCCTCTCTGGCGCAGTGGTGCGAGTACTCGCTTTGCTAGCGGAGGTCCCGAGTTCGATCCCCGATAGGACGAATTTAGGAAATCGTATTTTCTAATTTGTCTGAGCCTTGACTGGGAGGCTTCGGCCGCGGCTAGTTACTACCCTACCAGCAAAGACGTACCGCCAAACAAAGAGATTGTTGGAAACCATAAGGGGTATATTGTCTCTTACCAGATTAGCGCGCTTCCATCTTAGACTGTGTCATCATTTACCATCAGGTAAGATCACAGCCAAGCGTTAAACCGTCAGCAATAACAAAAAAATAAAATGGAATACAAAAGGTAGGCGTAAAGTCGTTGAATCGTCAGGATCAAAAGTAAAAATGGGTGTGCCACAAGGAAAAGTTCTTGACCCTTTTTTGTTTTTTATATATGTCGGAGAATAACAGAGAACAGAGAAGCATAAAGCACAGGAGCGTAGGGTTCTCCACCGACATCGTTATTAATTGGATCCATTATTTAATTTCTTATTCTGTGGGCGTTCTCGGGTAATGTTGGTGCAATCAAAACACTTTATTAATTACCTCGGTTTATAATGTTCAATCACTTAATGTTCCCGATATCAATTTACACAAACTCCTTAACACTGTTAAGCTAGGAACGCGGCGGTTTCAATAGTCGACCACTCTGGCCGACCGCCACTCGAGAACTACCGAGAGACGGGCCGGACCGCCACTTATTGACTCTGCCCCCACGCCGACACAAAGATGGTGCCAGCGTTCCACAGACTATTACACACGGACCAGCGATCCACAGACTCTTGCACTCCGACATATATATAAATGATGTAGCTTACCTCGTGAAAGACATTTGTGATATAGTGTTATTTGCTGACGATATGTTCTTGTTGTTTAAAGTAGATTCGCACTAAAATTCCATAGATATAAATTGTGTTATCTTTGGTTTAGAAGCGCGTAGCATATTATAGGTACTAACATCATGTACTCATTTTTTTTAAATCATATGTTGTAGCTTTTTGTTGAAATAGTAATATTGAATACTGAACAGACATTTCTGAGATCTCTTTATAAATCTCATGCATGTATCTATCTCAAGAGCCTGTCAATCCTAATTGCAGTTACGTGGAAGGTTGAACTCTTTACCTTATGACGTTTGTACCTACGTGTGTGTTGTTAACAGGCTATATATTAATAATATCGTAAGCAAATTTCATTACTTACTTAGTTAATAGTACTCAAATTACACATTTATGTCGGAGTGCGGTAGTCTGTGGAGCGCTGGCGCCATCTGTCTATCGGCGTCGGACAGAGTCAACAGTGGCAGTCTGGCTGGCGTACGTCTCTCGGTAGTTCTCGGGTGACGGTCCGCTAGAACCGTTAAGTGACTGAACAATCTAATATGAGTTAATTAATAAAGTGTTTTATTTTACCAACATTACCCATCAACAGAGGGTGTTTAGTCAGATAATTTGCCCGGTTACTAACTAAGCATGCGGGTAAGCGACCCCGGGTGCCTCGAGCTATTACTACCGCTCTTCACTCTTCTATCCGCGGCAGTAATGTCCTATACCTGACCCGAATGCTCCCCAAAACTCCTTTTATCCCACGTACCAAATCTTTCCTATCCAACTCCCATACCGATAAATGGCGGTATATCCATTCCTCGCTGACCTAAATGCCACAGACCGATAACGGGCAGCAGCGTTATCGGTGCGAGAGGGTCAGCACTGCGATCACCAACCCGCCTGCCAAGCGTGGTGATTATTGGCATAACCTAAAGTAATGATACCTACAAGGCAGCAACGGCCCCCAGTCCCCGGCGGCCCCGCTATTCCTAGCTCTGGCAGCGGTTATGGTAACGGCGGGGCAGGGGGTGCTAAGAATCTCCGGAAGAGATTCCGCTGCCAACCCCGACGACTTGACCTGGCAACATACAACGCACGCACTTTGAGGACCGACGAAAAGATCTTCGAACTGGAAGAAGCAGTAAACAAGTTACATTGGGATATTATAGGATTGTCCGAAGTCCGTAGAGAGGGGGAGGACACGATAATCCTCGAATCCGGTAACTTGTTTTACTACCGGGAAGGTGAAGTTCAATCTCAAGGTGGTGTCGGATTCCTTGTCCACAAATCCCTCGTCAACAGCATTGTAGAAATTAACAGCGTGTCCAACAGGGTAGCGTACCTGATACTCAGAATCACCAAACGGTATTCGCTGAAGGTCATCCAGGTTTACGCACCCACATCATCACATCCGGATGAGGATGTAGAGGTTATGTATGAGGACATATCCAGGGCCATGCATACCTCTGGGACATTCTACAATGTTGTGATGGGAGATTTTAACGCAAAACTCGGCGAACGAAGTGGGGCAGAGCTGAGAGTGGGGCAATATGGCTATGGGCAACGGAACCAGAGGGGACAGATGCTCGCTGATTTCATGGAAAGGGAGGGACTCTACATGATGAACTCCTTTTTCAAGAAACAGCCGCTCCGAAAATGGACCTGGCTGAGTCCCGATGGTTCCACGAGAAATGAGATAGACTTCATCATGTCTACGAAACGGNCTCATGCGGAAGCTCAGAGTCACTCAGCGTGCGATGGAGAGGGCTATGCTCGGAGTTTCTCTACGCGATCAAATCAGAAATGAGGAGATCCGTAGCAGAACCAAAGTCACCGACATAGCCCTACGAATCGCGAACCTGAAGTGGCAATGGGCGGGGCACATAGTCCGACGGACCGATGGACGTTGGGGCCCGAAGGTGCTGGTGGCGACCACGCACCGGGCGGCGCAGTGTAGGGAGACCCCCCACAAGGTGGACCGACGACATAAAGAGGGTCGCCGGTAGCCGCTGGAGCCAGGCGGCACAAGACCGGGCTTTGTGGACGTCATTACGTGAGACCTATGTCCAGCAGTGGACGTCCATCGGTTGAAGCGACGACGACGACGACGACGACGACCCATCAACGCTCACAGTATGGAAATTGATATGATTTATGATTAATTGGTATGATTATGAATGCCATTAATGACAATGTCGGCGGAGAACCCTACGCCCCTATTTTCATGTTCCTTTCTCTCTTATTCTCCGACATATATATTGTCGTTAAACTCTTAAGACTTAATGTCAGCTGACAAAACTGCGTTTTGCACAACCGTCTTACGTATTTGAAACATGTGTAAAAGGTTTAAACAAAAAGTGTACATAGAAGAAGTGAAACTTATTTGACGTTTATTGTATAAAATTTGAAATTGAATTTGAGTTTCCTAAGTGTGACTGAATATAGTAAAGACCCAACAGACACTTATTCATACTCACACAGATGTACCTCGCATAATTAAATAAAACTCTCATGCCCCAATAAATAAATAAATGTCTACAAAAAATCGTGGAACGGTATGAAATGAAATTGTATACTGGAAATTTAAAGTATATAGTGTATAATCCAAAACTTCAGCTTAGAAAAGTTGATACAAAGCACGTAAAGTTTTACACTTACTCTCGAGTTGTTGCGAAAAAGACCTTTTTGCCCCTGAGTGTAACTTTTATTTACTGTTTCAGATAAGCTGGCGTCCCATGACATTTACTTTGCTAATATATTATGATATTATTAAGAGTATTTTTGTTTGGGACTTTTACGTCTTTTCTTACATTCATTTCCCGTGAAGTTTCTACTTTTTGTCTTTAAGGTTTTCCCCCTTGATACCTTCGGTGCTTATCATTCTAAAACATATTTGGTAAGAGTCTGTAGCAAATTTTATATACATAATTCGTCACGATTTTGAAAAGCCTATTGTTATCGTTTCACCTCTGAAAAACAATGGCTTCATACAATGGGGTGAATGGAAAGTTATATAGATAGAAACAGTATTAGTCCTTATTAATTTAAATACATTAGATACATTTCTCTCTACTTTAAACAGTAAGGAAGTATCTTCAGCAAATAGGAGTATATAACATTTGCCTTTCACATCTAAATCATTTATATATATTAAGTACAACAAGGGGCCAAGTGTTGATCCTTGTGGGACACCCATTTTTACAGGTGATCCTAACAATTCAACTCCATTAGGGAATTAGGAAATTAAGTGCTTTCCTATATCGATATTAAAAGCTTTTTATAAAAACATATTATATGTACGTTATAACATTGTATTAATCTGTATATTAAACTTCAAATTTAATGCTATATATGACACTAAGGAAGGAATTTCTATTTTATAAATTTACCAAATTCGCCAAGCTTGTAATATTAAGTGAGAATGCTTGTAGGTGGGTTCTCCTCGCTATAAAGGACGGGACAAATCTTAGTAATGGAGGAGAAGAGAAATTTCTCCTTACATTTTAAAAGGTTTAGTGCATTGTGCACTGAATCAGTCCTGTTGCTGTAAATTTAAACAATTTCAGTAATGTGTATAACAGCGATAAAATACTTTATATAGTTTATTTTTTATTCAAGAAATTAAGTATTTCTTATATGCAACATTCACAAATGATAACAGCTTACGTCTTTATCTATGTATCAATAAGTAAAGACAAATTTTTTTACGCTTTCTACGAAAATTGTACAGAGGAATATGATATTTTATTACACTTATAGTTTTATATCTTTTTGACAAATTGAGAATATATTATTATTGTTTCTCACATATTTAGCAAACGACAACAAAAGTTTACAAAAAAATGAAAAGTGCGTGCATAGAAACGCACTTGTCAGAAGTGAAACTTTTTTGGCAAACTAATTTTTAAGTCTTGCTTACAATTATACATATATAAAAGTTCAGATTTTCGAGATTTAGACGGAGGGAAAAAAGGTGTATTAGGAATTTAATAAATTTAATTTATTTCATTAAGATCTTAAAATTGTATTAAATTATTAAATATACATACATACATACATAGCATCACGCCTTATTCCCATAGGGGTAGGCAGAGACAACATCCTTCCACTTGCCACGATCCTTGCATATCTCCTTCGCTTCTTTCAATCTCATTAAATCTTTCATACAAGTTCGTCGGTTTAGAGTACTCTTGACCTGGCCGTTATTTAAAATGTCCTGGATTTGGTCCAGGAACGTTCGCCTCGGTCTTCCCCTTCCAACTTTCGCATTCACTCTTGACTCATAAATCCTTTTTGTCAGTCTCCTTTCATTCATTCTCTCTACATGCCCAAACCATCTAAGCATACCTTTCTCAATTTTAGTCACTACGTCTTCTTTTATACCACAACGTTCTCTTATCACACTATTTCTTACTCTGTCACTCAGTTTTAATCCACTCATGCTTCTCAACGCTCTCATCTCTACCGCATTTATTTTACTTTTGTGATTCTTCTGCCATACCCAACTTTCACTACCATACATAAGTGTTGGCACCAACACTCCAGCATGCACTGCCAGTCTAGCCCTTTGAGACACCATCTGGCTATTCATAAAAGCATGCAGAGCACCATTTACCATATTCCCTGCATTCACTCTCCTTTCGATATCACTTTCACATGTTCCATCTTTTGTAAATTTAGATCCCAAGTATACAAATTCTTTCACCTCTTCCACTTGTTCCCCATCTATCAAAATATTGCCATTCATCATAGATTCATCTCGTTCAAAAAGCATAACTTTCGTTTTGTTTACATTCACTTTCATTCCTTTCCCTTTCAAAGCTTCATTCATAATATTTAGCATCTCCTGAAGCTCGTTAGCGGATGACGCAAGTATTACTTGATCATCAGCGTAGAGTAAACATTTGATGAGTAATTCATTCATTCTTAACCCATACATACTTTCTTTTAAATCTGTCAAACATTTATCCATGAAAAGGTTGAACAGCCATGGTGACGCAACACATCCCTGTCGAACACCTCTTTCGACAGGAAACCACTCCGTGTACGCTCCGTTTATTCTGACACAGGCACTAGAACCCTCATAGAGAAACTTCAATGCTTGGATCAGACAACCGCTCACCCCATACGTAGATAACGTTGACCACAGCTCATTCCTAAATATTCATTAAATATCGAATGGCAAATTATAATGCCACATTTTATTTGCAAGTGTAAAAACTACCTAACCTTCAAACGAATTAGCATTAAAAACGCTGCACATCTTCGTGACCCTAATCACGTGTTTCATCCGTGACAATTTTACCCTCATGCGCCTAATGAAGTTTCACTTCAAAAACATCGCTGAATGACAAGTTTTGTATCAATAATTATCCCTAAATTTGTGATTATAGACAACAGAACTTTAATCCACTAGTAAACATAATTTCGTACAAGTATCTATGGATATTTTGTGTTATTAAGGTGACCTTCATTCAGATTTCTCTATATGTTTTATTACTAAATGTTTTACTGCACTTAAATATCATCATCATTCAAAATGAAGTTTGGCAGTAGTATTGTAGTTATAACTCGTCCACTCCTATATATCGGCCTTCCATTGCCATCTCAGTCTACCAGGAGCTCATTTTCTGGACGTCCTAGCCTTTACGATTAACCTTGGTTCCTCAAACAGGTATACCCTTTGATGACGTCATAAGCATGCGGTTGAGTACTTCAGTATTTGAATAGAACTGGTGCCATGAAATTAAACATTTTCTATGCTTGTAACAGCTAACTGCTTTGCTTTTTAAGGACCCATGTCTCACAGCTATATAAAACAGTAGACCAGGGAAACACTTGAGTATACGATTTCTTTCTTCTTCTTACTATTGAGTAATCACACATTAAAACATATATACGTAAGGAAAATTGAAAAAGGAAAGATATATTGTCGTTTTATTCCCATAGACGCGGATAATGCGTTAAAATATAAACAAGGCTAGGCAGGATTTATCTCGTTATATCGGACTTCATTGGAAATATAAAAGGAGTAAAGTTTTGCAGAAATAAAGACGGTATTCTGATGCATAAGCTCTTTAGAAAATTGGCTTCGTTAAGTGAAACAGTTGAACTTATTTTATCAGCGAATCTTACATACTGTAAAGCTCTTGAGCATATTGATAAAAATACTTAAAAGGGCGAACTTATTTTAATGTTATCTGAACTAACATTTAGATCACTTGTCACTTGATAGCCTGTTATTTATTGCTGGCAGGTTAGCTGTTGACTGTGATCGCACCTGATGGTAATTGATGAAATAGTAGTGGATGAAATGAATAGAGTCTCAGATGGAAGCGCACTAATCTGAAAAAAGGTAATTTACCTGTTATGGTTCATAAACTGCATAGTACTGGAGCATATCTATTACTTAGTGGTACGTCTTTGCTGGTAGGGTGGTAACTAGCCAAAATACAATCGCTCTACCGAGCTACGAACACAGGACTTCTGCTAAGTAAGTACTAACTCCATTGCGGCTTCGAGGCCGTTTAAACCTAATGAAAATTTTTGTAAAGATTGATGACCTCCCTGGCGTAAATGTGAGAGTACTTTCTTTATTAGCAGATGTCTTAGGTTCACTTTCCATCTGGGACGGTTAAGGAAATAGCATTTTCTAATATGACTGGATTGGTGGAAGACGTAAGTCGTGGGTAGTTACCACTTTACTAGCAAAAACGTGCCTCTAAGCAAAAAATTGCGTCACAAAAAGTAAGTAGCAGTCCATTAATACCCCACTGCTGGGCCTCCTCTCTCACATGACAGAGGTTTATAAGAGCATAGACCCACCACGCTTCTCCATTGCGAATTGGCAGGCACATACACAAGAGTACTGTATATTCCTTCACTCTCATAGTCCGACAAGACCGGAGTGAGATCATGATATAAGACTAATGCGCTACAATGCCTTGTAAAAACCATAAGAAGTAAATTACCTCTTACCGGGTTATCAGGTATCTAACCTTAACTATATCATTGTTTACCATCAGATACAATTTCGCTGGTAAAGTGGTGTGTGTACTCGCTTTCTTAACCGATGTCCCGGGTTCGATTTCTGGCATGGCAAACTTAGGGAATTGCATTTTTTAAACGACTTCAAAAGAAGGAGGAGGTTATCAATTCGTCTGTATTTTTTATGTTTGTTACCTCATATCTTCCGACTGTGAGGACCGATCTTGATGATTTTTTTTCAAATGAAAGGTGGTGCTCCTCATAGGGTCCCATTGGAGTCCTTGTCAGCCAAGGTACCTACATATACAAGCTATAGGTGTGAGCGGCGCCGGAACTGTCAAGTGAAGGGAAACACCTACCTTGGCTGACGCCGACTCCGAATATGAACAACTCTAAAAAAGAACACGGAATAATTTTTATACTTTTTAGAGCATATTAATATTTGTAAGTTTGTTTTGAAAGCGGTTCTTTTTTGTTAAAATTTTTATTTATTTTATCTACAATACGCACGCGCTTGGCTACAGTCACACCTGATGGTAAGTGCTGACGCAGCCTAGGATGGACCGTGCTGTGATAGGAGGTGCCTATTCACCCTGACTTTAAAAATACCCGGATTATAGGAGACTAGGAATACGGAAGTTGGTAAGGCGGATTAGAAACCATTGGTTGAAACGTTTTGTGTGGCTCATGGGATGTCCACCATGAGCGGATGCTAATCGTTTCTATGTCTAGATGTTCAATAGTAGTAGTAGTTTCTTCACTTGTGTGAGTTCAGACTGGTGGAAGCCATGGCTATAGCTAGTTACAAGTGTTGAAACTAATAACACATATTCTTTTAATAGTATGATTCTATTAATCCTGATTTATACACACATTTCTATTAAACATTAAATACATTAATACTTTCTTAACGGTCCACTAGTACACTTAATATCAAAACTATAACTGTCGTACTCTACGAACAAGCTCCGCCAACCTGCTATAAAGTCATAATTCGCGCTGCTTTACTTAGTCAATACAAGAACTAATATCATGACGCAAACATATTTTAACAAGTAAAAAGTGAATTGCCTCTTACCAGATGAGTGCTTGGCTAACAGGTTACAGTGATACTGTATACATTATTATCACTCCATTATCGGTATACTACAATGATATTACGGTCTAAAAGAACAAATTTTGTTACAAAATTTAGTACTATAAAGTAAATTTAGCGATACAATGTAAGTATATATCATACTTAACTGTAAATAGAACATTCTAGAATGGGGTCACTTAAAATTCATTTCTGAAGTAATAATCGAGCGATAAATCTTTGAAAACCATTAAAGTAGGAAAATACATTTAGTTAATGCCTTCACTGGTTTAAATTAGTCGGGAAAACTCCTAATTTAAACGAAATTACTAGCTTTCATCTAATTTTCTTGGCAAGAGTGTTCGCGCTAACACTATCCTAACGCGCCTTGAACGCTTTTAGTGATGTAAAATAGACTTTATTATATACACGTTAGAGTTTATTTTATTCCGATAAAGTTAGTTTAATCAGCTGATTGCTAGCAGCAAGTTTTATTCCCCTATAAAGAACAATTCGTGCAGTTCGAAAGTACGTAAATGTGTAAATGAAAATGAATGGACACGGTTGTTTTAAAACTGAATTTATTAAATGATTCAAAGAAATGCAAAATTATGACGGCTTGTTAAATTTAGACATTTTCTAAATCGCCTCAAATTTCTTTGTTTATCACATGTTGCATTACACTCGTCTGTAGGGTAGTGGTAAAGTGCGTGAAAAGCTCATTAAAAGCTCTCATGAAACGTGAAAGCGATTCGGGAATATCGTACGGTGTCGTGGACGGCGGCAGCTCTCCTGGCAGGTGACCCTCCTTGAGAGCTCCGGGCAGTAGTCCTCGCAGGTGCGTATCAATGTAAACAAGCCGCGAGGGATAGAGGAGAATCGTCTGATTACGATGGGGTCCGTAGTGTTAGAGTACTAGCCGCAAGATCTTGAAATGGAAGGAATATCTTGAGACCCTTATAGCAGTGGCAGTGACAGTGGAAGCGTTGCGCCCTCGGCTAGAAGATTGGCTATCGAGGAAACATTAAGCGCTGTCATACAGACTGCTGCTCACCGGACATGGCTGTTTCGGGAAGTACTCGCAACAGATTGCTGGCTGAGAGAAATTGCCTATTTGCAACGAGTATGGTGCCCCTGAAGCAGAATGCGAGTGGCAACTTCATCATCTAGTAACACTGATTGGCGTTGACCTCTCGTTGCATAGTAAGTGCGATGATCGCCAGCGAAGGGCGCCAGGGTGGAAAGTCGTATCCTTCTTTTTCGAGACCATTGCCGCGCTGAAGATGACTTTGAGAGGGAGTAGAACATTGTTCCTGATGCTCCTGCTATCCGTCGCCAAAGGTTAAACGGCAGAATTAGCTCACCTCGTTCCACAACCATTAATCATGAATTGCCTTTATCCGGGACACTATATTAGCTGGTGACCCACATTAGGATGATGAGAGTCCGCTGGGTTTTTATGGGTTTTCTGCTTGACAGCGAGTCCCACACTCCCAACTAGTCAGAGTGCGTCTTTTCCACATTCGGACTGGGCGGGGTGCGTAAGAGCATTTCCTAGCGGTATAAAAAAAAACTTCATTTATAGCTTATTCTATTCTAGAAGACTAGTAGTACTAATAGTTTAAAAAGTGTACAGCGTTATTCTAGGTATTGTTGCCGCCATGTTGGTCTTGGTTAGGCTGCGGTACGCTTATCATTTTGCTCTCACTCCGCGGTTTGATGTAATGATATACAATAGATAGACACAAAATTTGAGGCGGTTTAAACAGTTTCACTTTAAAATGTATTTGAACTTGAGAGGATAAATAAAAACTACTTTAATGCGGTAACTTTTGGGCACAGGCCTCCGTGCTCATAGGAAAGAGATTTTAGAAAATATACAGACCACGCTGATCTAGTGCAGATTGTTACATGAAAAATCAGTTTTCTTTTATAAAAAATATCTTCATATTTTACAGGATATTACCTAATAGATATCTACTAGAAATGTAATATATATCTATTAATATACATATATTAGGGTGTAGTTATTTGTATGTACGAGTATGTTTATGTTATTGTTATTGTTTTCCTTTTTTTTTATCAATTTATTTAAGTTTATTATAAATTACTTTTAAGGTATAATATAGTATAGAAATAAATAAAATAAATTCTTAATCTATGTCTATTTTTATATAAAAGAATATATTATTTACGGATAAATACCACGATTATATCAGATTTTCGATGTACGTGTCGTCACCACCACGGCGCATGCAATTGTGTCGAAATGTCATCTAGAAACAATAGTGAATATTATCATGGTATGTTCTCGTAAATAATATATTTTATTTAAATAATATGTAGACAAGCCATGAAAATTTCAATTTAAAATGTGCTGCTTCCGGTTTAATGCTAATCCAGAACTTGTCTCAAGTTTATTTAAGATTTCCGTTAGAGGTTGTTGTTTTAACATCGACTGTTATTGCTTGAGTCATTATTTTACAAGTGGGGAGTTTTATAATGAGGAATAATCGATGATCGCACAGGGCCCTTAGACAACGTAACTTTCGAAGATTGCTAACGCTTAAAAATGTATAGGTATGACGATAAGTTTCGATATCAAACGTCATTTCCATACATTTTTAAGCGTTAGCAATCTTCGAAAGTGACGTTATCTACGGGCCCAGGAGTAGTTAATGCTAATTGTGGCAAAGAAAAAGTGTTAGATATTTTGAAAAATAGAAAAATAGGATTACTTATCTAGCAAAATTGAGTTCAAAATCACGAGGAGAAATCGCGATGAAAATAGTCAATGCTACTTTAACAATTGACAATTTAAATAAGATTTTATTGCGAGATTGTGAACTAATAGTGGGAATTGAAATAAAAAGTGCCACCTCCATTGAATTGGTATTTGCAATAGTAAATCGAATGGCTGCTATACGTCGGTGCTCCGACGGTAGAATTACATTTCAAACAAGTTAGCTTAACCCCCACCTTCTACTACGTCGTATGTTCTTTTAACAGATAGATTTGGATGTCTCGCGGTTTCAACATTTTCATTTTGTAGTTCGAATTAAATATTCAATATACTACGTCTGGGGGCTTTATGTTGAGCTTTCAAATGATTGATTGATCTATAAATTCAAATAGGAATAATCTTTACTCAAGAAGGCTTTTACAGCACTTTTGAATCGTCATGTTTTGTTTTTATATTATATCTAATTAGAATTCAAAGTTGCGAGGGCTCCTTCGTGGCCTCTTCTTTTTATTTATTTATTAGATAAGCCAACAACATTTATGTACAAATTTATAGACACAGAAAGAGGGTAACAAGAAACAGTATTACATAAGAAAGATTAAATTAATTATAAACTGAAGAACAGTTAAAATGTATAGTTTTAATTACCGAGAAGTGAAATAGATAATATACATGTCAACTAGCAGTTGACATGGGCAATCTAACTGTTATAAGGATATTTGTTTAAATCACTGTATTACGAATTTCATTAATTTCGCGGTACAGAGATTAAAATAATAGCCTTTAGCCCAAAAACTTCAAAAATTTAAATAACGTAATTATCTAAGAAACTCTGCCTCGTTGGTTACAGTACAGACATGAGGTCCCGGGTTCCAGTTCGAAATAGATGTTCAGTTTTCTGTTAATATTTTCTCATATTTGCCCGAAATTGGGAAGTTTACGGTGTGTAACATTTTCATGCCTCAAAGAGCATGTTAAGCCGTCGGTCCTGCGCCTGATCTCTCGCCGATCGTGACGGATTTTCTTCACATCGGACTATGAGAGTGAAGGAATAGGGAGTACACTTGTGTACTATGTATGCCAATCCACAGTGGAGCAGCTTGATGGGTCTATGCGCCAAAAACCCTCCCTCATATGAGTGAGGAGACCTATGTCCAGCAGTGGCACGTTAATGGGCTGCTACTTACCTGTATCTAAAAAAGCAAGTTATAAAACAAATTTATTATTAATTTTCTAAATTATGATAATTCATGCATATTTTTAATACAAACAGTGGAGGTATTAAAAGTCAACGTTAAATTTAATAAAGAATAAATATGCAAAGTGTATTAATTATTTCTCTTACATTTTTCACAACGCTGTAATAAAAGTCAGACAATGGGCGATCTTCGAAGGACATCAGACTTAGTATAATGAGCTTTGTAAATTTAAAGCAGGAGAGTGAACAATGAAGGAGGCAGGATAAAATATTATAAAAACATCTTCCTTTTAAAGCGTTCGTATAAAAAATGCTGATATATTACCTAGTCCCGTCAATGAATCTTTATTGTCATCATCCATCGTATATTGAAATGTGTAAAGGCCTCTCGAATCAAATTGAATGTAAGTGAAATCAAATCAAAGTAAAACATTCTCTGAATGTATCTGTACCATATGTTTAAAAAAAAAATCTAATTCATTTATTTACTCAATACAATGCTGTAAACCTATTAAAAGTAAGTATCTTGCAACTTCGAAGACTTTGAATTTATTAAATGACATATCTAGAATGTTTTGTGGGAGTTTATTATAGATACGTATACAGTTATTGTTCAGAAAAATCCTTCCGGGTTCAGTGGACTGTATAGGGTTCGGGACTTCGATCTTCGGTTCTTGAGGGTTCGCATTTTCGATTCTTCTATTTGAGGGTTCGCTTCTTCAGTCGTTCGTTGCTTGGGTCTTCGGGTTCGGTCCAGGTTCACTTCCAAGTTCTTCAGATTTCTGATTCAATGTTCACAAGTCGCGCTAACTACTGGGATTTACTCCGTTCAGGAGTCGACGTGACATAAGACGAAATGTGACATACAAACTTTTTATGAGTGACTTTGGCTGTTAGCCCTGCTGGCGTTGACAGTGTTACTGGAGATGGACAGACTCTTACGGAGGCGGCCATCGAGTATGAGCCCTGAAAAGGACTCGTTTTCATGGAAACGCCGCTCCAAGAACCTCTCCTACGTGACCGAGCCTCGGCTTGGAGTAACGTTATCATTTATCATATATCGAACATTGGAAGGGGGGGGAGGGTGATGAACTGATCAAGAGTGTCCCCGGGATCGTGGGTGGACTCCACGTCCGGATGACGTCAGAAGTCAGAGACTTTAACTCCGGCGGAGTCGCTGTGTAGTGTTTGTGTGTGTGTTGAGCCCTGCCTGATAAAAGAGGAGTGTTGGTCTCGTAGTCGAGTCATCTGAGTCGGTAAGGAACTTTTTGGGCCGTCTCTTTCTATGCGGAATGTTGAGATAGGCCTTTTAGGAGGACGCGTTAACCACTAGTGGGTTCCTATGTTTGATGGCTTTCTCGAAATAATTCCCTAATCCCGAAATTCGTAGAACGTTTTGAAGTATCTTCTAATCGTGGGAAGTTCTAAATTCCTATATATTTCCTATATATTCCTAGATATTTGTAGTTTATTGTACTGTCTGCAGACGGTCTAGGCGGTATCCTGGCACTTGTGCGAAAACGACACTAGCCTAAGTCATGATAGGTCTAATGCAAGTTTTGTAAAGTGTCACCTTGTGGCGAGGTGACACTTTACTTTTCATGCAGATCAGGAGGTATAATCTATGCAACATAATTGCAGCTCTGCCATGAATTTCGCGAATTTGTTTTTTTTTCACAGTTCAAATTCCTGTCAAGGGTAACTCCCGGGTATTTGACCGTGTCACGCTATTGAATAACCATGTCGTAGAGCCTGATCTTGGGTAATACAGCGTATAAAATGACCTTCAACCCTTTGAAGAGCACAACAACGCTCGTCTCATAGTTCACCTCGTTTCTCCATCTGCAGAACCATTCGGCTATGCCACGGGAGTAAGTGAACAGAGCGAGGTCATCGGCAAACTGCGCGAAATGGATGAGTTTAAACCTTGAAAAATCACTTGTATATAGTGAATATGGGAGCGGGCAGACCACAGAGCCCTGGGGGACTCCTGCTCTAAGAGGTCGCGGCGAGGACAGAGTGCCCTCCACGGGGTATCTAAAGGATCGGTTCGTGAGAGACATATAAACTCTGGGCCTTTTATACAACTCTTCCACTCCACAGGCACATGCGGCGAAACGAGTGGGAGAGAGAGAAATTGCGGGTGCTGAGGTGGGTGCGGGAGGGGGTCGCAGACGGTAGACCAAACAGAAATAGTCTCGCTGGTCTCGTCCGCAAGAGTTACCCTTAAATGACTTTTTTTACCCTTTAATAAATTTTATGCAGCGTTCTAGAATTTATAACAAGTTTATTTTTATTTCTTAAGTTATATAAGGTACGTTCACGCTTTTTATTAAAAAAAGTCAATTATTTTATGTAGTTTTCTAATATACATTCGCAGTGAACTGTCATTATGTTAACTGTTCTGAATTTGGTTCTTAGCGACTTGTTTCTCTTTATACCTATTTTCCACAAAGGTATATTTCGTTAAAATTTTCTTTATTTATCATGTTCTTTTTATAAGCAAAGGCGATGTGTTTGTATTTAATATTAGTTTTAATATATCTAACCGCAATCTAACCTATTAACTATTTTTGTCTACGATCAATACAGTGCGGTGAAACAGTAAATTAGCTCTTTCAGTCGCAAACTAGTACATCTAAAGCGGTTACCCAATAATGAACCAGATTTATTTATAAAGATATGCATATAACAATGAACTTTATTCCATAAACAAATGATTCATATTCCTTTGACGAAGATGCAAAATCAGTCGTAACATTGTATTTTGTATGCAATTTATTGTATGCTTTTGTTAGTTTGAAACGATCGTTTTTTTCGTTTTAATTATGTCAACTGGATAAAAAAGAGCTTTTCTTTCAATTGACTCTATTTACAAACGTAAAATAATCTATATATATAAAACCAACTGCCCTTTCTTAGTCTCATTAAAACCCAACAACAATTGGATTTATTTGGTTTTTAATTGTTTGTGGAAGCCCAAGAAAGGGTCAAAAGTTGAGTAAGTATGAAGAAAATGCTTGGAGGATAGTTAAAACAACAATTTTGCTTTCCCAAACTATACCTACCTCTCAAATGTTTGACGTTTGTCCCGTCGTTCAGAAATCAAATGAAATTTAAAAAAACACTTTTGTTTTTTTTTAATTTGACATTGCTAATCAACAACTTTCCGAACTTTGGCAGGAATTTGGGCGAAAAAGTCGCGTTGTTTTTATTACGAGTTCCTTTTTTACCGGTTACATAAGGTTGGACCACTCCGGGTGGAGAGAGGACCTCGACTCTCCCGTGGCAATGTTACGGTGGCAGCGTTCAGGCCCGTTTTAGACGGCTGGCACGGATGCTTCGGGAAATACCTTCACCAGATTGTGGGGCGCGAGGATTCACCAGCCTGTCTCGAATATGTAGCTCTCCTCGATACGGCGCTCCATACGGTGGCGGAGTGTCCAGCTTGGGGGCCACAACGGCATCTCTTGATGTCCACAACTAGAAGTGACCTATCGCTGTCGAAATTAATCAACATAATGATCGGCAGCGAAGCGGGATGGAGGGGGGTCGCTTTTTTCTGTGAGACTGTAGTACAAACAATAATAGCTAGGAACGCGACTGTTTCAATAGTCGACCGCTCTGGCGGACCGTCACCCGAGAACTGGAAAGATGCGCGCCGGATTGTCATTATTGACTCCGCCCACGCCAATAGACAAATGGCGCCAGCGTTCCACAGACTATTGCACTCCGACATGTATTTATTTATTTAGAAAATTCTGAGTCTGTCCGCTCTAAAGGAAGGTATATATTACCTGTACCTATTACAAAGACAGTTAGAAAGACTTCCTTATCATTACCAAGAGAATGAAATTAATGTAAACGTTCATTTATAATCTTTGATTTATAAGATCTTTAGTTGTTTCCTGCGGTGTTACCCGCATAGTTCTTGAATTCGTTATCCCGTTATTTGAGCTTACGTCGTTTACGTCGCGAAAGGAACACGTATGATAAATGTCAAATCAAAGGGAGAATGGGAAAGGATCTCTTAATTAGTTCCGCTTAAATCTTGATCCCGTGGCAATATGGGTAAATACGTTTTTAATAAGGAACTACGTCATAAAGAAATGATATATGCTGAATTTCAAGTTAATCTAATGAATATTTTTGGAGATCTCGCTGTCGTCGTGGTTGTCGTCGTCGCTTCAACCGATGGACGTCCACTGCTGGACATAGGTCTCACGTAATGACGTCCACAAGGCCCAATCTTGCGCCGCCTGGCTCCAGCGGTTACCAGCGACCCTCTTTATATCCACCTTGTGGGGGGCCTGCCTACACTGCGCCGTCCGTTGCGGGGTCGCCATTGCAGCACCTTCGGCCCCAACGTCCATCGGCCCGTCGGACTATGTGCCCCGCCCATTGCCACTTTAGGTTCGCGATTCGTAGGACTATGTCGGTGACTCTAGTTCTACTACGGATCTCTTCATTTCTAATTCGATCACGTTGAGAAACTCCGAGCATAGCTATCTCTCTCTCTATCGCACGCTGAGTGACTCTGAGCTTCCACATGAGGCCCATAGTCAGCGACCACGTCTCAGAAACGTAGGTCATCACTGGCAACACGCACTGTTCGAACACTTTGGTCTTCAGGCACTGAGGAATATCGGACAAAAATATCTGTGAATATGAAAATATCTCGCAGTAAGTGGTCGTTTTTCGATTATATATCCGCATCCCGTGGGAATACGGGGAAATTCGTTCTTAGTGAGCATCTATGTTGTTTACGTTAAAACGTATCCTATATCCTTTCTTAGAGTATTTATGTAACCAATTTCATGTAAATAGGTAAAGTACTTTTCGCGTGAAAGCGCATCAAACAGACAGAGTAACTTTCGCATTTATAATATTAACTAGCTGAACCCGCGACTTCGTCTGCGTTTTTTTGGTAGCATTTTCATTAATTTAGGTAAATTCTTTTCAAAATAAGAAACATAACCGAACTGCCCTTTGAGGATGGAATTTTCTAAAATTTACTTTCGATAGATTACATTACGTCAAAAAAATTCTACATACCGTAAAAGACAAAGTTTGTAAATGTGGAGTTTTTTTTCAATGGGTAACCCCCCTTGCGGGTGGAATTTCGTAAAATCTTTCGTTCTTAGCTGAACTCTACCCGGCAAAAGCCGAACTCTACTCCTTGGTGTTCCAGAGATATCGTGATGAGTCCATAGTTACCTGGATATCACTTTTATATATATAAATGAGTAATTTATAATTGTTTAAACGGTAAGTATTTAGGATAACAAGTTGATTTACTTAAATGGAATAACGCTGTATAAAAAAAGGTAGGGAAAGATGTTTCTTTGACGTATTTTTCCTGAAAAATATCTCATTTAATTCAACGATTTCGTTGATCAAATATTTGCTGTCGATATAATCTCACCATTAGCCCTAAATGTACAACGATGGCGATGATTTTTTAAATCAATTCTTACAATACAAAGCTAAAGAGTATTGAAAATTCAGACTAAGTTAGTTTTTGTTTGAATCTCAGGAATTATTATAACGAATAGATATCCTTTATGATCATTGGGCAGACAATTTAACAAGGAAAGTTATCAGCTATAAAACATAACGTTATAATTAATAGAAGCGAAGCGTCAATGAAAAATGTTTCAAAAAATGGAAAAAATTGATCCTTACTGAAGCTTCCATTGTATCTAAACAGTTAAAGCTATGGAAAAGTTATATATGACGGAAATTATCCTCTTTAAAAATTCTAAAAAAGGCATGATCTATGGTCAACGTTATCAACGTATGGGGTGAGCGGTAGTCTGATTCAAGCATTGGAGTCTCTCTATGAGGGTTCTAGTGCTTGTGTCAGTATAACCGGGGCGTACACGGAGTGGTTTCCTATCGAAAGAGGTCATCGACAGGGATGTGTTGCGTCACCATGGTTGTTCAACTTATTCATGGATAACTATTTGACAGATCTAAAAGAAAGTATGTATGGGTTAAAAATCAATAAATTACTCATCAAATGTTTACTCTACGCTGATGATCAACTAATACTTACGCCATCCGCTAATGAGCTACAGGAGATGGTCAATATTATGAATGAAGCTTTGAAAGGGAAAGGAATGAAAGTGAATGTAAACAAAACGAAAGTTATGCTTTTTGAAAGAGACGAATCTATGATGAATGGCTATATTTTGATAGATGTGGAACAAGTGGAAGAGGTGAAAGAATTTGTATACTTGGGATCTAAATTTACAAAAGATGGAACAAGTGAAAGTTATGTTGAAAGGAGAATGCAGGGAGTAAATGGTGCTCTGCACGCCTTTACGAATAGCCAGCTGGTGTCACAAAGGGCCAGACTGGCAGCGCATGCTGGAGTGTTGATGCCAACACTTATGTATGGTAGTGAAACTTGGGTATGTCAGAACAATCACAAAAGTAAAATAAATTCGGTAGAGATGAGAGCGTTGAGAAGTATAAGTGGATTAAAACTAAGTGACAGAATAAGAAATAGTGTGATAAGAGAACGTAGTGGTATGAAGGGAGACGTAGTGACTAAAATTGAGAAAGGTATGCTTAGATGGTTTAGGCATGTAGAGAGAATGAATGAAAGGAGACTGACAAAAAAAAGTTATGAGTCAAGAGTGAATGCGAAAGTTGGAAGGGGAAGACCAAGGCGAATGTTCCTGGACCAAATCCAGGACATTTTAAATATGGGTCAGGTCAAAAGTACTCTTAACCGACGAACTTGTATGAAATATTTAATGAGAATGAAAGAAGCGAAGGAGATATACAAGGATCGTGACAGATGGAAGGACGTTGTCTCTGCCTACCCCTATGGGAATGTGGCGTGATGGTTTGGTGGTATACGTCTATATTTTAAGGTCGACTCACCATTACCCTGTTTATGGTAATTAAATTTGTTATGTATCCCTCGAATGTGACGCAAGCAAACGCTATTTTCATCAATGTATTACATGTTATTATATAAAGAAATATATAATGAACATTGTAAATGGATTTATGTTTCCTTCTAATGAGGTATGAGAAAATGAAACATGGTTTTAATAGTGTAAAACACTATATTCTTTAGAAATAAACCAGAGTAAGAACAATAGAATGGGGACGAGCGCCTGTAGAACGGAGATTTTTTTAAGTCAAGTGATACTTGACGGTTTTTTAAAAGACTGTGGGTTCGTTACACAAATTTCCATTTGCTAGTAACTATTATATTTTAATTTATAGAAATAAACCAGTAGGAATACAATTTCATTGCCGGTTAATGAGTTAAAGAGCCGTTTGTTATCCAAATTCGTTTGAAGGTTTGTTTTAATATTTGCAAATAAAATGTGGCATTTTAATTTGCCCCACGTCATTTGATAAACTATTTTTCATAAAATATAAAATTAAAACATTTCGTAAATCCTTTTTACTAAATACAAATATAAAACTTTCGATTTCGAGACTTAGACGGAGGGAAAAAGGAAGATATGTTAGGAATTTAATGAATTTTACTGTCATTAAAATATTAAAACTTCGAAAATTGATACAAATAATTTATTGAAATCGCAAATGACGAATTTAGCCATAAATAAATAGAAATGCCACGTGTTTTTTGTCTATATTAGAAATACTTTTATTTTATGAAAACTAGTACATTAAATTATTTAACGACTAGTGGCAAATTAACATGCCACATGAAACTTCTAGAAATAGAATTGCAGATTTTTAACGCCGTTATATATGCGAAAAGAGAAACGGGTAATAATCTGTCTTGCCTATAATCACTATCACAGGCAAGATGAAACAGGAAAAGAAATCACTGTTCCTCATGCCTTTCCAATCTCTGAATCAGGTGAGATCACAACAAAAACACGAAGAACATGCAGTTAGTATAATGATCATCAAATCTAGTTTCACGAAGATATAGTTAGCACAAGCAATAACGAAGCAATTGGGGCGAATTGCGGCCAACACTATTTTGGGTCGTTAAACGAGATAGACAGGGAATAATAGGCGTTGCAAATACGTACTTCCATACGGTGAACAACTTACGGCTAAATCAAGCCTGACCTTTTCTTGTTGGATTACAATTCCATATGTTGGTAAATAACTGTACATCTATGAGGAAAAAGCTAGTAGTGTGCAAAGCCGTTTTTATTTCTGCAAGCAATCCCTTTGTATAAGAGGATACTTAATTAATAAGCTAATAGGACTGAACAGTCTAATATGATTAGTGATATTCACAGCAATTTTTAGTGAAATGGAACTCTTTAAGACGATTTTTGAAAAGGGTTAATGACTCAGGGTGACGAATTTTGTCAGATGGTCTGGTTACGGTGGAGGCCACACCTGGAGAATTCGTTGTGTAGGGGCCACGGATCTCTTTCTTACAGGCTTGTGCAGTTGCTGACCGGACATGGTTGTTTCGGCAAGTACCTGCATCAGATTATTCGCCGGGAGGAAACGCCCGCCTGCCATGAGTGTGATGCACTAATGGGGTGCAGCACACTCTGATAGAATGCCCGGCGTGGGGACTCCAGCGTTATTTTGGACATCGTTGGTCGGAGGGGACCTTTCGTTGGAGGGTATAGTTGGCGCAATGCTCACTAGCGAAAGGCAATGGAGGGCAGTAGCCTCCTTCTGCGAATCTGTTATTTCGCTGAAGGAGCAACATAAGAGGGACTGGGAGGACTCAATAGACGCTCCTCTTCTCCGGTTCAGGAGGTTGGGAGGTAGGAGGCGTAAATTTGCGCTTTTCCTACTCTCTTCCTAAGTTTCCCAGCGTAAGTATCCCGGAGTACCAGGGTAGATTACGTCAACCGATCCTCTGGTGCTCCACCAAAGGATGGGGAGGGTATCCCTGGGGTTTGGTGGTGTATTCTGGCTTATGCCAGCGAGTCCCACACTCCTGTTTAGATTTTTACCGAACGAGGTGCGTAAAGACATGTCGCAGCGTCAAAAAAAGGTAGTTTATTTGTCGTAAAACTTGCGGTGTGCGACAACTGGAAATTATATAATGTATCAGGTGCCGCAGCAGTTAAGAAATGCTTCATCGAGTCATTCTTTTAAAGCACTGGCAAAAGAGCACTTCCTCAAGACTACAACATTGTGTGATCCACCTCAACTGTCATTTACTATTGTACTAATCTAATTTGATTTATGATACGATGCTATTAACCCAAATGGTCAAATTGTTAGAAAAAATAGTGAGCTACAACTTAAGCCTGAGCATAAATAACCTAAAAACCAAGATGACGGTTGTAGATCGCATGAGGATTCTAGAGTGCACTGATAGTCTCAATCTTCAGACTATAGACTAAGGCTTTGATGAAATTGAAATAGGAAGTCGTATTGAAAAGGATAAAAACGTTATCTTTGAAAACTAAAATAAATAGTGGACGCACACTTATCATTTTTATATTTATCTATAGCATGATAGACTTTCTGATCGTCGGAATACAACCGCATTTGAAATGTGATGTGATTGAAAAATGCTTCGTATTCCTTGGACATCGGACTAAACATCAATCCTCAAGAAATTCAAGAGCTTATCGCCATATACAACAAAATACTCGAGTAGTTTGGTCAGATAACCAGGAAACAGGGTGATGATTTAGAAAAGCTTAATTATCGGTGAAGAATGGCAAAAGATCTAGAGGAAATAGTCCAATCATCGAAAAAAGATCTACATGGCGTTCCTTAATAAGAGAAGGGTTTATCATAGGAGATGGTGGCCACAGCCATCAGCCATGATGAAACGTCAGAAAGAGTAGGAACCTAATTTCATCAATTTTCTTATTTTACTTTGATCTATTTTGTTTTATTGTTACTTTTCTACCAATGATTTTTCTGACACCAGAAAGTTTGGCCAGTAGATAAAGCTCGACGTTTGCACTTTATGCAATAAAGATTCAAAATAAATATATATATGTGTCAATACGTTTAGTTTAACAATAATATGAAGCAATTTACTGTTAGATAAACCAACGTATGTACACAAAACAATCGTCATATATTGCCCTGCCCGAACCATTAGTGGCGTCGTAAACGAGATATTTTGCGAACAATAGCTATCCGGGAACAAGTTCCATTTGATACGATGGGAATACAGATAAATTAACGTGCATTAGTTTGTTTGATTAAGAATGATGCGGCTTCTGACAGATTAGTATATAATCACAATGAGGCTGCCTCATTGGTCTCAGTGGTGAGCATATTTGGCTAAGGACACGAGGTCCTGGGTCTGGGTCAGGCGAATTCAAAAATCGATATAGAGTTTTCTATTTAGATTTTCTCAATATTTGCCTGAAGTTGGGAAAATGATCCTCGAGTTTTGGAGAGCACGTTAGCCTAACCCTGTCTAATCTCACTCCGGTCAAGTCGGACTGTAAGAGTGAAGGAATAGAGAGTGCACTTGTGTACTATTCCTGCCAATACGCAGTGGAGCAGCTTGATGGGTCTATGCTCTTAAAACCATCTCTCCTATGAATGAGAAGGCCTGTGCCCAACAGTGGGACGTTAATGGGCTGCTACTTACCTTGCAGTGAATTTGGAATGACTTATCTAATATACACATATAACAGCTATATATAAAAATTGTTTCTACGTATCTTTATGGTTTCACATTAAAGGCAATAATGATGTTTTAGACCTTAAAACTCACTCACTCATCAACAGATTTTCAAAATTATTCGCGATTGACTGGAAATTTGATAAAACGAATCCTTTCCTTTTAGATGGTCATTCGATGCGAACTTCTCCATATCCCCACGAAATGTAGTATAAATTATATACTCTCATCACTCATCACGAAATTTCCTACACCATAGATCGTATTGACTTGGAATTTAGCATAGTACACCTATTTATTCATCCCTTTCAGAAGTTTTCCAGCATAAACATATAAATAAGAAAATCTAACTTCTAATGTAAGTGTATTTTTGATACTCGTATATTGTATGATTCATAAATATATAGTATTTAATGAAATTCAATTAATTTACCCGTATTTTATTAGAGTTAAACCATATTTACACCACATTTCGAATCTAGATTAATAGCTTCTAAAGGAAATCCCTGAAGTCGTTACCGCGTACATTTTTTACTTAAATGATTATGGATCCACTGAGTATTGCAAACTCGTTCCCTGGGGTTATTTATATCTTATTAGTGTATGGTATTTTCAGAAAATTTCTAAAATACCTTAGGGAAATCAGATTAGATTTCATTTCTGCAACATTTATACACGAGCATCATACATGTACTTTTTTATAACCACAAAATGTAGATCTAGTATTTTGCACTTAATTACACGTAAGAAGTTATAATTACTTTATATTATCGAGAAAACCAATGAAATTAATAATCTATTTGTTTTTCATTGAATAGTCAGTCCCACGCTTTTAAATACTGATCTATTTTTGAAACATACCAATAAAGTTGTTTCCAAAAATAAGACCCAAATTTTATTTATCTTTGACTAAACGCAAACAAACGTACGGTTTTTTAAAATAAACAAAAACAAAAATAAAGAGCATAAGTGTTTATTAAATTTTAGAATCACAACGACGCTAATCTTATAACTATTTTAGTATGAATAATAAACTATATGTATATAAATATATCAATATGATAGACGTAGACTTTTATAATCGTTTTTCAGTTCATATAAATTTAATCTAAATCTGTCTCAGACAACATTTTAGTCAAGTCAAGTCAAAGTCAAGTCAAAATATCTTTATTCAAGTAGGCATATTACAGCACTTTTGAATCNGTTAAGCGCCATTATATTGAAAGCTCATTTGAAAATGAAAATAACTTTAAAGGTTTCATTTAGAGTAAAGGCTTTACGAAATTCCTACGAATTGAGTCTATTTTTGTATTATTTATAGATATTACTTATTATTTATGATCATGTAATACTTGCATCATCTGTTAATGAGCTACAGGAGATGGTAAATATTATTAATAAAGCTTTACAAGGGAAATGAATAAAAGTAAATGTAAACAAAACGAAAGTTACTTTTTGAACGAGATGAATCTGTGATGAATGGCAATATTTTGATAGATGGTGAACTAGTGGAAGAGGTGAAAGAATTTGTATACTTCGGATCTAAATTTACAAAAGAGGGAACATGTCAAAGTGATATTGAAAGGAGAGTGAATGCGGGGAATATGGTAAAAGGTGCTCTGCACGCCTTTATGAATAGTCAGGCGGTGTCTCAAAGGGCCAGACTGGCTGTGCATGCAGGAGTGTTGGTGCCAACACTTATGTATGGTAGTGAAAGTTGGGTACCACAAAAGTAAAATAAATGCGGACTAAAATTGAGAAAGGTATGCTTAGTTGGTTTGGACGCGTGGAGAGAATTAATGAAAGGAGACTGACAAAAAGGATTTAATAAGAAAAGTTGGAAGGGGAAGACCAAGGCGAACCTTCCTGGACCAAATCCATGACATTTTGAGTAAGAGCCAGATCAAGAGTACTCTAAACCGACGAACCTGTATGAAAGGGTTAATGAGAATGAAAGAAGCGAAGGAGATATGCAAGGATCGTTGCAAGTGGAAGGACGTGGTCGCTGCCTACCCCTATGGGAATGAGGCTATGTATGTTGCTACCACCTTAGCTTTATCTAGTTTACTTTAAATTGACTGTGATTTTATTTGATGCCAAGTGCTTACACAATCTATAATAGTATGGCGATAATCTTGAAGAAAGCACGGCGTGGTGGGTCTATATTCTCAATAGCCTCTCTCCTATGAGTGAGAAGTTCTGAACTGACTGACACATCTAACACAGTACCAACACCTCACACTAATGATTCACCGAGGCCCCCTTTGCAGAGTCAGCATTTATGAATCGTTCCTTTTTCTTTTTTTATAACGAGATGCTATGATATTATGTACAATGTACTTGTTATTCATCATTCTCAAATCACTTACCAATATTTCTTTAAACACAACACGTATTCACTGAAAACATCCGCGATTACTGTCTGTGGCATAATAATAATTTACACCACCCGCGTCCTACTTTCATTTCTTATATCTTTCGACATTCGCGATTCTCAATATATTATATCATAATACATCCATATATATGTACAATGTTATATCTTCCATATTGTAGGTAACTCCCAACGTTCACGACGTCATGGGTGTCGCCATATTGGCCTTGGTTATCTACAATGCTATATGCGATAGATGGAAAAACTTTGAGGCGGTGGAATAGTTCGAAAATTGTTTACAATAAAATATCATCACGAAGATCGAGTTCGTAACTTATTTCTATTTTATCAGAAATCGGGATACTCGCATATAGAAGTACACGTATCATAAAATACACAGCAATCATAATTTATACGTGGTTCGGATTCAATATGGGGGTCCTAAGAGGAATGATATTTATCCGAGAAGGAAGCGCACTCAGGAAAATTGACTTGATATAAGGTACAAATTTCAAATATCTCTATAGAGATTTCCTTATAAATTCACCGCGTGCAAAGATTTATTATGGTGGCCAAAGTTTTGAGATATACTAATATTACATAAATTGTCTGTTTGTTTACCTGCTATTTTTTAGCTCCTAAGCCGTTTAATGAATTTCGGAATAGAAAACGTTGGGTCTTTGGGAATTTCACTCCTTCTTAGTCTTACACACCTGACAGATAGTCGTGGTCATGTGATTTGGTTGCAGTTTTTGTAAGACTTCTTCATTTCTATCTATTTGTGGCATTTCTTGTCACCGAGAAGCACTTTGTGAACGTTTTAATGTTTAATTAAAGTAGTCCGTGAACTGTTCCAATTAGCAATGGGCAGTGTTAAGGGGTTTGTTATAATAATACATAAACTTAGTGCAAAATAATTTATTGTAACTAACTAAACCTATGCCTATAAACTAACCCATGCCTACTAACTAATTCTAGAAACTAACAAAGAAACTAAAAGTACTAAACTAAGGTTGGACGCCAGGAGAATTTTTGTTTAATTTGAATAGGCCTCCGGTTGGGTGCCTATTGTCACGGAATTTTAAGTGGTGGTGTCGTTACTCAACCAAGAAAAGAAAGGGCGTTGCGGTAGGCTGTGACAATAAAGCAAACATTATTATATTTCTTATTGTCACAAGCGACGAAGTATCATATCAATAAAGCAACTTACCCCTTTCTTGCACAACACTTAACTTAAAAGCACATCAAATTATATGAGAAATCAATAAATGATCTATGATATGACAAATATCAAAAATAAATTCCTTAACAATCTTGAATCGTAAATGTCTCAATTTCACTCAGCTGTCAATTCCTTCCTCTTTTATTTTTGTCCACCTTCAATTATCAATAGCGAATTTAGTTTTACCCGCGATCTGCTAGGCTAATATGAAGTAAAAGCACCAATTCCTTGCAATAATATAATATTCTTAATAGCAGGTACAAGTTTGACATACTGACTGTCGATACCTTCAGTGATGGAGAGGCACGTGTAGAAGCAGTAGTATTTCCTTCAGTTAAAATTCCCTAAGGTCGTCATAAGGCATCATAACAACAGAAAGACTAATATATAAATATACTTTTAGTACTAAGTAATCTCAGACAGACGCTGTTACTGGCAATCCATTTGTTTCCATTGAGTTTCTCGATCTAGTAATGAGTATATTTTAGTTAGAAGTAAAAATGTAAAACATACATCATTCCATGGCCACAATACAAATATTGTACAACAAATTAGACGGTCAGATTGCGTATATAAGACTACCCTATTGCAAATGACGGCAAAATCCATTCGCTGCGCTAGCAACATCAATAATTCTGATGACATGATTAATTGTTCGTCTTCTGCAAAAGGCGGGTAGAGAGGCCCAGAATTAGCCATTTGCGATTATCACAACATACCACTAATCCTAATTTCATTTATCTCTGCCAATAGAAAAATATTTTCTTTAGCTACTAACTAAAGCTCCAAAGTCATAATGATTTCTGAATTCTACATTAACTGAATAATACAAAATATAATAAAATTTAAGTATTCATTTGTGATTTCAAATTGTTAGAGATCATTATTATTATATTACGTTTGTTAGGTTACCATGATATCACAATTTATATATTTGGAAAACAAAAAATTTAAAAACTACATTACAATTAAATTCACAGATTAAAGTTTTTTTTATGCCAAATGCAATTTGTATAAAAAGCAATTTAAAAGAATAAGGATAAAAGTAGAACACATAAAAAAACAACAAAATAAGTTTACTATATTTTATAATATGCTGAGGTCTTTGTAATTATATTAGTGCTGCTTCCAGTTCAATGTTATTCCTACAATTGTCTTAAGTTTATTGACAATTTCCATTGGAAATAATTGCTTTAACGTCGATTGTGATTAATGGAGTTATATTTTTTCGAGTGGGGAGTTTTGCTAAGGGTAAAATTGATGGTTGCCCAAAAGAGCGAGATTTATTCTATTCGGGGCGTGAGAAGAGTAAAATGTGGGAATTTAGCAAGATAAGTGTTATTATTTTTCGATTGTTTAAAATTATTAAAGATATATATTACTTATCTTGCTAAATTAATTGAGCCTTTAATAAAAAAACAGTTTTTCATTAAATACATATGAAGGCACCAAAACTATTCGCCTGATTGTCAAGGGGCATCGTCATATTCTTGAGGGATCGAAAACTACTCTGAGAAAAACTAATCCTATCCATAATTCCTAGTCTAGGTATATAAAAGGTATCATCAAAAATGACAAAGTTCGTATTTATTGATTTTCTTCTTTAGTGTTCCTGTTATTTTGATCGCCCAATATTTCTATTATTTTGTAACATTAATGTAAAATACAATATGTTTTCTAAAATAAAGTAAACGATTCATCAAAGAAAGTTATCCGAATCGATGAAAAAAATTAGTTGTTCTGGCTGTCAATGTTAGCGCAATCAACTACAGATACGGTTTTATTTATATGCATGTCGGAGTGAAATAGTTTGTGGAACGCTGGCGCCATTTGTCTATCAGTGTGAGGCAGAGTCAATAAGTGGCAGTCCGGCAGTTCTCGCGTGACGGCCCGCCGGTGCGGTCGACTTTTGAAACTGTCGCGTTCCTAGCTATTATTGTTAATGAGTTCGTGCAAACTGATATCGACAACATTAGGTGATTGTACATTATAAACTGAGTTAATCAATAAAGTGTTTGATTGCATCAACATTACCCAACAAACGCCCACAGCATGGAAATGGAAATTATGGATGCCATTATGCTTTATGCTTCCTTCTCTCTTATTTTCCGACATGCATATTTTTTTTTTCACTCAATTCAATTCACTATCGGGAGGACCAAGAAATAATATAATTAACAATTTCCGAAGAGCTGTATGCTCTTCCAATATTCATTGACGACTAACTCTCCAATAACCTACACTCACTAAGAAAACATTTAAACAAAAGTCAAAACACCATCTTATTAAGCATTAAACCGATATTTCCATAATACTTAATCTTAATTTTAAATATAGTCGCAGCTCTACTGATACTTCCAGAATAGTCAATATACAATCCATAAAATACTGTTACTTCCTCAACAGTTAATTGACAACCTTAAATAATAATATAACTCTTTTTTTCTTGACGGGGGGGAAAGGTTCACAAACATACCCGAGATCTGGGGAAAAGATATCGGGTTATGTGGGATTTTTACCCACTAAAACTCCCTCGTTACATCACATGCCTGCTGGGGGAGTGGTACTGGCTACTCGGGCAGAACATACCAGCGCCACCCTTTCACAAAAATCTGACGTACATCTTGGAGCAGACAGTGTCCCCACACTGACAGCTCACGACCTCGCAGCCCTCGCAGGCATAGCGCCAGTTCGGTTACCACGGCGGTATCGATGTGCAACTGTGCGAGCGGATCATCCCTCTCACGGGTTCTTTCGGCAGTCTCCTTTTTGCAAAGAACATCTTCACAGAAGGAGACTACTACTCTCCACGCATCTGGCTCTTTGAGCATCGCTGCTACTACGGTTTTAGCCGAAAGATCACGCCCTATCTTGTCTATCAACATGCGTTGTTCGGAGTACCACGCGGGGCACTCTTGAACCATGTGCTGGGGGTCGTCTTGTTCTGTCTCACAGTGATAACATTCAGGGGTTTCCTTCCTTCCAATTCGGAACAGATACTCACCAAAAGAACCGTGCCCGGTGAGCATCTGCGGCAATCTGAAAGTGACGTTACCATGCCTCCTCTTAATCCAGGCCTCAAAATTTTGGAAAATTGCCTGGACGATTCGTTGGCGAATTGCACGTTCCTCTTCTAGGCGCAGCCGCCACTCTGTATGTATTTGGTAATATGCCCACTTTTTTAACAAGCAAAGCTCTGTCTCAAGTGTAAACCCCCCCCCCCCCCCCCCCC